>JAPYKE020000226.1:395000-922333 GCA_028554795.2 Sinohyriopsis cumingii
ATCCTTAAACTTGCCAATAACGTTTTTATTTGTATCATCATGAAATTTACGATTGCGAGGATAATCTGAAACATCAAACAGATGTCGATTATTATAAATATATTGGTACATATCGTCACACACTATTTAATACACACGCGAGTCGGTGTGAGTACATAATCATCTACTTGACGGCCATTGATTTTTAACAAAATTATAATGAAAATCATATATGGGTCACTTCGATAAATCTAACACAGCAGCTCCAACATAAATCGGCTTATTCAGTTTCCAATTTGTTTTTCATTAAAAATAATCATGCTGACAAAATCATCATCTGACACAAGTTTGTTTCTGCGGTTGATATCATGAACTATCTCAATATTTACCCGTTTTCTAATATTTTCAATTGTTTTTCCAAAGAGTTATTCATGAGATTAAAGAATTTTTTTTTCAAAATCAGTTTTTGCTACAGCTCGTATCCATGTGTTTGAGTTAATATAATTTCTTATCCATGGTGACTGATTAAATTTTAACACACGATTAAGTTTTCTTAGCACAAGACAAGCATCTATTGCTTGTTTGAGAACTATGTAATGCAAAACATAATTTCGCTTATTAAGTAAATTTGGTACTAGTTTATTTACCATATTATTTTGTTTTGATGATACCTTTGCTTGTTGTTACCAAGATACTAAACTATAGCTGATTATCATTGATTCAGGACAAAATGAATAATCGTTAAGTAAATCATGTAATGATGTAGGATAAAAGAGATACACTTCAACAAAATATGAATTTTTTTTCCCTTCTGTTTCTGATAAAAAAAAATAATCAGGTGTGATGCAACGAAATCCCCCCAAATTGTATCTGACATTGCGTAATCTTATAAATTATTAGTATTTAGATAAATCGTTTTTGACGGAAGATCGGGATTATATGCTCTCATATATTTATTGTTTATTTCCGATACTTTTTTGTTATTACACTAATACCAACTCGAATACCTTTTTCATTAAAATTAAACATATCAACATCTGTTAATAACTCTAGCTCTGTTCTAGTGAACTTTAGCAGGCCGTCGCCATTTTAATTCCGTAGCAACGTAATACCAGCATGGATCTAGTCCGTAATTGTCATATCTAACCTTTCTAACACTATCAAATACACAAGCAATTAATAATGCATCAGTTTTCAAATATAAATCGTGATAATTACCAAATGTTTTGCAATTAAATTCTATCTATTTTTGAGCATAATTATATTCATCATCAGTTATATTTTTTAGATAAAATTATCTTTGTCAGTAGGTGAGTTTTATTAAATTTATTCCAATCGTCAAGATATTCATATGGAAATATTCCTTTTTGAAACAAATTTGATTTATCACTGAAACAATCTTTTAAGTTATAGAACTCGCTACAACCTTTCACTGGCTCATTTAACGATGCTGCCATAAACTGTTAGCTGTCAATAAAACGTAATTTACCCAAAGTAACAGACAAATCTTCATCATCATCAGTCTCATGACCTAGTGTGGTCGTCGAGGCACTGTGCTGCTGAACATCTGACCAGTTGCCTCCACTTGTCTCGATCATGTGCCAATGCCTGTGTCTCCGCAAGACTTTTCCTGGTCCATTCTATGATGTTGTCAGTCCACTTTTTTCTCTGTCTACCTCTCCTTCTGCCACCCTGGACGCTGCCCTGCAGGACTGGTGTGGATAGACTGTTGGCTGTAGTGACACTTACCTTTCAAAATTGCTTGATATGCATTTTATTACGTTATCAAGTTTTGATCGAGATGTTATTTCATGGTCATCAAGGGCTTCATCGATAATATGATTGTCATTGCCACAAAAATTATGTACAATGACAGGAATAAAATTCGGAGCATGAAACTTAAGATTGCACTTATCTTGAGCAGCTCCACGATATTGACCTCTCAAATGACAATGATCACGAAATTTTTTGTCATCAGGTTACGTTGTGTCAAAAGTTGTTTTTCGCAGATATGACAAAATTGTGCTTCTTTGTCAGTACATTCTTGTTGTGCTGTAAGTTTTATCATTGATCTTGTCTTTTCTAAAAGTAAATATATTATCAGCTTCGCTAATCAACTGCTTGAGCAGCCAAACAGCTGGAGTAGGACCACCATAAAATTTTAATCGGCTTTAAAAAAAAACTCTGATTAACAACTACTTTATACGCGGCTCCACATGGAACATGATTTTGAGTTTTTCTTGTACTCGACCTATTAGGATTATTTTCTACACTAGGTACAGGTTGAAGTCTGCACTCAAAGTCGGCGAAAATAACGAACGAAATCTAGTTTATGATTATAGTTAATAAACCGAAGAATTGTTTCTTTTTTATTTTTCATTTTATTTTTTGTACTTCTGAACAATACTGTATATGATTTTGTAATTTTTCGTCGTTAGAACTACCATATCAACAACGTTTCCAAAATTATTTGTTGTTTTTATCTTTATTATATTGTTGACCAATAAGTCCCTTGAAATTTTTATTCAAACGTAATGAGTTCTATAGAACAGCAAGTTTATTTTTGATTGTGGTGCTGTGAAGTTCGAACTCAATCACCAATTTTAAATTTATGTTTTCTGTTCATATTTTCGTTTGCTAGTATTGGATTTTTTTCTGCGTCGTTTGGTGACATCTTTTCACCAGATGAAAGGATTATGTGTTTTGTGTTATTGTATTTATCAACAATTTCATGAAGATCAATACCTGTTTGTGGACTTTCTCGTGAGATTAAAGTATTCAACGGAAACACATCTTCCTTTATTTCCTGTAACATCATTTTTTATTTTACAAAACTCTGCTCGATGATCAGTCCAAATTTTATTCGGTTTTCTCTCTGTTTTAACAATAAGTTGTTTTAGCGCATCAGTTATTGATATTCCTGTTTGATCTTTAACAGGCACACTGAAAACGTATTTACTAAAAACACCAATAACGTTAAACAAATAATTTTGGAGCGGCTTCAGCGCCAACATTGAACTCGGCAAGATTTGATACATTTATTAAATCAATCGCCAAAATATCAACAGCATTTGCACAAGTTTACGTATCAGAAACAATTTTTAGGTCGATGTAGTTCATATGCAAGAGATTTCATCTCTGGAGACACCATCTCTTGTGATTCCATTTTATCGAGTCGAGTCTTTCCAAGCGAGATTCTACCGAGGCCGAGTTTATATTTTGTTCCAATTAATCCCTGAACAAATTTTCTGTCAAATCGTTCTCGAATATTAGTCGGTCTCATATCATGAAGTTCGTTTAACATTGTTTAATCGCAGTCATGTTTACTTTTATCATTGACCTTGTCAAGGTTCACGTTTTCAACGTCAGGACGCACGTCGGAACGTTGTACGTTCCGATACCAAATATCACGCCGCATTGCTATTGAATCAACTTGATTATAAGGTTCTTGTCCTGGAAATGGATTATCATTTTCATCAAGTTGTTGATCAAGCGGATCATACGAACCAGTATTCTTATGTCCTGGCAATGTCTAACTGCCTTTTGGTTTCGGTAATTTGTCAATCAATTTGTGCATATCAATACCAGATCAGATTATCTCTCTTCGACAGCAACTGGCACAGTAGGTAACAATTTTTTTATTGTTCTAAACAATGATCTTTATCGCAATCGCAATTAAATTTTTCATTTTTTATATTTGTCCTCAAACAGAACAGAATTAAATAAAATATTTTATTCATCGACAAAAGCTACTCCACCTTGACATTTGTCAAGCAGCATGCACCATTTTTTGACGATGTTAAAAACGTGCTGTTCTTTTTACCACAAAAGCACAAATACTTTTTAACGTTGTCCTGTTGTTAGTTTTTTCTTTTTGTTTCTTCATTTGTGTCTGACGTTTTAGTATTGCATTTAAGGCAGTATGTCAGTGACTGTGTCATTTTTATATCTAAATTTATCATACTTTATACTTGGAAATTTATCAAACTGTAAAATAAACTTTAAAAAATCTAAACCCAACGCCAAAGGCGTTGACGCTTTGCGTTGGAACATTTGTTTGATAAACATAACACAATAATAACCGCAAGTAGATATTTCAACTGGTTGCTGCTGATTTGAAGAATAATTAATTTTTGTATTTTCTTTTAATATATTCCTTATGATCCTAATACTGAAACCGTTTTGTTAAAATAGTTTTAGCTTCAATTGATAATGCTGGTCCAAAGAATATGCCATGTTTTGCCCAATTGTTACTTGTGACACTGATAGATTTAATACAAACGGTTTTCCTTCAATCGCTTTGCTACTGAATTTGGTTATTTGTTGTTTTGCTAACATTAATTTCATTTACGTTCCAGTTTTCAATGTGGAATTTATTTTAAGTGAAACTGCTCAACGTGTTGTGATTGATGTCGCCAATTTCTTATCTTGTCCTTGTGTCAAGTATATTTCTTTTACAGTATAATGTGTTGTCATGTTTTATGCTCCACACACAAACGTTTATACCTACACTTAGCGTAGGTATACAATATTTAAAACGCGAAACCCAAAGCGTTTCGCGTTTATACTTGAACAGTCATTTTGCTATGGTTGCGTCAAGTGTAATAAATGTATCGCTAAAAACAAGCTCACACACAGCTAACACAGCTACTGGATGCGCGTCAAGTGTCCAAGTTATCTCAATATCTGCAGTTGATGCGAATGCACTATAGCTGAGCTTGCTATCTTCGAAATAAACTATCGGATATAGCGCTCGAAATTATTCAACAGAGATTTGACTTCCACTATCAGTGTCCTGATACTTTTCCATCGCTTCCATCAAATGGATATTTGGTTGTGTAACGTTTTTTGTTGCACCATCTGTAAAGTTGCACCCGATTGCTCGTTCGGGATACTGTTTTGAACGATTCTGGCAAATATTTGTATAACAGCCGCGTTATCAAATACTGCATTATTTTGTTCTTGATCACCACGCAGTTGTAATTCGCCATGTATAATCAGATGTATTTGGAACTGCTGTTTGGTATATTTTGTTTTGTTGGAAATATATATTTTTGTGTACGTTGTAAGCATTGCCTCAAGTCTGGAAATAGAAACCTGTCCTTCAGCTATTCCATCAGCATGCATTATACAATCGTTTTGCTCTCTTCGATCTGCTTTAGTCCGCGAAATACTTTGTTGCAATCACGGCATAATCCGAATATCGTGCTTATCGGCAACTTCATTGTTATTTGTGTAGATTCTTCGGTTGGCGTATACCCTCTTTGTATCTTTTTTTTGTCGTATGTTTCCAACAGCTAATCTTATTGTCTCCTATTGCCGCTACATCATTAGCGCCTGGATTAGTAATTAAATTAATATAATCTGTCGCGGCGGCACCAGCACCAGTACGAAACTCACTGACACAACAGTTCCAACCATATCATATTTGATGTAACAGATCTAGAATAATCTTCGCTAAAAGAAACGATGTCAAGCATTGTACTAGCAACTGCTAATATCTTCTATGGCTTGATTGGCTAAATGGTATCGTGCGGTTCTAAACAAGCTGCATCCGTTATTTACAAGTACAATTTCTGCACCTGCGTGATATCACCACCAATTGCTGTTAGACACAGTGATCACATTCAAGAGGGCTCTCAAAATTCGCTTATTTCGACTGCAAGAGCAAACTTAAAGACCTAATAATGTTTCCTACCTTAAATATTCTTAGCATGTTTTTTTAATGTTTTCTAATTTCATGGTGTGTGTTTTTGTAATCATATCATTATGTTATTTAACTTACAGGTGTTGCCTAATTTTGTAAAGCGCTTAGAGCTTCTAAAGATTAGGCGCTATACAAAGTCCTCATTATTATTATTATTATTATTAATACTTGACCGCGCACTTCAAATACAGCCTTATGTGGCAACAGAAACACGTCTTCATCTCGTGTATTAAACGTTCGAAACCAGCTTTATTTGGTTCGTTTGAGTTTTCATCGCGATATTCAACGTACTCGAACTCAGTCACAGCATCATCAGTATCAAGTTCTTCTGTAAAATCAAGACAATTTTGACTGACAATTTTATTTTATAATCCACACACAAAATTATGTCTCCTGATGTTCTTTGTTGCTCCTATTATCGCCTTTTTAGTATCTGACGTTGGAGCAATGTCTGAAATTCTTTTTACTACTTCGTTCTGTGAAGGTGGACGCGCATCACTGTGCGATGTGCCTTTTTTATCACCAAACCTTTAGAAAAACAACAAACTTCTGGATAAAAATACAGTGACTGTACTCAGCAGCAATCTGGCTATTTCGGTTGCGTGGAAGATTAAGCTCTGGTGTTGGACGAATTTATAATTGGAAAATTCAAGGGTAAAATGATGACTCGGCATGGACTGATTTGTAAAGTACAACAAATACATACATTTCGACTGCACAGTAATTTATTTTAGCTGCCTCAAAAACTATTAACAAATATAAGTTTTTCGTATTTTTGATAATGTCGCAGAAAGTCCATATCCCAGATTAACCACGTCTCAAATTTTTACATCAATTTTAATTTAATATTGTAGAATAATGTCAGACCCAGCAATTGTAGTAGTAGCAACATACTTTTATGATAATATTTTTAACCCGAGAAAAGACATTTCCAGTCCTATGGATGGCGAAAATAATAACAATTTTGTTTTTACATCAACAGCACAAAAAGAATTCACTGTGATTTAATGAATACACATGATGATAGTGAGTGGTCGGAAGAACAAGCTAATTGTATTCTTGTTATGTGCATGCGCGGTTAGCAGCTGAGGGACGCAATAAAAAAAGGGTTTGATAAACATGTACTATCATCCTGATGATTGTAGAGAAGAACAAGGTCGAGTTGAAAGTATAGTTTAAAATATATTACTCGAGCTTAGCAAGGAAAATATTGATGTTCTTATAAAATCAAACTTAATAAACGCAAAAGCGCATGGTAGAAGAAGAACAGAGGAGGCTAGAATAGAAAGTTCTCACAATAGGCTAAAAAAAACTGTGAGAATAAAAAAGGTCAAAATTTAAAAAAAAATAAAAAACATAGTTTTCCAGAACGAGGAATTTTTAAACGTATTTGGATGTACTATCACGACAAGCAAACACTGCTAGAAGTTGTTGGAAATATACCAAAAGACGCAGAACTTTTACTAAAAGCATTCATAAACGCAAGTCGTCCAATAATATATAAGCCACCTTATGATTTTGATCATGTCCTTGTAAACAAATCATTGGCGATAATTGAAACATTTAGCGCTGAAAAGTTTATGCTTTTGATGATGTTGAAGGAGCAATGTTTTTGAATGAGTTGGAATACTTAAATTTACCTTCTACAAAAGATTTACCATATGATAATAGTGAAGCTGATGATGTTCCATTACCTTCACTGAAGAAATCTCCCGAGTTATCGTTGTTAAGATACTATATATAAAAAAGTTGAGAAAATCTATACAAAACCTTATGAAAAATTATTGAAAAAACTTGGTGGATATATTCATGTGGAACATATCGGAGATAAAAATATACTCCGACATGAAATTTTATCAAATTTTGTAGCAACATATGGAGACATTATTCTCCACAATTTGAACGTACAAGATTTCACACTAGTGAAGTGAATATCTTGACAAATGTTTTAGAAATAATACCCTTGAAAGTGTATTTAAAAAATGTATCGCACAAAAACAATATGATGACGAAAAAACAGATCACTGATTTAAATCATATCTCAGAAAATATTTAGAAAAGACTAGTTTGATGTGTTAATACAATATTACAAGTTTTATCGTAAAAACTTTGGTGCACAAAATAATGAAATAGATATTACGAAAATATTTTACGAGTAATTTCGTATTTACCATTGTTATTAACTAACTCTGGTATAGTTTCTAGCGGAGTAATGTTGCATCAGTTTTTTTTAAAATTATTTCCGGAATCGGTGTTTCTATTTCCACATTCTGTAAAATATATTTAACCTAAAATTATAACAACAACAAAAAAATGCTTGTAAAACGGCAATGCTAATATTTTAAAATTACATGATCAAATGCGATCTCATCTCCACGGTGAAAAATATAATACAAATGATTTAATGCATGAGTTTCACACAATTGACAGTATATTATAAAATATGTTACCAGTGCGAATAAGCAAGTATAAATATCGAAATTACCGAGCGCAAAATCGGTTAGGAGCATTCTGTCTCCAGTAATAAAAAAAAGTCTAAGTTTTATAGTCATTACTTTTAGTATTGATGGAACATTATACATAATACCTTTACTAATCACTTCCAGAAGCTTGGATGTTTTCACATAAACGACCGCTCCGATACCATAGTGGTTAGAGCGTCCGCATCGGATGCGGGAGGTCGAGGGTTGAACCCCGGCCAAGTCATATCAAAGACTTATAAAAATGGTACCAACAGCTGTGCCTCACTAGACGCTCAGTATTAAGAGGTTAGTGTGAGGACTGGTTGTCCTAGTGTCAGGGTAATGTGGCTGGGTGGGACATGGTGCTAAATCATCTGCGGCATGACGTCCCAGTTCTAGACATTCCCATAAACTGCCACATTGCGGACATCATAGCAATGCGACTGAAAACTTGTTTAAGCCACGTTTAAAATCCAAAACACACACACACACACACTCGCACACACACACACACACACACGCGCGCACACACACACACACACACACACACACAAACACACACACACACACACACACACATCACATAAACGAAAGTCGCTTGAAACATAGTAGTGAGCAATAGTTACATTGAACTTTCTTAATCAAATTTCTCGGCGCCATTGAAGAAGTCGGTAGATCTAATTCGGATCATCTCTAAAAAATACCCGAGACTATATTTACAAAGAATTCTAATCTTAATCAAGATACTACCTTTGTATTTTTTTTTAAATATTGTCATCGTCAGTAAAGCTTCTTTAATTTGAGGGTCCGATTTAGAAAATGATTATTAAAAATAAAACAGTGACAATAAAAGTTGTCAAAAAAGACAAATTATTAAAAGAATAAAGCATTTGATATCATATGTTGATTGACGTATACATATCAGTTGCATGATGTTATACTCCCACATATTACTATATTCCTTCTCCAGTCCTTTTGAAATTATACATTCATCAACTAATTAATCATAAAAACATTGTAATTAAAGTTGCACGGTTCTAAGATTTGTTTTATGGTACTAAATATTTAACAACATTGTCTTCTTGCATTTATTTTAGGAAATTAATTAACATAGTGGCAGTAGCAGCAGTAGTAGTAGTAGTTGCAGTATTGAATTAAGCCTATCAATATTATTCTGGTTATATATATATATATATAGTATGAGAGAGAGAGAGAGAGAGAGAGAGAGAGAGAGAGAGAGAGAGAGAGAGAGAGGAGAGAGAGAGAGAGAGAGAGAGGGAGAGAGAGTCTTTAAACATTACTTTAACAGTGACATGTCATTTCATGTGGAGCACTTTCAGCTTATTTTAGGTACAAAAAGAAAATTCAGAGATAAATCATGAATGATTTTCAAAACAATATTTTGACATCTGTGAATACTATTTTGTTTTAACAATTCTTGTGAAAGTTCGATGAAGTCTTTTATAATCAGAAGTCGGATTATTATATATTACGGTAATCAATACATTAACAACAAGGACACTACTACTGCTACTACTACTACTATTAATAATAATAATAATAATAATAATAATAACAACAATAATAATAATAAATATCAGCATGCTCATTATTATCATCAAACGATGGTTATAATTATTTATTATAGTCATCTTTATTGTTATTATTATTATTATTATTATTATTAGTTGTAGCAGTAGTTGCGTCATCATCATCATCTTATTATTATTATTATTATTATTATTATATAAAATTCATTTAAGTTTAATTAGTACAATCTTTTGCATAATAATATAAAGTTTCCTACTTACCTAGGAACATACAAAACGAGAAAAAAGGTTATTGATTGATTGTATATAGAATGATATACGTCGGTTTTTAAGAAAGACCTTCTGTTAAAATAAATGATATACGCATTGAAACATATTGAAATACATTCCCAATATTTTTCCAGGAAACTAAATATAACAAGGAATGGAAACCAAATCAATCATGTCTGTATCGAGCGAGGTGCTAATTTTCAAACCTGGATGTACACACCAGCTCATATTCTATCTGAAAGGCAGACTGTATACCAAGTATGACGCTTCGCGAATACGCAGTCTTACTGCTATTACTTCTCCTACGTAAAGATAATATATAGACTCAGTTCATCATTAGAAACAACTTGGACTATTTCACTGAGCAACCAAATGCCTCGTATCAGTCATTGCAGTAATTTACATAAAAATCAAACATTTTGTTCGCCGGAAATTTGTCCGGAAACAGACGAAGCACAATTCATTCGGACTACCTTCATTCTTGCGAACTTTTGTTTTCCATCCCTTTTCCCCATCTTCAAGAAGTAGAATATAGAAGGAACTATTCATATTGTATGTGCTATTTATATTTGCTTCTGTGTTTACGGTCTTGTTCTATTTTTAGCAATTATTTGTTTGATTTTATGGGGTCGGCGTTTGGAAGATATTTCTTAAACCGAGTAATGAGCCCGATATATGGCAGTCTATATAACTTGCAATCTCGTTCGTCACCGTACTCTAAATTCCATGTCATTTGCGAAAATATAGTGTAACATCGTCCTTTTGTGTGCATTTTGTTCTCAACAATTCCAGCCTGCAACAGCGAATCGGTAAACCAGTGTATAGCATTCACGTTTGGACGGGAACTAAAATACGTTTGCAGACTTGCTGTTACAACATGAACACAAGAAATAAGAATAATAAAACTGCCCAGTCCGAGCTACTTATATGAAGGGGAAAAGATTAAAGTGTATATTATCGAAAATCGCAAATTCAAAACATCGTAGAAAACTCGCGTGATTTAACCCGTCCAATGGGAACTAACTTACTTCTTCTAAGATGCCACCTGACCGACCTGTCCCATTGCAAAAGGCAGAATGTTGCAAACATATTTACTAATAATTTAATATCAGCAACAGTAAACACACACACACATCAGCATTTATTTATACATCCTACGCAATTTTACGTTCTTAAAATAGACCATATGCACCTTAGACAAAAAACAACTATAGATAATCACTACAATTGACAGTCATAAATTGCCTAAAACGGTGTACAGAGAGGGAAAAAATCACAGAAAAGATGCAGTTTGTTGAAGAAAAGAGCTCTGCAACAAGAAACTTTAAGATTTTGCTGAAAACCAAACCATTTAACCTTATTCAGGGAGAAAAGCATAGGTAATGAAGACCTGAATTTAAAACAGGTGAAACAATCAGAATTTCAAAAAATACAATAAATATTTTTTAAAGACATGCTTTCCTAACTTTAACAAGGAAATATATAAAATTAAGCAATAATTTAGGCGATTTGTTTACAAAACTGGAACATTTAGCAGTTGAGGATATATGCGGCCGCTTGTAATAACAGGTGTGATCGCTATGCACTTTCTGACTTTATCACTGAATAACATGAAAATAAATACGCTTCCTTTACCACAGTTTAAAATTCTCAAGTTGCTATGTAATTTCATATTACATAAAGACTGGTTCATTATGCTGATGCTTACGTTTTCATCATTTCTAAAAACAGTTCCAAATATGTATTTATCGTAAACCAAATTTTTGAGTTTCAAGTCTTGGCGGGAGCTATATATTTACTGTATAATTATGTTGGAATCTCTTTGAAATCTTGAGCTCCACAGCCGTGTTTTCTCGTGTATTACATTATTATTATTATTATTATTATTATTATTATTATTACTTTTATTGTTATAGGCAAAAGCGGCAGGATGAGATTAACTCGATGGAAAGACTGCGCTTCTATAGGTCATTGAGAGTAAAATTCACTTGTCAACAATATCTAGAATTGTCAGAGATGACGATTTTTGTTATCTAATCACTATGCTTTGAGTGGGAAACTTGGCAATCAGAGATAATACGGGAAGATATGAAAGTGTCTGCTATGAGGAAAGATTGTTAAATTTGTACCGTTAACATCGAAAATGAAATGTCCGCTCGATGGAGAAATACGAAAAAAATACTTACCCACCTTTGTAGATAAAAAATCCAACTTTAAAAATATTAAAACTATTAGTTCCTTTATACACAATGATACTAGTAAAATTCTGATGACTAATTTTAGCATTGTTTACTATAAAGGCCTTAAAGATTAGAGAAACGACTCCTGCTAAATAAGACTATAGATCAATATCACAAATCTTGCTTCACACACGTTTTAGGGCTACCCTTACATCCGTTTGTTTGATAACTGTGTAGTATATACTTATATCTCACCTATATCCGAGAAAAGCAATAATTATTACATATTTATATATATTACTTCCTATAAATACGATATTCAATGTTACGCACTATAACATCTTGTTGTACCGCATAATGTATGGATATGTGTCATGGGCCAGTGGCCTATATTACAAATAAACACTATTCTTCTTCTTCTTCTTTTATTATTATTATTATTATTATTATTATTATTATCATTATTGACATCATCATCATCATCATCACCATCTTCATTATTATTATTATTGTTTATTATTATTATTATTATTACTATTATTATTATTATTATTATTATTAGTCACACAGTCATCTTCAGTACAAACTTTTTTCTTTTGCGCTATAACTCAGAAACCGCTTGTATCATGTAAATCAAATCGTGAGAGTCATTTTTTGTATACAGATGTGGAACACCTGACAAAATGTCCATGTCATTTAGGCGATTTTCGCATGGTTGTTTTCTTCGCGTTTTGCACTGATAATTTTCAACTGGAGCCCTTATTTGCACGAGTATACAGACATTATACAATAAAGGCAACTGCATTTGGTAGTCTTTTAAATGTGTTTGTCAGATGATAAGATTATTGTACAGATAAATGAATTGTGTAAGTGCTAATGGCATGCTCTGGATAAGATTTTTACTGCGGGTTTATTTGGCTTTAAAATCATGGTTTAATACGATTTACAAACACCAGAAATGGCAATAACAGATTTTTGGCCCCACTTCTTTACTATCCATCAAACAGGTTAGTGTAACACGAAATACTGAGAATTCATAAACTAATTGACTGTTACATTGTATACAAATTTCTACATGGAGTGTACCCGAGTAACCTCGTGTTATTTTCAAGCATATCTCAACACTTTTTGAATTAAGCTTAACACCACTTCATGCACTGTAACAAACATTTTTAGAAAGTTGTCATTATATATGAATAGTTCTATGTGATACTCTTCATTTGCAGGTGAACTATCAAAACAGTGTTGTTGCTATATGTGTATAAACACACACATTTTTATTCTGTCTTTCTTCTGTGCAAACCGCTTGCCTAACATGAGGTCGTGAGTTCGAAATTCCCGGCGGAATCCAAGCTTTTAAAAAATCATTTGACCATTTTTGAAATAAAACTTTTTTTTTCAAACTCGATCATTTAAAAAAAAATAATTTAAAAATACTTTTAAAACTTTTTTATGTTGAAACTCTCCTTTATCACGTATGCCAAGCCAGATGTCGTGAATTCGAAACTGGCGACGGCATAGCAATTTTTTTCAAGTACGTTTCGGTATTTTTTTAGGATTTAATTTTTCTTTGAATTGTATTACAATCATTTTTTGTTAGTCTCCTTATATTTTATTCTTCTATGTATTATTTTAATAAAGATTGTGCTTATTGTATGGGAAAATTATTAAATCCCTAGCATTACATAATGCGTTTCGTCTTATATTCTAAGTCAGCAAACTTAAACTCAGTAGCATTGTGCAAGTCAGTTCGTAGCCAGTACTCAGAATTCTTCTCTCTTACTGGTAAGGAACTGTTTGTGTTGTACAATTTTCTATACAGTACAGGGATTTTTAATGTTTAAGATCTTATGGTGAGAATTCAGTCTAAAATCGACATGCTTGCAGTATATTTGTAAGTTCTTTTCTATTCTATATTATAATGTATTGGAAAGTTTAATTGTTTAAAGAATTTAAATTTATGTGCATTTATACTATTGATTATTGTAAAAGACGAATTCACGACTAACATCTTTTTCAATAACAATTTATTTGGAAATAAAACATTCTTTAAATAATAGAGTTTAATATTTTGGTATTTTAGATTAAATCCGTTAAAATACTTTTCTTCAAATGACTGATGAATTAGTCTCAAATATTGGACTTTTACACACTTCTGGCTATCGTGAATATATTCAATATCTAATTATTTCGCATTACTGTCTATAAGACAGAAATTACAAAATATTTTGAAGTTAGTAGGCTTGAAGGAATATTGTAATTTTATATGTATTTTTTGTATCTATCAAGTTTATGTAGATGTATTTATATATCTAGAATGTAATATATCAAGTATTTCAATACAGTTAGTTCGATGACAGAACTCAGAAGTTGTCTCTCTTACAATCGTGAGCGTACCTATCGTTTCGCCGTATTTCCCAAGATCAAGAAAAATCTACACCGTTATGAGTGACACCTCTTATTAAGAGAGCCTGAACTCTCTCTCTCTCTCTCTCTCTCTCTCTCTCTCTGACAAAGACAGTTCTTAAGTTATGAGTTAAATCGTCATCATATTACTTAATGGGAAGAAGGTTATGAAAATCCTTTCGCAACATTTGTGGTTGTAGGGTTTAACGCCATTTTTCAGCACACGATAGGCTATAAATGGAGGCCAGTATTAATGGTGGAGGAAGAACCCGGGAAAACCCCGGAAAGAACCACCGACCCTCGAGAAGCTACTGGCAAGCTTTCTCACATACCCACATTAGCCGAATCGGAGACTCGAACTCACGCTGAAAGAGGTGAGATGGCAGTGATCCGTAACGGAAAGCGCTTTAGACCACTCGGCCTTTTAAACTCGCTAATCCCAAACTTTTTAAATATTAGTTTTGAAACAATTTTTATTCCCATCCTAGGACGCGAAATTAACTTAGAAATAATATATTTATATATTCCTAATAACATTATATTTAAATATACCTAATAACATTATATTCAGATATACCTAATAACATTATTTTTTATATATACCTAATATCAGTATATTTCGATATACCATACCTATTAAGATTATATTTAGCAATACTTATTAAGATTAGGATTATATAAAGTTGTATTTAATAACATTATTTTCAGTTATACTTAGTAAAATTTTATTTAGTTATACTTAGTAACATAGTTGGATAACACGGAAACAAATTGAATCGCGATATTTCTAATCACACTGAAGTAATAACCACGTTGTACTGGAATTATAAAAATCAACATTTAATTTACTGGGACAAGTGCATGGAACGTTTTCAATAAAACTTCAGACTCTAAACTGGTTTGACAAAGAATACCCTATTCTACTTTATAGCATTACAACACCATATTATAACTGAATCCATGTATCCATTATGTTATTTGAAAACAACAGTTACATTGATACAATAGCGAATTAAAACGGATTTCGGCAGAAAACAAAGTCGGCCCTCCCCCTCCGCCCCCCCCCCCCCAAATAATCAGCACCCTTTATATACTTTTAGTGATACATAATACCATAATAGTTAATTATACTTAATAGTATATTTACCTTGCTTTGTGGGCAATTACTTAGGAATATGTTGCTCATATACAAATCTCAGGTTGTAGTTTTGCTACTGAGTGATTCTATACATGAAGCCGTCATAGTAAACAGAAACAAACACACTGATTAAATAATTAGTTATAATATATGCACACAAGCATGTTTTTTATGTCTCGACAAAGTAATTAATTAAATAATGCGAATTTATTTGTACTTTTCCCGATGTTTCCATTTATATGAGCCGCATGAATATAAAAAACAAAGAATTGAACTCATGCATGAGAATAATACATGAAAAACGAAACAGATGTTTTGCAATAATTATAGGAAATACACGCGTGGAAGGTAGGAAGGATGCACAGAGGAATGCACGAAGTGACAGGCAAATCGACAGAAAAAAAAACTAGGTTTATGATTAATTATATCACGGTTCAAAGGCTTTCAAACGCTTTGGAAAGCGATCTTAATTGAGCTTTACATGCATGTGTGTGCACGTGCAATTTATTTATAATTAGGCACATGCAGTTTTAAAACTCCTTCATCTTTGTAACTGCAGTAGAAATATTAATTATACCGTAATTTAAACAAGTTTGTAACGGTCGAAATGTAACACACATACAGCATTAGGAAATAAATCCTTAAGTTTCAATCAAGCTATGACAAATTAAGTGACTGTGTGAAAAGGATATTTTGTAATAAAACCTTAAAATCAGTGTACTTTTAACGCAGGGAGAAACAAATGACGTATTAAGATTTAGACTGATTGACTATTGTAGCTATCGCAATGAACTTAATGTACAATGTGTGCATTTCCCCACCTGCCACAAGAAAACGTAATAGCAATAAAAAAATAAAAAGGTGCAACAGTACTCTAGACGCAAAAGTACTCTTCAGATGTAGAATTAATCTTGGAAGGAAAAAGTACTCTCCAAAGGAACAATTACTCTTCAGATGTAGATGTACTACTGGAGAAAAAGTACTACCCCCCAAAACAAGTACTCTTCAAAGTACTCATTAGATGCAAAAGTACTCTTTACATGTAGAAGTACTCTTCAGATAAAAAATACTCTTCCAATGAAAAACAGTCTTCAGATACAATAGTACTCTTTATATGCAAAAGTACTCTTCAGACGCAACAGTACTATTCAAATGTAATAGTAATCTTCAGACGCAAAAGTACTCACCCTCAATTTTCATGTGTCCTTTCTTGTTGTGTTTGTGTATGTTTGTGACAGTAATATTTTGAACCCTTGCATTTTGCGAAATAACTAACGAAGACTACGGTATTTCATGAAACTAGTGATGAGCTTGAGAATTCCAAGAAACTGCTAAAAATGTAAAGTTCAAAACAACACAGAGTTAATACTTGGTATTTTAGTGAACTTATGTAGCAGCTAAATCGGAATTGGTTTATGTCGTATTTTTTTCACATGGTTATGATTTCTAAGGAAGATTACTGAAAAGGTGAAAACCATCAGTCCAAATACAGTTAGAGAGAGCAAACATGTATGTAACTTGTCATCAAGTATAATGGCATTCTGTTACAAGGAGCAAACATACATGTAACGTGTATCAAGTATAAGAGCTTTCTGTTACAAGGCGCAACGTGTATGTAACGTGTATCAGGTATAAGGGCATTCTGTTACAAAGAGCAAACATGCATGTAACATTTCATCAAGTGTAAGAGCATACTGTTACATGGAGCAAACATTATGTAACGTGTCATCAAGTAGAATGACATTAGTAGTGAAGGGGGGCACTTTACGGTCAATGGGAATTAGCATTAAAAACACCCCTGGGCAAGATTACCGTCAAGGGAAATTTAACATGGAGAAAAATCGTGGGTAAGATTACCGTCAAGGGAAATTAACATGGAGAAAGAAAAAATCGTGGGGCAGTTTAGCGTCAAAGGAAATTAAACAGGGTGGGCCTTTATAGCGTCAAGGGCTTTCACTAAAGTGGGCCTTTATAGCGTCAAGGGAAATTGAACATGGGATTTTTTTTATATTTTTTTTAAAAAAAAATTAAAAAATAAAAAAAGGGTAGGCAATGGAAAGGCTATCTCTTTTCGAGAAATATGGCTGGCCCTGAAAAGGGCCTTTGGGTTTTTTCTTCTTCTTTTAACTTGTTAACTTTTTCCACCATCCTCTTATTTTGTCCATCATTCCTTTCTTCTTCTTTTCTGTTTCCGGCATCCAGTCCGGGTGACCCATGGCTCGGAACTTGTTTTGGATTTTCATCCAATTGTTGTTAAGTCGCTCGAACTCTTCCTTTTTCTTTTTGTTTTCCACATCTTTTCTTTCTTCCCTCCATTTCTCTTTAATCTTCTCTACTTCTTCCTCCATTACTTTTCTCATCATATCTTCCCCTTTCTTCACCTTGTCCAACCCCCATTTTACATTCCTCCACTCTGTCCAATATAATATCTTTTCTAGGAAGCACCGGACTTGGATGACATGATCCAGTGCTTCCTTCAAACTTCCCACTCTGAAGTAAGGTGGGTTAATGAAGCCTCTTGACTTATTGACTTCTTCTTCAATCATCCCTGCTATGATATCTCTTGCTGTCTTTAGGCCTTGAACTTGACTCGTTGCAAAGTCTTTCATATCTCCATGCCTCCATTCCTCTTCTATTCTTCCTAAAACATATTCTACATCCATTATCCAAAAATAGATGTCTCTCAGTAGATTGAATAGAACTGATACTTGAGTCATTTTGTCTCAGTTATTCCGTAGAATGGTTCCAACGACGAACGTAGTGGGTTCTTATACTGAAAGCGCGGACGTGATGGAAAACATCCCCCTAAAACATAAAATTGATCTTACCTAGATCATAACCAAAAACAACAACAACGCGCGTACGTGAAGGAAAACATCCCCTACTTTCTCATTTCATATAATAAAAACCCTAACTATACTCTTCACATACGCTAAGAAACAATAAATAAACCCATAATCTACTATTCACACAAACATACCTGAGCTCTTATAAACACTAACAGACCAACACATACACTCTCACTATCAATAAAGAGTTAGTGTTTATTTTCACACTACTCTACCTACACACATTGGCAAATTAATAGTTATTTCTTTTCTAGAGTATTGGGTAGCCCTGAAAAGGGCTGTTGATTTTTTTTCAACTCCAGATGCACCTATCTAATGGTTGCACCTTCCTGGCCTGGCACCACACACACATCTTCGACTCCAGTCTCCTTGCCAATTCACCCTTGTTGCTGTAAGCGCAGAGGCGGGTTGAGTGGCTTCACTATTCCAATCTTCTGTCTCTGGAATAGTGAAGACTTCCCTTTCTCTTCTTCTATTTCTTATTCTAGGATGAATAGACATCCTTGACTCCTGTTGTAAATGTGGTGCAGCTACAGGTTGGCGAGATGTTCTTGCCTTAGGTGTCACCTTGCACACAGGGTTCATCATAGGGTGGCACCTGATCTCTCTCTTTCTTTCCTCCTCTTCTTTCAGTTTTCTCTCTTCCTCCTCCTGTTTTATCCTGGCTTCTTCCACAAGAGCCTCCGCAGCCAGCTCGTTCAGGAGGCATCTGGCATATTCCAGGTGCATCTGGAGTTCAAAAAGTTTTTCAAGTCTGCTACTCATTTTTATTGTTGATCAGTTAACAAGGGTAGCTAGACTGTCCAGCGAGTTTCAATTTATAGTGAAAGCGCGGACGTGAAGGAAAACATCCCCCTAAAAACATAAAATTCATCTTACCTAGATCATAACCCAACAACGCGCGGACCTAAAAGAAACACTCACTCACTTTTTATGCTACCCATTCCTATTCTAAAAATTTTTTATAAATCACTTCAATAGGCTATTTACCTACGCAAAGCAATCCAATCTAACCCCAAATATACACCTCAAACACCAAAAAATACATTATGTTAATATACTACTGACCTAAACTTACGTGAACTATTACTAACACAAACACATACACTCTCACTATCAATAAAGAGTTAGTGTTTATTTTCACACTACTCTACCTACACACATTGGCAAATTAATAGTTATTTCTTTTCTAGAGTATTGGATAGCCCTGAAAAGGGCTGTTTTTTTTTCTGTTTGCTATGGCATTCTTTTTTAGTTTCTAAGAATGCGATGTCCTCTGAGGATAGACTTTCTGGCAATAGGTCTGCTTCTTCGGAAAGAGAAGAAAAACTCTTTGGTGTCGATACGGCAATCGACAAAGCCTCTGTCAGCTTCAGGTTGCTGCTGCTGCTGTTGTTGCTGCTGTTGCTGCTGTTGCTGCTGTCTCTGAAGTCTGTACTTCTCTGTCCATTCTTCTTTCTCTCTGTTCATTTCTTCTCTGAAGAGCTCTTCTATCAGGTCTTCAGTGATTTTTAGCATTCTCACATTCTCTATTTCTTCTGGCTTTGGTATCAGACTGTGTCTGACCGTATGCAAATTCACGTAGGCTTCGTTGAGCTTGGCTAGTTTGGAGCACATCTTCTTAGGAGGATGAGTCGACAATGGATGGTTAGACTTGAAACAACCCCGGTTCTTAAAGTCAAAGCGCGGACGTGAAGGAAAACATCCCCCACACGGTTTTCGAGCCGCAACGTTCAGTGAGTGTCATGAGAGGGATAGTAAGAAATGAAAGAGCATCAATCCAACATTCTTCTAGCTAAACAAACCACAAAGGCATTTTTTTTCAAAACACAACATTTTTTTATTCAAAAATCACTTAACACTAAACAACATCAACTCTAACATTTTTTAACAATAATCCAACAATATAACATGAAACAATTTTTTTCAAATCACAAACATTTTTTTCTTCAATTGACAATCTACTTTAAACAGGGCTGACAACGTTGTGAATGAAATTGTGATTTCCACTGTTGGAAATCATTAGGCCATTGATTGACACTACGTTTCCTAGCTTGAGACAAAAGATAAGCATAATGGTCACAAAACCATCGATCTACTTTCACATCGTTTCTAGAAGAAGAACGAGGATCGAAATGAGTCACTAAATGTTCTAAGGAATAGCCCAGGCTGCGATGATGCAGAAAATACACACAGTACTGTCCACACACCAAGGAATCTGTGCCTTGTAATTTCACATTATTGAATCGGGTGGTTTGAGCATTTCTTCTCATAAAGTCGATGATATCGTCTTCCAAAGGGGGCAATCCGTACGAATCGAAATATTCCACACATCCTTCTTGAGGAAAGTAGACGGCTACCCAGTGGGTTCCTGGGAGATGACTGTCGTCCGTGTTGATCACGTAAGCTTGATGGTCTTTAGGTTTGCGATGATGGAGTTCATCTTTAGCACAGACGACAGGATTCCAAGAAGCCGTATACGAACTGTGGTTCAAAAGGTAATAAAGTTCCCAGGTATCCATTGATTTGTGTGTGTTTTTTTCTTCTTCACAGGTAATAATAAGTCGTCAATTCGATCCTGACTTTTTGCTTGAAAATGTCTGACGAATAAACGGTTATTCGTTCTGTTTCCTCACTCTGATTCAGGAGAGCTTCGATACGATGGATCTCTTGAGTGGTTAATGGTGGACAAGAATGTTCACGCAAGTCTTTATACCACTGGTGCAACACGTCTTTGTTCGAAATGAGACTCCAAGCTTCGTCCAGATACTCGTCCAATTTTTCTTCTTGACTCAACATCAGGCATTTATCGTGTTGAATTTGACTGGGATGATCGTTTTGACATCCATAACAATTTTTCTTGATCAATTCCGTCATTTTTTCCACCAAGTGTTTGGCAAAACAGGAGACTAAATGGGCTTCTTGTTCTGACCATCTTGACTTCATCATGATCACTTCTTATTCTTTTTCCACGGTCTCCTCACATTCCATCTTTAAAGTTTCTCCACTAGGTAAAGAGGGATAACAGTCTTCCATGACTTCTAACAGTCTAGAATGACTTCTCTCAAACTGTTGATTTCTATGGTGTTATCGAATTCTGCATACAGGATGACGTTCACTGTCTCGTCCAGTGGCTTTGCAAACTGAAGTTCCACACGAATCTGGCCAGATTTTATAGGGTGGAAATGTCCCTCGTCGCTGCCTTGGTCTGGAGTGAAATCGAAAGCCCACAAAGCATAGCCTCCTGCATAATCTTCGTACGTAATGCCGTGACTGGTGTTGGTTCCTAACTGGCCGGTGGCTTCGTACAGGGACAAGTACGATCTCAAGTAATTGTTCTTGGTAAAGTCAGGTTCGAAAGGTCGGGTACACAAGGTCTTGCCGTCGCGACTGACTTCGATCTTGGACACGCCAAAGTGTTGAAAGTTGAAAGGATTTTCACCCAAATCTCCGTTGAAGGCTGAATTCTCGACCATACCAAGGATTAAACGTTTGGGTAACTGTCCCTGAAACAGATGATCTTCGATCATGGATCGCTGTCCCCTAGGAATGGTGAACGTTTTCACTTCCACGCGTCGTATGGGATACTTGGCGGTCGTTCTGCTCAATGTTTGACTGATGTCGTTTCCCACTTTAGGTAACACTTCTACGCGGCGTACGTAGAGCCTGGCTTCCTCGATGACAGTTTTGCAAGCGTCACTACCTATCAAATGGAAAGTGGCACTGCTACGATTCAGTCTCAGGCGAACATTCACCCCGTTTAGCAAATATTTCTCTTGCAACCACATGTCCAAATGCAAACGATCCATCAGTTCTAAACTTTTGTTGTCTCCTATGATTCTGTTTCTTCGTTGTATAAATCCATCATTTCTTGATTTAGTTTTATCCTTTGTATCAATTTCTTTTGTTTCAAACTGGCCTGCTTCGTCAGCTTCCCATAGCACACAGGCATTGAGATGAGTGTTTTTGGCGTCTATTCCGTACGTCAAGAGATTTTCCAGGTACGCTCGATAAGGGTAAGTATCCATGCTGCTACTGACCAGTTTGTTGTTCAAGTACAAGTCCACTTCACTGAACAAGGAATGCATGAAATTGTTGACGGGAGCTATTACCTCAGTGCCTTCTAGGGGCGTATTATCCTCATCGATAACTTTGACTTTCAGGTACAAGTAACTGCTATTCAGATCGATGTAATCTTCGGGCTGTCCTTTGATTTCAAACTCGATGGGAGCTGAGGCTGTCAATGAGGAGACGGGGTGAAATTCCACCCATTGGGATTCTTGCATCGTCATCATGGTGGGGGGCATGGCAAACAGATCCAGTTCCGTCTTGGAACAAGCGCAAGACTCTCGGTGCATCATTTTTTTGTTCTGTTCTTTCTCATTAATCGAAAACGTCTAAGTCTCGAACGGTTCTTCTTTTCTTGGCCTTTCTAGCTTGAAGTCTGGTGAAAGGGTGTTTTCTTCGTCGTCTCTTTCTGCCTTGTCCTTGCTGAATGCCTGACTCGGTAGCGTGCAGGGCATTTATAGGTGTGTCTCGTCGGCCCAAAATGTCTTTGCCCGTTTGCAGCAAGACATTTTTGCCTGCCCTCATGAAGGCTTCTTTAGGGTTTTGTTTGTCAATGATGACATTTTGGAGAAATTCTTTGCCTTGCGTCAGTGCCGCATCTTTCAAGGCGTGCAATCCGCGTGTCACCATCGGTTTCAACACCGGGGCCACCGAACGAAAGGCCGATTTTAACATGTCTCCTAAACCGTGTCCTCGCTGTCGAGCAACCCCTCGGTACACTGGATACATGACTTACTTACGAGTCGTGAGAGAACCGTTTTCGAAAATGGAGTTTCACCGTGACTTTTCCTTTGGTGAATGGAATATTTTGTCCCAAATCTCCTTTTATAGCAATGTTGACCGTGTCCAAATACGACTTGTTGACAGGTAAATAGTGAGGATGTACAAATTCCCGGTGGACGTGGTAAGTGTTTCCACCTTCCTGGTCACTGGTCGTGGTACTATCCACTTTGAAAGGAATGACACGCAGTAATGGCACGGAGGTGTGTCCCACCACGTTATACTCCACCACATCGCAATACACAAACATCAAATTCAGTCCTTGGTTCAGTTCTACAGGGAATCGAAAAAATTTGTAAAATTCCGTATTGCTGTTGATCTTCGGTTTAAAATTTGGAGCCATTTTTGCGTCTCCACCTAAAATATCAAACAAGTCACGATTAAAACTGATGGACAACGTTTGGGTATCCTGACATTTCATCAGTAAGCGACGAGCCACTTTATGGTACTCTAGGGTGACACTTTTTTTGACTCTGTTCAGGGCTTTGCCAAAGGCGAACTCGAGCCTGGAAACAATGGTGTCCACCAAATGTTGGCCACTAAAATAAAACCCTGATGGAATTTTCAAGGTGTAGATACTGAAGGCTGGATTGCTGGCTGGTCTTATGTCCCCTGAAAACCCGATGTCAGTCATGGCTTCTTGTAATTGTTGGTTCAGGATTTCGACCTCAAAAGTGTTTTGCTTTTCGGTGATGTTTTGGATTTGTGTAGGGTGAATCATTTCTACTAAAGCCACTTCCCAATGGGCTTCGTGATCTAAGGGGATGCCCTGAGGTAATTTGGCCGTGTAACAGCACAACGTGTTGTTGGGAAACATCTCCATGGAACTGTCACTGGGTAAGGTTAAGTAAAATTGGTTTTCGTGACTCATAATTCCAGAGTTTTGTGGCTGTCCGAGGGGATATTACTGGACGTCATAGGCGTGTCTCCGCCCAAAATGGGGTTCTGGTTGTGGTTGTTGGAGTGGTGACTGACACTGGCACTTGACACAAGGTTCCCGTTCGAGGAGAATTTCAGGGAGGGATTGGGAAGCAGGTAACCGATGCAACTGCTCAATAAAATGGTCCACAATTGTTTGTCTCCTTGTTGCAAACTCAAATTGGCAATGGCTGCCCCGATGACACAATACACCACGAAGATTTGGCAGAAAAAGACGATTTGCGTTTTAGGCACACGTTCTCCACACCACACCCACAAGGGTTGTTTTTGTAAATCTTGCACAGAAGAACTAGGTGAAGAAGGAGTGGTCGACGTAGCTGCGTCTACTGTGTGAAAGGGCATGATGGTCACTTCTTCTTTTTATAGTCGATGACTTGCGAAGCGTCGATCCAAGAATCGAAACTGGGTGGATATCCTTTCCAACGTACTTTGACTTCTTTGACACGTCGTTTGCCCACTTTACGGGTTCTGCGTTCGAGAATGCTTTCGATGTCGTACACGTCGTCTTCTTTTTTGGTGACACGTTGTAACTCGGGTAAATAAAACGTTCCTTTGAGTACTTCTCCGTTCATGTCTTCCAATTTATAGACGGCAGGATGACGGCCATGCACTCGTCCAGTGACGCGAAACAATTCGGTTGTCCAGTTAGGTAAGTAACCTTTGTCAAAAGTGCGTTTGGTTTTGCCAATGCGCACCCAGTCTCCTACGGTCAACTCTCCACTTTTCTTGGGGACAGCCCTCGTCGGGGACGTACCAAACAGACGCTCAAACACCAGCACTTCGTTGTCGGGAGTCACGTCTTGCGGGGCACGTCTGATGCTTCGATGGTAAGATTGGTTGTACGCTTGCACCAGGTGCGGTAAGATGTCGATGTACTTCAGAGTGTGGTGATGCGTAAAATATTTCCACATGCGTTCTTTCAAAGTACGTTGAAAACGTTCCACGATGCTGGCTTTGGTTTCGGGATTCTCGGTGGTAAAAAAATGAATGTCACGTTTCTTTAATTCTTTTTGGAAAGCTTGGTTCAGAAATTCGGTGCCTTTGTCCGTTTGCCATCGAAGAGGGTGACGACCGCTTTGTTTCAACACCCGTTGCAGGGCTCGCACTATCTCGCTGCTCGATTTGGAAGTCAAGGGTACGACCCAGGCAAATTTGGAAAAGACGTCGATGACACAAAACAAATATTTGTAGCCACGATTGTAGCTGGCCAAATGAGAGACATCGGCTAAATCGGCTTGCCATTGATGATCGATGCCTTCCACTCGGGTGCGACTTCTGGCAAACTTGCGTCGAATGGGTTTGTGTAAAGTGTAGGTAGCTTGTTCTTGTAACCATCGTTGCACATGAAGTAAACGGAGACTTTTCAGTCGAGTTTTGGCAGCACGATACAATTTTTGAACTCCTGCGTAACCTGCAGGATGGGAGGGATCGTAGTAAATGCTGGCTAAGACTTTTTCCATTTTTTTTTTTTTGGTGTGTTAATAAGTCACCCACTCTTCGGTGATGCTACTTTGGGTGCGACGAAAGGGTGGTTTGGAAACGGATTTACGTGTCCGATGGGCTACGGGAGTAGAAGTCGAAGGTAGTGGTGCAGGTGGAGGTGGCAATGGAATGGCTTTGGTCTTCTTTTCTTTTTTCACTTCTGGTTTCCCTTCTTTCTTTTTCACTTCTGTCGAAGGAGGCGTGGACATCATCTTTTTAACCCAAGCTTTCATTTCTTCTCGTTGGGGTGTGGGGGACGGGGTCAACAAGGATGCTGCAATCTTACTCGAAATGGGAGCTGCTGACGGAGTTTGAAACACTTCTCGCATCTCTTCTTCCTAAGGTCTTCGTGGGGTAGCATCTCTGGTGACCCCTGGGGATGGTAGTAGTGGTGGTGGTAGTGATGATGGAGCTGGACTTTTCATCAAGGTCTTAAAATCTTTCAGAGTGGGTAGAGCTGTTTCGTCTAAAGCTTTCTGGTGAAAGAGTTGCAGTCGTTGCAAGAGTTGACCGTACTTTTGCGATTTTTCTGTTTCGGACAAATCTTGGCGATCCATCAAGGACTGCAATTCGTGTTGTAACTGGGACATCTCGCTCAAATTGGGATTGGGAGGTAAATGCGGGGTGCGTTGTTCTTGCCACCGATGGTATTCCATCCATCGTTTGTAAGGCACTAAAGCTAGTTTTCGTCCTTCCATGGGGTTGTCAGGGGTCGATTCTGAGATCTTGGGACTTTCGAAGTCCTTTTTATCTTGCTCCCACCAGTCCTCCCAACATGGTTCCCAAGACTCCTTTCAGTATGGGGCCTAACAAGAGAGGTAAAATGCCTCCACGTTGGACCAACATCTTCTTTTTTTGACGAATGGGAATTTTCTTTTGAACCATTTTCCGATGAACGTGACGATGTTTGCCTAAGCATTGTTTCTGGTGTTTGGACAAAGGGATCGTGCCTTTCAAAACGTTCAAACAACATTCGCACACGGTATCGATGACCTCTTTGGAGGCCGTTTGAATGAGTTTTTTTCGTAGGGGTGGAGAAGCTTTGGACAGGACAGATAACAGGTCCCCATGTTTGGCTAAACGTCGTGGCAGTCCTTTCCTTTTCTTTCCTTGGGGTTTTCTGGAGGGTGACATCTTTGAGTCTTTAGGAGCACCAAAAAACACTGATACCCTACTCGGTCACAGGCCTTTTTTATACTGGAACGCGTCGCCACTGATTGTCTTTACGTCGTATCAGTTTGAGGACAGGCATGACACGTCGTGCAGGGGTACCCAACGGACTAAATCGAGCCAGTTCTTGCTTGGACAAATCCAGTAAACTTTGTAACATGCCCGATCTTTCATGGACTTTGATTTTGGGAGAAGGTACTTTGTGAGCAGCAGCCACTGCCACTAAATTGGAGGGTCCTGCTACTGGGGAAGTTCTTTTGGGGGTCATCAACGGAGAAGTTCTTGGTGTGATTAACGTCTCCAAGTACTCTTCAGTTCCTGGTGTCATCAACGGAGAAGTGGACAAACGTGAGGATGCCGGAGACGCAGTCACTGCCGTGGCAGGTCGTGGTTTGCGAGTGTAAGGTTGTGTCCTGGCCGCAGTGCCTCTCTTGCGACTAGTTTTCTTCTGTGGACTTTTCTTTTTCTGGGGACTTTTTTTCTGTTTCTTTTTCTGGGGGCTTCTTTTCTTTTTCCGGGGTGCTGTCTGGTAAGAGGAGGGTCCCGCCACTGGAGAAATTCTCTTTGGGGACCTGGTCTTTTTCTTTTTCTTCTTGGGGCTTCGTTGGACTTTTGTCTTGGGGATAACTTTGGGGGCATTAGGATCCCATCTTAAGAGTGAGCGAATGATGACCCCTCCTACAGTACCGCTCCCTCTAGGTTTCAAAATGATTTGTTTTTTGGTTTGAGTGTCGATGCGGGGATCGGCCAGTTGGACCAAAGCGACTTTGTTTCGATCGAAAAAGCGTTTGGTTTGATGAGGAATCTGAATGATTCCTTGGAGTAATTGACGTGCCGTCACCGTGAACCATCGTAAGACTTCTTTGAGACTAGCTTCTAAGACACGAGCTCGTGTTTGTGGATTTTTTTCTCGACTGATGCCATACAAGGCACGAATCAATTTGACGGGAAGATGCGACTGAAGGGACGTCATGTTCACACTGTGTGAGACAGACGAAAAAGGGTCTGAGGTTTTTATAGATTTTTTGATGGGGAGTGAAATGAAGTCGAGGACGGAGACGTGTACAGGACAGGCCCTCCGTCTTGGCACCAGTGGTGAAACAAGTGGGTACGAAATCGCAAATCCTCGGGAGTCGTAGGTTTCAAATCGACGAGTAAATAGGCGTGTGGCGTTTGAGTGGTATCGTCGTACGCCTGAGTCAGCCAAGGTGTTCCTAACTGTTTGGCTAAGACTTGCACTTGCGATTTATCTCGAGGACTTTTAAACAAGACCACGTAATGCTCATTGAGACTGATGGTGCGATGGGCTTTACTTTGTTGAAATAAATTTTGGGTGATGTAAACGACACTGGCATTACGGTGATGCCCTTTGCGCGTGAACCACAGTTTAATTTCTTCTTCGTCTTCTCCTAACATGTCGTCGAAAATGACCAAATGGGTTTGACGGGAGTCAGAGACGATGCCGTCGTCTTCTTTAGGAATGCCTTCCACAAACACGATGGAATCGCCTTGACTTTCTCGCAAGAGGCTGTACGCCGATTGCCACTCTTTGTAACACCACACGATCCGTTGAGGGGGCCGATCGATCAAATGATGTTTATGTTCGATCAAACGTTTGACGAATTCGGTTTTGCCTGAACCGCTAGGTCCAGCAATGAGCATGTTAAAGGGATGGCGAAGATACAAAGCCTCCCAACTGGCACGATCTAAGTGTTCGTCGATGACTTTGACAGTAGAGGAAGAGGGAGCAGAGACAGCAGAGGTAGTCATGGTGTGAGAAATGTCACTTGTGACACGAAAAACAAACAAGACAAGAGTTTATATACTTTTTCAGAACACGTTTATTGAATGTTTTTTTTCAAACATGAATACGAAAGACAAAAATACATAAAAGCCAAAGGCTTAAGTACAAGGATAAAAGGCACATGATAACTATGAACGTGGAATAAACACAAGTGTCTGTACAACATGTTTTGGGTAATGTTCTAACCAGTTCTATAGTAGGGGGTAAGGTCACACAAGTGTCCTCCCGAAAGGGTCTTTCAGGCCTGTCCACGACAGTCCTGTCCTGGGTGACGGGTTCTTCTGGGAGCGTCACTAACACGGGTTGAAAAGTAACTTTTTGCCTTGAACAACTCTCGTGCATACTGGGCCACTTCTTGGGTCCAAGTCTCAAAACCCCATTCTTTCCAGGCACGGACATCTGTCCAATGGGGATGTAAGTCACAAGCTACACACACATCGTCATACACGTCTCGGGTAGCTAAAAGTTGACGAATCTTTTTTTCCTGTTGAGGTCGAGAAGTATCCAGATGAAAACGCAAGGCTTTGAGCAAAAGGAGTTTTTCGTGACCATTTAAGGCCATTGAGGTGGTAAGTACTGATCGTAAAGAGTCCACAAAGAATCGGCTGGTAAACGAAATCCCAGAAAACAAGTCACTAAGACACACACCACTTGTCGTCCCAAATTGAATGGATAAAATTCTTGTAATAATCGATGGTAATGATCCACGGTTTGAATATGGTCATTGAGTACCTTCCACGGAATCTGTTGAATAATATGTGACATAATCCGTGGCATGGCAACTTGATTTTATAGTGTCTTTGTTTCGGAAGCAATACAGCTCTCGGTAAATCCTTTCTCTCAACTCCTCAGGCAAGCCCGAAATGTTCTCTTGTAAAGTATACATAAGTATATACACTGTTTTTGGAATCGTTGGGTGGTGGCCAATAGCCTCGTTTACCTTTGTGCCTAATGTAATATCCACTCATAATCAGTCTTCTTGTACTTTGGAACATAGCATAATTTAAAAACGGACGAATCACTTTGAGTTTGCCTTTCACTTGTATTTTGATCAGTTCTCGGTAAATGCGTTCTCTCAACTCCACAGGCAAAGCACGAATGTTCTCTAGCAAAGTATCCATGAATAGGTCATACTAAATCCTCTTTGGTCTGACACAAGAAATGTACTCTTTGCACAAACATGGTTTTACTTCAGTGTCGAATTTAAATCGTTGAGTCACTAATTTGCACATTACAATTCGTTCAGAAGTTTCCTCTTTCACCAAGTTGACATTGTGTTTAAGATGTTGGTAATTCGTTAACTCTTCCTCTGGAATTCGATGCAGTACGTTTACAATGATGTAGGTAGAATCGTCCATACCAAACCAATCCTTTTTAAAACTAGAGGATCGTTCATCATTGTCCGTCCGATGGAACACTTTCAATTGAATCAGTCCTTGTATAGCCTTCAGGTACCAGTGGTTCAAACACCGGTGACGTAACGGATGCAATTGTTCTTTACGTTTCACTTGTATTTTAACTAGTTCTCGATAAATGCGTTCTCTCAACTCCACAGGCAAAGCACGAATGTTCTCTTGTAAAGTATCCATGAACAGATTATTATGGTAAGAAGTTACTTCAATGTCTCGGTCCCACTAAGGGTAAGTAATGACAATTCGGTGACCATCGAGCATGTTCTACATAGGCCGAATCTTGTGGTTCCCAGTGATGAAGTGACACACCGCAACTGAAGCACTTGACTTTATCTCCTTCGCCCAAGTAGAAAAATCCGGCTCTGGCTAATTCTTCGGGGGTCGGTCCTCCCAGATACTTAGGTCATTTTCCTTTGAACGATTGAAGACGATTTTCAAAGTCGCAGTATTCCGACAAACGCACAGGAAACGAATATTCGTCTTTAACAGGTTCGTTTCGATGAGGGTTGAGTGACATGGGCAGGAGTTTGCTCAGGGCTGGATGACATCCGTAGGGGGGTAGACGTGAAGGTGAACATTCCCCTTTAAAACGAAACCCAGTAAAATGTCCAAGAGGACGAGCGGCATCACTTTCGCATCCCACAGGTTTGACACGCACAGAATCACTTTCCATGATAGGGGTAGGGACACTAAAGTTCCCATGATGCTTTACGCCATCGCTCAGGTCACAACGTACAGCATCGTACCCATCGCAAGGCTCACAATCGCATTCCACTTCCGAAGCCTCACACTTGAATTGTGCCTTTCTAAACAACTTGTTCTGTGTTTCTCTGAAAGTATTCATCTTGTTCGTTCGGTCTTGGTAGTCACAATGAACTATCGATCTTGACCATAGCCCCTTTTTATACTAGTCGCAATGCAGTCTCCAGCTTGTACATCTTTCCTTTCGTACGTTTTTTATGTCCTGTTCTGGAAGGTACCGTCTCTAAGGTACCGTCAACATTGTACCGTAGTGTGATGGGTGGAAAGGCCATAGAAAGGTAAGGGCAATGCGGAGACCATCGAGTATGCTCCAGAATAGCTGAATCTTTATAGATGCATAGATCCATTCGTAACTTCAGTCCGCAAGCGAAACACTGTACCTCGTATCCCAATCCTGACTCAGGTCCCAAGTAGACAAATCCTGTTCTAGCTAAAACATGCGAAGAAGGTAATCCTTCCCTATCCGTAGGCCATTTCTGAAACGTGTCCAATCGACGGGCACAATCACAATAGTCAGGTAAGAAGACTGGAAAATGGTAGGGTTTGAACTTGGAGTTCTCATCGGGTTTCTCACTTGATTCTTGCTGTGGCGAAGTCATCTTTCTGGTGGATGACTATCCTCTTACAACCAATGTTTTATACCAACGTGTCCATACGGCAAAGTGAAATGATTGGGAAGTCGCACTCGCTTCTGGTACACGATTTGATAGACTTTTTCCAGGGGTCGACTGACGATGTGGTGAGTGGGTAAACGTACAATCTTGTTCGGTTGGTGAGTGGTCACTTTAAAGTTTCCATCCTCTCCCGATTGCAAGGCTTCTTTCAATACCCCAAAGTTGACCACTCGACTGGTACGATAATTCAGAGTCAGTCCTTTCACTTTGCACGTCGTGTGCACTTCTCCTTGTTTGTCCCGGTATTCGTAGCCGTAATTTTTGGGACCACCACTGACGAAACTTAGAATCTTGTCGTTGGGATGCTCGTCTGTACAGGCTCCTAAACGGTCTCCTTCGATGTCAGGGTGATGTTGAATCGGGTGATGGATGTAAATGCAACTGTCCGTGTCAAAGTACAGGACGCGTTCTCCTAACAGTTCTAAAGCTTCGTACAATTTTAAGCGAGCATGATCTGTCACGTAAGCCGCAATGATGACATTTCCAAAAGGGTCGTCTTGTACAAAGTCCAGATCTTCTTCGTAATTGACCAAGATCAAATTCTCTCGAACGACGTCCACGTGTTTCATGTATTTGGTTTTGTCGTGAATCATCTGGAAGTAGCGGGAAGGTTCTGTCAAATATTCCGTCTTGGGTAAACACGGTCGTTGTGCCATTTTACCCCACAAGCAATTTAACATCACTTTGGCAAACGATCGCCTGCCTTCGTTTTTCTCGATGTGGTCTAAAGTGATGCCTTCTTGTTCGTAGTATTTCTCTTTGAATTTTATTTGGTCTTCGGGAGTGTGACACCAGGAAGGATAGCCGCTGGCTTCTTGCTTCAGTTTCAAAAAGGCATCCACGTAGTCTGCGAAAATGCCTTTCTGACTGGGGTCACCCTTGTGGTATTGTTGTGTCTTGGGAAAGTGGCAAATTTCGTACACTTCTAACAGTTGGTATCCCATGTCCAGAGTTTTGAACAATTCTACGCTGACCCAGGTTCCCGTCAAGGCCCGTTCTTCCTGGCTGTGATGGCAAGGTTGCTCTTGGTTGCACGTTTCGGCACAAGTACGGCACAAGGGAAACATCAGTTTGCCTTGACAATGGTGAGGTAAGACGGGATGGTATAGGTTCGTGGGAGGCAAAACTTTACACTTGATCAAGCCTTCGTATTGTCGAATGTTTTTCAGGTCGATGTGTTCCGTCAGCAATTGCGGGTGCCCTACAGGAAAGCGACAATATTTGCACACGTAGGGATACAGCGAACACACGTCCAAGTATTTGATTTCTTCTCCTTTCTCTTCGTCGGCTTGGTACATCAAACAGGTGGCATTGGTCCTTCCTCCGTACAAACTATCCCTCGGGTTCAGCGGGTCCATGAACTGGTAACTTTCCACGAGGCGTTTAAACTCGGGATCGGTTTTCATACGGTGATCGTACTCATGTTCCCACATTTCCACCACTTGGTATCCTTGCTGTTCTAACTTTAGGCGACGCTGACAAGTGTCCTGGTACAAGTCTTCCATGGTTCGTTGCAAAAACTGATTTTTGGTGCCACGGTCAGGGTAACAGACGGGACATCCGTGAAATAAGCAACCGTTAAACTCGTACACGATCTTGGGGTTTTCTAAGTCCCAGCCATCTACCGAATACGTTCCGATGGTCTTTTCGCCCCCTCCGTTGCGGGCATGCTGAATCCATTTGTCTTCCTTGTCGCACAAGTAATGTAACCAACGTAGGGCTTTGACCGAGTATTGACGTTTGACATAGTGGGTCGTTTGAGGACTGATGACAGCCACGGTGTTTTCAGGCATGAATCGTTGGCGGTACACCAAGGAACACGCTTTGGCAATGGTGCAAGCTTCTTTCAAAGGATCGACCCCTCCGTGTTCCATAAACAGTTCTCGAAATTTTCCACAGCAACGCCGTAAAATGTCCACGTCGGAACGACAATACTTTAGCATTTCTTCCTGAAAGTCGAAAGGGTCCGAGGCGTGAGCCTGGTACCAAGCGTAGAAAGCTTCTCGTTGTTCGGTACGCATGTTGTCGGGGTCGTAATAGTGAGCCTCAGGTAAATGGGGTAGAACGGCGTGTTGATTGGCTTCCGTATTGAAAAAGTGTGGAAAGTACCCTTTAGCCATTTCTGTCATTCCAAACGTTTTAGGCATTCGACTCAAAGGCATGGCCAAATAGCTCATCGAATCTTTAAACTGTACCTGTCCCACTTGCATGAAAATGATTTTAGCTCCGTTCAAAGTCACTTTAGGACGCTCGGTGCCTTGTTCCGTATAGTACCTCAAAAGAAACTGTCCATCGTATCCGGAGAAATTGTGAGCCATCACCGTGGCATGACGATGACAATCTCCGTAACGTTCGATCTCCTCTTGGCTCCACGTCTTGTCGACGGGGTGTAAGACCCATTGGGCAAAATCGGCTAACGTGTTCGGCCCCCGAAAGATTTTTTCACGCCCTCCGGGAATCTTGCTGCAGTGAGGGCAATGACTGAAGATAGGTTCTTGAATGCACTTCTCGCACGCTCGATGAGCCACGCAGAAATTAGGAATGTGAATGCCGGTCTCTTGCATGCATTCGAAATCGAAAAAGATGAAATTGCCTTTCTTCTTGTGACCGTCCTCTTTCTCTGGTGGGGGTTGGTATTTTTGCACGTAGCATTGGTGTTCCAAGTCCACGATGTGGTGACAAATGTGACATTTTTTCTTTCCTGAACATACGTGTGCCTTGGTATTATTGGTACGTATGACTTGTTCACACGTAGAGCACAATCTCAGCAGTTGACAAGCGCATTTCTTCTGTGAACCTTGCGTCTTCAAATGTTGTTGGTAACAGGTAGGGCTGACAAACGTGCGCAGACAAGTTGAACAAGGCACTGGTTCTTCGCTCAGACAGGGTGAAGAGGCCAAACATCCTGTGCATTTCGATCCACAATGCTTGTGTTGCTCTCGATTGTTATAACCATGGTCACATTTCTCACAGTAATAACTGTATCCCAGGAATCCAGTGACAGTGGTAATCGTATCGAAATGGTCATCGTGATAATAGACATGAATGTATTTTCCGTCCTTAACGTCTTGCCCTCGAAACAATAGAGGTCCGCGCACTTCTTGAGGGTGCACTTTCAAGGTGTATCGTGGAGCTAGGACATCTTGCAATTTTTGCATCTCAGGAATGCCACAGGGTGTGTCTTTGGACAAGCCAGCTTGTTGCAACAGGAGTTCTGCTTCGTTTCGTTGTTTGGCTCGGTCCGATTGTTGAATAGTGTTCCAGGTTCTTTTCCATTCTACCGTGTCGTTCTTGTTGGCATAGGTTCGTCCCACCACGATGGCACGGGCTAAACACATCTGGTCATGAGGGTTGCGAATTCGGACGAGACTCTTTTTGGTGTTGCGAAGGTCGTCCACCAATAACATCTTTTTGCGTCCAGTCCCTTGAGGAGGAGAGACGTGGGTCATGTCCAGTGTGGCTTTACCATCGGTGATGTCAAACTGGTCATTGGATTGTTGCACGTGTTGAATCTTGTCCATGACTTTGGAAGCAGTCAATTCTGCAGGGGTGCTAAACTCGATCCAAACAGGGGATTTCAAACCGTCGTGTTGTATGGAAAGTCTCAAGCGGTCGTCTTCTTTGGGTTGATATTGTTGCTTGAGTGAAGTGAGCAAAGAATCCCACACCCCAGTGATAAACCCTTCTGCTTTCTCTAACGGCACTTCAGCCTTGAAATCTTTAAACTTCACCGTGTATTTGTAAGCCGTGGTTCTAAATTTTCTAGAGGAGCGCTTTTCCGTCTCTCGAATGGAATAGTACTTTTCAGGGTTAACTAAGGGTGGTGAATTTGGTTTAGAGAGTTCTGATTCTGGTTCACTCATGTCCTCTTCAAAATCACTGGCATGAATGTGTGCCAAGATTTCAGCCCTGGTACGAGGCGATAGATCACGTTTCTGCCTCTTACTTTCTTCTTCTTCTTTCTTCTCGAATGAATTAGATCGTTTCATCTTGAAAGCAAAAAGTCAAATGACTCAAGTTCAAACACCATGAGCTACTTTATAGTCATAGCAGACCAGCGTATATAAAAGGGTGTGTGTCTTGTCCTTTCACTATTCATTTCACTCCCAAGCCGAACACAACGATGGAAGAGACTAACCAAATCGAACGTTTCGTCAGAGCTTTGCGAGGGGTCATTAGAAAATTCTCTTCAGACCAGCCTACGGACTACTCTCCTTCCTTTAGAGATAAAAGTCAAGATACTTGCTATATCTGTCAGAAGAAAGGGCATTAGTCTTCAGAGTGTCCAGACCGTCAAAAAAGAACAAAAACAGGGACTAAAAAAGACAAAAGTCAAGATACCTGTTATTATTGTAAAGAAAAAGGACATTGGTCTCCAGATTGCCCAAAAAAGAAACAAGAGGAGTCAGAAGAAAAGAGGGATTCTTCAGAAGAAGAGAGGGATTCTTCGGAAGAAAAGAGGGATTCGTCAGAGGAAGAAAGAAGACAATTCTATTTACAAGAGGCAAAGAAAGAGGAGAAGAAAAGAAGAAGGGAAGAAAATGAGGAAAAGACGGTGAAGAAATTTAAAAAACAGAGAGACTAAACAAGGAGAAAGAAGAAGTCAATGAACTTTTTATTAAAGTGTTGTCTTGTGAATTGTGAATTGGATTGGAAAAAAATGGATAAAAGAATAAATTAATGATATAAGGTAAGTGTCTTTGAGTTTTGATTTTAAAATAAGAACGTACACTCACGCACTCATACACAGACACGTACTATAAGGGTAAAATGGGTGGGTTTTTTGAGTTATTGGCAAATTGAAATTGTATTTCTTTTCGAGAAATGTGGGTGGCCCTGAAAAGGGCCTTTTTTCTTCATGGTGAAGGGGTGAGTTTAAGCAATCAACTTTAACTGCCTTAAGCCTTTGCCACGGCCAAGGCCTACTTCTGGACTGCGTAATGTTGATGATGATGATGATAATGATTGGGTTGAAATCACTAAGGGTGGTACGGTAGGCTTAGTCACAGGGTTGACGTGTTTAGCTCGGGAAGGTCGTATTCTCTTCGGTCGTAATAAAGAAGTCTGATACATTTGTTTCAGACTTCTTAACTCCGCTAAAATGTCCAACAGTACCGTGACCGTTTGATTTTCACCCTCTTGTTTCTTTGCTGCTACTTCTTCTTGCTGTTGCTGCTGTTGTTTTTTTCTTACCTCTTCTTCTTGCTGCTGCTGTAGGAGAAAAGCTTGTTCCGCTTCCTTTTGTCGTTGCATAAATTTCTCCAATTCTTCTTTCTGTCTCTGTCTAAAATTCTCCACTTGCGGTAATGAAGAAGGTAACGCAGGTTCCGGAACAAATTCTTGCGAGGAGAGAAAATCCACAAAATCCCAATTCACCTCTTCTGAAAGTAAGTCCGGGTTCCCTTGGGCAGTCTCCCCTGTTGGTGCAGCCCAATGGATCGTTTTCTGAGTTTCCGTCATGTTGAATCACTGTCGCATAGATTGACTGCACACAAGCGCTAGCGAATCTATATAGACCAACAGACGTCACAGACTGCTCTCTTCGGATTGGATGCGGGCTGACTGAATTTTGTAACGCGTGTTCGGATTGGTGAATGAACTCAGTCCGTTTCAATCCTACCTGTACCTATAAATAAGCGCAGTTGACTGCATTGATTCACCTGTTCTCGTCGCTTCAAGATGTGGACCACAGTTGAGTCATCCACCCTTGTGTCTTCCATGATGTTTCGGACAGACTTGCTCATGTATGTCCGATCCAAGTGGACCGTTGTCCACAGGACAAACACCAGCCTGTGGATACGTAGGATCTACGTTGAAAGACAAGGATGCCTGAAAAGAGTGCTGGTTTACGGACCAACAGTGAGACGCAGCCTAAGGACAAGAAGAAGACCAATACGGTGCCCTTTATGTTAATGAATACATTAACATAAACCCAAAGGCCCTTTTCAGGGCCAGCCATATTTCTCGAAAAGAGATAGCCTTTCCATTGCCTACCCTTTTTTTATTTTTTAATTTTTTTTAAAAAAAATATAAAAAAAATCCCATGTTCAATTTCCCTTGACGCTATAAAGGCCCACTTTAGTGAAAGCCATTGACGCTATAAAGGCCCACCCTGTTTAATTTCCTTTAACGCTAAACTGCCCCACGATTTTTTCTTTCTCCATGTTAATTTCCCTTGACGGTAATCTTACCCACGATTTTTCTCCATGTTAAATTTCCCTTGACGGTAATCTTGCCCAGGGGTGTTTTTAATGCTAATTCCCATTGACCGTAAAGTGCCCCCCTTCACTACTGACATTCTGTTATAAGGAGAAAACATGTATTAACGTGTATCAAGTACAAGGGCATTCTGTTAAAGGAGCAAATAGATATGTAACGTGTCATCAAATATCAAGGCATTTTTTGTGTGCAGCTTTTGTTTTAAACTAACTTCAACCTAACATTTAAATGCTACAAATGCGGAAATATGACATCAGTGAACACGTCTTATTCAATGGAGTCACGACGTTTTAAAGTTCTACTACAGAATCCATGCAAACAATATAAATACATTAAAAAGTAGCTTATATTATATTAGATTAGTGTGAAGCTGCAATCTTTCCGTTTTAGCACAGTAAGATTTCCCGCAATTCAATAATTTAAAATTTTGAACTGGTATTACCACTATATGGACTTAAATTAAGTACTAGAACAGAGAGAAACCCACAAGTTTTGTAAAATTTGACAAATAATATTTATTTCCCAAGAATATAAAGTGACAATTTAGAAACAAGTGACAGTATTGTGAATTAAATCCCATATATTCCAAATCATAATACGATAATAGATTAATATTTGTAGCAAATCCATCTTATCATTTCGTTCCAGAATTGTTTGACTATTTCACTTTTCGGTATCAAATACTGCTTTGTTTCTTTAATAATATTACAAAATGAAGAACTTCAGTACAATCTTGCATAGCTGTTTTCAAGAAAGAGATTGCTGTCAGAATTGTACGAGTATTATCAACAGAAACCAAAAGAAATTCCCAACAACAAAACGCAGAAGAATATAGGTGGGTTTATCTTCTCATTTAGTCCGCTGTTCATTATCTATGACAATAGGGGCGGTTTGAGAAAGGGGTATGAAGTGTAACCTCCCCCAAAATAAAATAAAATAAGATAAATAAATGAGCGCGCGAAAAGCATAATTTTTCCTATGGGATTTTTCTTCTGTTTTTTTTTTCTTTGTGATTTGTTCACAGTTAGATCGTTGTCATTATCTCCTAGAAATGTTTCAGATGTAGGGGCTTCCAGGGTAAGGTGACCACTCTTCCGGATTTATAACGGAATTTCAGGTTTTTAGGTGATCTTTTCCCATACTAAACGTCCTCATTTTTGCGTGTTTGCAAACAAGTATCCATTATTCTTGAGTTCCGTCACTTGCCACCCAATTCCTTCGGCTTAGCCCCCTGGGTCATTGCCAGGGTTTCCGTCCAATGGACCGTTTGCCTGCTCGTCTACACTCTCCCCATGACGATAATTCTAGATCCGCCACTGGACAAAATAAAGTTCGAGAGACACTTTAATATCGGCATTATCTAACAATGACAGCACCACGCCACAGTTAACATAAGTGTATAATTTCCGCCACTTGAATAATATCCACTTAATGAAAGAGCATCCTCTGTACGTGACAACTTAAAACATACTGATATACCACCCTTGTTGCTTGAGTGGACCAATAAACCCGACCAAAGTGTCAACGTTTGTGCCGCATCATAACATATTATTGAGCACTGTACATCGGTCTTTCCCGCCATTTTCAGATCGCGGTGAAGAGATGCTTTCGAGGCAAATCCCGCTACTGCTTGAGAATATTTTCGGTCTTGAATGGCCCGGGTCCCTGGGATATTTGAATGTTCAGACCTCAGTGAAGAGGTGCACAAAGGAGGGAGCAAATAAAAAATTATACCCCGTAATCAAACTGTCCCTTACACCGCTACAGGATGGTGAGTGAGTTAACCTAAGTGTAAGTAATAAACGTATCTGTAATACACAACTTGTCAGTAGTACCAGTCAATGCTGAGACTTCTTTTTCGAATATCGTTTTCTTAAGCAATCGATATATTTCTTTTCTACATAGAAAACGGAGGTATTTCAAAATTATTGTATGCACAATGCTAAAGAATTCAATGAAAAATGGACCAGTAATGGCATTGCGAGTAAAAGATGAACACAAATTCTACGGTACCAATAATACGTCCGATAAAATTTCAGTACAGACATGGTTGTGCATCTCAGGGATATGAGTAAAAAATAGAAATGAGCCCATTGTGACTTAGTTTTCTGATCATGTTAATACTGTATAAAAAAAACTACACGAAACCTCACTATTTAACTGAGTGAATGAACAAATGCACGATCGAGTGAAATCAAAGACAAATTTTGGAAAGCCTGAATGTTTTAGGTTGTTTTTGTTCCATGTTTCTGCACACAAAAAATCTAAAAAAAGGAAGAAATATGATTCATTTGATCTTTTTATGAAGTATTGTTACCAGTCGATGTGGGTGGGGTGAGTTGAATGGAGACTGTACGCTATCAGACTCGTGGCTATAAACTTCTCTCAGATAAGGGATTTTACAACATCTGCATCAACGTCAAATGTTATTTTGTCTGTATAGTGAACACTCCTCTCTAACGTGGACTAAAACTGTCCGGGCGGCAAGACCATATTTGTTGGTATCATGACGTTAATATTATTCCGGCACATGTCGACAAGAATCATATGCCTACATTCAGTCTTCTAGGGATTATTAATAAGTACCCAGTTCACTTTAAGAAAAAAAAGTTTTATTGTGCAACCATCTTGCATGCCGTATATTGATCACTGATATCGTGCATGTTCAGCATAAATAATGCGATGTTGAAAATACATCAAATAAAATGAGGATTAATTGAAACTTAATAAAATGTTGTAATTTAAAGGAGATTTAGTGCTAATGTAGAAAAGTCCGATGTGATCCAAACGCTCCTGACGTTGGACGGTGAGATTCAAACAAAAACAGTGAGGAAACAAAATGTGATCCACAATAGTCCAAACAAACCAAAGAGCCGCTTTGTCTCATATCTCTAAATTTCATTAATTACATTCATCTTAGACGATAAAATGCAAAGAAGCAAAAGAAAGGCAAACACGAAATCGTCGAGGAGGTCTTCTCATTGAAACATAAACGAACAGTCAGGAAGAAATCCTGGTGGATCTTATCACCAATGCGAAAGGCACGGTCAAATAATAGAAGAAAACGACGATGGTTATGACGATAATGATGATGATCTTAAAAAGGAAACAATGATATAGTGGACAAATTAATGATTGTCACAATATACACGTGGCAGCGTTTTAAGGTCATAATAATTTGAAATGCAGTATAAATTTACATATATTTAGTAGGGCTAGGGTTACGGAGTGACCACATCTCTAATTGCAGGTCAAAGGCAAAATCAATATGTTTGTGCTTTGTTAGTGGTCAGCCGTCTCTTGATTTTCCATGCGAGTTGACACAACTGGTTATTTTTGCAGCATAAATAAGCTTCCAAGCAAGTACTGTGAGTTGTGAAATTCACCTGTCCTCCCTTATTTCTAAGATATTATCATTGCAGTATTTATTTTCCAAAGTAGAGAATCGTGAAGAATCCTCATCAAAGTCATAGTCAAATACGCTTTCATGCCGGTGTATTTTATATAATTGCTTGCAATCTATTATGAAGACGTGCACTTGAGGCAGAGTTTTCCGCAATAGTACGGTAGAGATACTGCTATCGGTCGAAGTCTGGTTAGGTGGAGCTTCCGCCAGTAGTGAAGTGGGATACTATAGGGACTATGGGAAAATACATTACAGACCACCACCACCCGGGACGGACAAGATTTATAGGGACAATCGGAATTAACATTGCAGACCCCCTTGGGACGAGATCGGGACAATGGGAAATTTAACATGGGTGGGACTATACAGGGACAAAAAAATATTGGGTCTGTATAGGGACAAGGGAAAGACTTCACGATTGGTACCACTGTAGCATGTAGGGGCATGTGACTTTACAAGACTGAGCAAAAAGCGGGGTGTACAGAGAGAATACAGACAAGACTTACATTATACATTATACAACATTTAAAAATTTTTGGAAGGGGTTAGGCAAGAAAGTCAATTTCTTTTCGAGATATAGGAGGGGGCCTGAAAACGGCCTTTGGGTTGTTCTTCTTCTACTTTCTCAATTTTTTCCACCAGCTCCTGACTTTCTCCATTATTCCTTTCTTCTTCTCCTTTTTTTGAGACTCTGGCATCCAGTCAGGGTGGCCCATGGCTCTAAACTTCTGTTGGATCTTCATCCAGTTATAGTTGAGCCTCTCAAACTCTTCCTTTTTCTTTCAATTCTCTTGTTCTTTCCTATCTTTTGCCCACCTGTCCTTGATTTTCTGCACTTCTACATCTATCACCTTTCTCATCAGTTCTTCCGTTTTCTTCAGTTGTTCACTACCCCTTTTGACAAACGGCCACTCTGACCATTGCTCTATCTCCTCTAAATAGAATCTGACTTCTGTTACCATGTCCAGAGACTCTTTTATTGTCCCCACTCTGGTATACTCTGGGTGAATGTATCCTCTCAACCTCTTCACCTGTTCCTTTATGATCCCCTCTATCATCTCCCTGGCTAATTTTTGTTCTTGACATAGTCAAGACTTTTTCTTAACCTCCATTCTCTTTCAATTTTTTCAATAGCATATTCCCCATCCACCATCCAAAAGTAAGTATTTCTTAAATCATTGAACAACGCTGACACTTCCATCTTCTCTTCTTATTCCGTAGAATGGCACGAACGACGAACGCTATGGATTTTATATGTAAAGCACGGACGTGAAGGAAAACATCCCCTACTTTTCTCTTCTCATATTATCTACTATCCACACAAAAGTAAGGAGACTGTAAAACATAACCAAAATCTACTATCCACACACGGGAGAAGCCAAATCAAACCCAAACTATACTATCCACACACTGGAAGCAGCAAAAAACATGACCACAATCTACTATCCACACACGGGAAGGAGCAAAAACAAAACCATAATCTACTATCCACACACGGGAAGCAGCAAAAACAAAACCAAATCTACTATCCACACACGCGAAGCAGCCAAAATAAACCCCCCAACCCCCCCCCCCCCCCCACAAAACAAACAAACCATCCATACAGAATGGAATGTTTAATAACCACACACTCTACTATCCACACTAACGTACGTGAGGCTTACAAAAACCAATAATCTACCATCCACACAAACGTACGCGAGCACTTACAAACACATACATACCCCCCCCCACACACACATTCACACCAGGAAAGGAGTGAGTGTTTATTTTCACACTACTCCACATTCACACATTGGCAATTTTATTACAGTTTCTTTTCTAGAGTTTTGGTTAGCCCTGAAAAGGGCTGTTTGTTTATAACTCCAGAGGCACCTGGCTAATGCTGGCATCTCCCAGGTCTGGCACCACACACACATCTTCTACTCCAATCGTTCTCCCAGTTGACTCTATTAGATGGGAGTGCAGAGGCTGGATGGTTATCCTCAGCACCCCACTCTTCAGTTTCTGGGATTCTGAACTCTTGTTGTTGTTGTTATCTCTGTCTTCTCCTGCGCTGCCAGACCCGAGGATGATGCCCTTGCCGTGGCTCCCGCTGTCTCTCTGATTCCTCCTCCCAGTTTTCCATTTGGGGGACAGCAGCTTTTGGTACTGGTGGAAGAGGTTGTGTCCGTGGCTGTGGTGCAGCTACTGGTTGTGGTACTGGAAGTGGTAGTGGAGGTACCAATGGCTTTCCTCACACTTAGGTCTTATCATTATGTGAGACCTGATCCCACTCTTCCTTTCCTCCTCTTCTTTCTTCTTTCCCCCCTCCTCCTCTTCTATTTTCGCTTCCTCGGCTATTGCCTCCATAGCCAGCTCGTCCAGGAGGCGTCTGGCATACTCCAGGTGCATCTGGAGTTCAAGAAGTTTTGCAATTCTTGTGTTCATTCTTCACTGTTGAAAGGTCAACGATTGGTAGCCAGACTGCCGAGTGTTTCGTATTTATATCAAAAGCACGAACGTGAAGGAAAACATCCCCCAAGACCCAAAACTTACTTACTTACTTACTTGCTTAGTTGGATTAGAGTGATTTTCGCTCCAATGGAGCATGTATCACTGTTTTATTAACGCACAGCGTGCTATTTAAATACTCCTGGGGGAAGGAAGGAGAGCTACATCCCCCATGCTTTCATGTGTTCATGGAACACTTATTAATTAGACCCTTATTAATTAGGCCGTCAGACTGAGGCACTATTTAGTTCCTAGCGATCTGGATGTATGGCCAAGGTGAGTGGGATTGGAACCAGCACGCACTCATTGCTTAGGTTGCATTGCTTCATTGAAAAATTAGCGATTATGGCAAATCATAAGTTATCAGAACATGAACCCTAAGCAGTCGCTGTCAGATCTTCACCATTTAACAGTGTTGATCTGATTTTAATCAGATTGGACCCAACGTAATGGTACAACGACTCTGAAATAATTAACAACTCAACAATAATCTGAAGAATACATGCAGACCTTGTTTTCGCAAACAATAACATTAACAGCTATACCAGGAGTAAGTTGCTCAGCACTTATTGATGTTAGTAGATTGAAATGGAAAATCGATATTACCAAACTTAAATTCACCCAGAAGTGATTTATACTTTTTGGGTTGGTCTGTATTACTATTCATACGATATAACGCAGACAAAAGGGCACATTAAAAACGTTGATTGTCATAAACTATTTAAAAGTATTTACTTGAGCACACTGCAGAATCTATAATGGCGTCGAAATCTAACACTATCCACTGATAGGATTAAATTGGGAAATACGCAGCTGAACATCCTAACCTCTATCTACAGTCCATCCTGAGCTAGTATTGTCGTATTTCATCAACGTTTCAATAATCTTTGCAAAACCTTTATCGATTTTATCAATGATGGTCTCATTATCTTTATGGCTCTAGGTTATAAGTGGATCGCTATGAATCTATAAAGTTGGATGCATCTGTAAGTGGTATAATCAAATTTAGATGCAAAACAATATTTACTTAAACTCTAGAGGTGCATGTGCGCTGTAATAGTGATAAGATACCTGGCAGTTTTACCGGGTCTTTATCTGGCTTGTATTTGGCTGGGATAATTACCGAGCATTTTGAAAAATACCAATACGTAATTCAGATTCAGGTATTTGTAATTGTTGAGTTTTTGCGTCAGCGTCCATAGTAATGGTAAGTGTAGTACGGTGTTATTTCAGCCGGATTGGTTTGTGTAGTAATCTTGATATAATACTATGCTGCGTTTCGCGAAGTTGCTGTACAGTTCACCGTGGTTCCTCTGGAGAAAGCCGGAATACACACACACACCCCTCGATAAAAAAATGAAAAAAATCGCAGAAAAGTGCGTTTTCCTGCGCTTTTGAGTTATTTTCCTACGCTTTTGAATCGTTTTTCAAGAAGTTTTTTTTGGAGAGTTTCCCGGCGATTTTTGTCGTTTTCTGGTCTTTCTCAAAGTCCAGATATTTGGGGTTTTACTGTACATGGAATGTGTTACTGTACATTAAATGTTTTACTGTATGTGGAGTCTTTTACTGTATATTTAATGCCTGTAATTAGGCCCTCAACCAAAAATATTTTGAAAAATTTCTTTTGGATGAAAATGTGGAAACTTCCTTTAGTTAAAGCAAGTAGACATTTTTGGCAATGACAAAAGGTAAAATCAAATACATGCAGATGAAACTTAAAAGTCACCTCTTGAATTTTACAATCCATAAATATCCATTATGTACTGTCTTAAAATGAATGATTTTTCATGGTGAATGGTACAGTTGACCAGTGGTGCACGACAACTCAGCCAGGTCTGGTTGCGAGTCCTGATAGCTAACAATTGAGTCACCATGGTTGCTGATAACCAGCTTCCTTTATTTCACAAATGTGGACACAGTTTTATATAAATAAAGAAAATCCAGAAAAATGAAAACATTTTTATGAAAAGTTGACATTTATTTTGACTTGCTACGATGGTGATTCCTCTAAATTTATTTTGTAATAAACATGATGAAAATGTGCACTGAATAAAGTATTTAATACATACACATAACTGAATACACATTTTGTTCCGAGTCAGCAGAAAGAATGAGTTCGATATTGCATAGGGATTCACTGAGGCTGTCATGCTTATTCATGAACCATATCAAATGAGCTCTTTTCCCCAGACTTGGTAATAAACTCAAATGCAATTTTGTGTTTATTAATATCCCCATTTTATACTTTCAAAATATTTGTAGCTTTATTGTATAAATGAAATTCAAGATTTATAAAAGTTTGATTCGTTGCATCTATATCAATGGCATCTGTATCAAATGCCAGACAAAGCATGGAAAATTAAACAAGTATGTGATAAAGTAGAATATAATCGATAGTGGGGTCGTTTTTATGTTTTCAGAAAATCTAAATAAAGAAAAAAAAATGCATTTTTATTTAAAGTCAACTTGGATTTTCTCTGCTATGTAATAAAATTGATAATAAACAGATGAACAAACTTTCTATAAAAAGGAAAATGTAAAAAGAAGTCAAAGTTCAAGGTCATCATAATTTTAAGAAAATAATTTCTGTAAAATTTATGACAATATTAAACTCATTCTGAGTAACATAAAAGTATTGGTAGTAAATTGGTATATATTATTTGACATGCATGTATACTGGGGCATAGGTATGTATAATATAACATGTAATTAAGTCATACAAATATTCCCATGTGCAAAATATAATAGAATGCATACAAAAAGTCATCTCATTTCCCATTCATTATTTGTACTTAATTGCTGGATTAGGTGTTTCATTATAAATACAATGTTATCATTGCCTAATGAAATGGGATACATGACCATATCTGCCTTGTAACGGGAACCATGTTATAATGAATAACCTTATAATAGGAAGTGTGTTATAATAAATAGCCTTATAAGCAGGAGCTGTGCTATAATAAATAGCTTTATAATAGGAAGTATTATAATGAATAGTCTTATAATAGGAAGTGTGTTATAATAAACAGCCTTATAAGCAGGAATTGTGTTATAATAAATAGCCTTATACCAAGAACCATGTTATAATTAATGGCCTTATAAAAGGGGCCCTGTTATAATTAATGGCCTTACAAAAGGAACCCCGTTATAATGAATGGCCGTATAACTGGAAACATCCTATAATGAGGGCCTTATAAAAGGAGCCCTGTCATAATGAATAACCTTATAACAGAAACCACCCTATAATGAAAGGCCTTATAACAGGAACCATATTATGATGAAGAGCATTATAATAAGAACCATCCTATAATGAATGGTCTTATAACAGGAATCGTGTTATAATGAATTTCCTTATAACTGGAACCATATTATAATGAAGGGCATTATAACAGGAACCATTCTATATGTAATGGCCTTAATACAGGAAATGTGCTATAATGATTGGCCTTATAACAAGAACTGTTATGATGAAGGACCTTATAACAGCAACCATCCAGTAAATGAAGGGCCTAAAAGTGAAAGAGGGCTTTACCTGTTTAGTTTTGCATATTTCTTAAATCCAAACATAATGGATATAATAACAGGAAATTTCCTGAGATTCATTCTTACCTTTTTGTCAGTTAGTGTTATTATATGTCATTTTAATGTGCAAGAAATTTGTCAACGGTCTCTTAATCTTGGCATCAGAATATGATGTCTGATTGGAATGTCTTTTAAAAAGTAATGTTCTACAGTAGAATACAAAAATTATTTGATGAGGAATATAAAACCAAAACTAAATTATATATAAGAAAATTATATATACAAAAATAAATCCAATCTTGTGGACACCTTTCAAATTATTTTGTAAACAAATCTATGTTCACTGTGTCTGAAAACTTTTAAGACTCTCTTTAAACAGTCACAATGAATTTTAATGTATCCTTTCCTTTCACAAAGCTCCAGATTTCAGGAGTAATTCAAAATTCTCTCTTTCACAAAGATCCATACTTCATGAGTAATTCAAAATTCTCTCTCTTTTACAAAGCCTAGACTTCAGGAGTAATTCAAAATTCTCTCTCTTTCACAAAGCCTAGACTTCAGGAGTAATTCAAAATTCTCTCTCTTTCACAAAGCCTAGACTTCAGGAGTAATTCAAATTTCAATCGCACAATCCAGCCGAAAGGTGAACTTGTATCCCAATCCTCAACATACTAGTATCATATTACTGGGTTATCTCTTCAGATTTTATTTCCTATTTTCTGATGGCACATTTCCCTGTTATCAGAATATGTTGCTATAAACTAAATGATTGTCCGAATTTGAGGTTATATTTAGCGTTACTTTAACAACTTGTATTTAGAATGTTTATTTCTTGTGCTTATCTTGCTTTTCATTTAAACAAAACCCTTAACCTTTACCGTTATATTTCACAGTTCCTATTAGATAAAACCATATATACTCATGAGTCCAACTGCAAACCGCATAGACCCAGATCCGCCATCACATAATGTGCTGGTAGATCTGGTTCTGTGCAGTGTGTAAAGAGTAATCACCAAAACAAACAACATACATACAACCAGATCTGCAGGTGCATTATGCTATGGCAGATCATCATCTTTGCTGATTGCAGTTTCACTTGACTTATAAGTGAGTATCAATGGTAATCCAAGGTAGTCCAATGTTAGAGTGTTGGACTCAATCCAAGGGCCCTGGATTTGATACCAAGGTCATCTGCCTTTGTGTGTTACCATGTAGCATGATTTTTCTTGACATGATTTACCCAATACTATGTTGTAAGTGTCATTAAAACCCAACCAACCAACCCAAAAAACTTGTTGCTACTTCTGATGGCAAGTTCGTTAACAACTTGTGTATATAGTTTTTTTTAATCCTGATACACCAACCAATTTGTCCATTATACTCTTCTCATTAATAACATTTATGCAAATTATAAGTTAATGAGTACATAAATTGTCATGCATTCAAACTAATTCTCAGGAAATTTATCATTTGAGGCAAAAACTGCATTATATATGGCATAATTATTATATCAAATGTGACATTATATTGGGTGTGACAATTATTGTATTAAATGTGCTATAATTGTTGCATTAAATGTGCAATAATTATGGTAGTAAATGAGATAATTATTGTATTAAGTGTGACATAATTGTGTTATTAAGTGTGACATGCTTATTGATGAATCCAATTACATTTTCTTTGCTCTTGCATGACTCAATAATCTAAATTAGTACTTGAAATTACAGTCTACCAATGTTGGCACTTTATAAATGGTTCTCAGTTCACTAATGACAGGTTTGGTAATAGTTGTGACATCAATAAGTAACATATTAGTGTTAAAAAATTATCTAGTAATAAAACATTTTGCCTGGATTAAAGTTTTAATGGAACTTATAAATATTAAAATTAAAAAATCATTACAAATATACATACAATAAGTAGATGCTGTGATGTCTCTGCCTTTTATTATAAATGTAACTGTCACCATTAGGGCTCCAAAATTTTACTTGACAAATTTCCATATTTTGCCTTTATTCACAATCTAGATTATACAGTGCTCTCTGGGATTTAGTTTCTTGCTCACTGAAATAATCACTATTCTTTGGATTTGAAGACTTCTAGATGGTTGAAACAGACTCTTTTACTGTCAAGAATTTGTATCACGGACATGTTCTTGTATATGCATTTCCTTTTAAATAGGTTTTGTTTCAAAAACATATATCCCTACCACATTCCTACTTATGTGTTTCAAATTTCCACATTTTAACACATTTACAATGCAGTATCAGACTGCCCAGTCTGAAACGGTATTATCGGACACATTATAAACCATTTCGTCCTTAGAGATTTTCATGGTAAAAAATGCTCACCCCTTTTTGTATTTTGCCCAAAACAAAAACCTTTGTCTACGATATAATACTGATTTGGCACCAACAAAATCTAATATTTAATCATTTCTGTCAATGGAATCTTCCCATTAATGATGTAGGTGCAGTCTAATCAAAGTTGTGAGAATGTCAATGTTATGATAATCTTGGTGTTACCAAATACATAAACAATTTAATTACCATACATTTAATAAGGTAGACATTGTTTTATGGGTACAATTTTCATTAAGCAATTTTAAATTCTGAATTCAAATTGTCTAAAAGCCTCATTTTATCTCTTAAAACTGTCCAGCCTTGAACAAGATCTGAACGTGTGTTACCTCCTGTAAACAACTTTTCATTCTATTTCTTTACAAGAATTTTATGATCTGCATTTTTCAGCACACAGGACTATGATTCATTTTTTTGTCTGGTGATTAGTTACCCTGCGCATGACCTTTTTAAATTTGTATCTATCTGCTTCTTGGTTATAAACCGTTCACGGAGTCTTTGCTTTGATCGTTCAGTGATGTATCCAAGTGTTAATAAACATAATTTTGTTCCTAATCTACCTCACATACACTTCAGTTTTAATTTATATAGAAATAAATGTATATTTCTTGCATGAATCTCCTATCAGATATATATCCCCATTTACAGTCTTTTTATTGGTTTACTTTTACATCTATATTTTTCCAAAATTCAAAAGGTATTTTGATGACCCCCACCCCTTTTCTTCAAACCTCACATTTTTTGGATTTTGCTACCCTTCAGTTTCCCAATTTTCCAGGTTGAATATAAATCATTTTAGTCTTTCTCCAAAGATTCCACATGTCTGGATTTTATTTAATGAGAAGTTCTTTGAGATCTTATTTCAAATTAATATTACTTGTTGCTCAATTTTTCTCATTGGTTTACTAAACTAACTTGCATTTTCTATTATCTTAATTTTTCCTTCATGAATCCTATCTGTTCAGTGTCTGATGCATTGGACTCAAGACAAGAAGAAGGCATGAGCTCGATTTCCACCAAAGTATCAGACCAGATCAGGTACTGCAGTTTGTCTTTTACTCTATTTACTTTGAAACAATTTTATATGTAAGATGTTCCTAGTCCTAAAACACACAGTGACTATTAGCACTAGTCTAAAATTCCTTGAACTATTGGTTTTACCTATCTCCATGAAAACCAAACATTTTCAATTTCATTTATAGGTAATTTTCAAATGAAGCTTCTTGGGCACATGCACAGAAATAGAATTGTATTATATATTATATCTGAAATACTAGATCAAAGTTACTCCAATGCATAAATAGTGACCTCTTCTGTGATCAATAAAAATTCCAGAAAATGCTACGTTATGCCTGCTCTGCAAAGGAAAATACCAAACAAAGTCTGGAGTTTGAAAAGATAATGCAAGATAAAGATTCTTGTTTCTTGTTTTGGAGTTGAACACCATTTCTCAGTTCAAGACAGGCTATGAATGGCAGCCAGCATAACTGGCAGCGGAACAACTAGTGAAACCCATGGTATCAATCATATACCCACTGGAAACCACTTTTAAGTTTTCTCATAACCACACTGGCAGAGGCCTAGGCTCAAACCCATGTTGACATAGGTGAGGTGCCATTGTTTAGTAGAGGTGAATACTTTATACCACTCTGCCACCCAGGGTCCAGACAAAGATTCACTAATTATATTTTGAACCTGACAAAAGTTATTTGTGTGGAAAAACAGTTTATGCTCTACTGTGAAACCAGCTTTTAAAGAATGCTACATGTTTAGGCTTGTTCTCTTAGCATGTGTGGCAAAAGCTACACTTTTAAGACTATCATGCCAAAGCATATAATGTTCCTTGTTGAAGGACCCCCTATGTCTGCCAACTGGTGCTGATTCAATGGTTGGAATCAATCCCATATTTTTTTGGTCACAAGGTCAATGCATTGACCTCTGATGTGATAAGAACACAAAATTCTGTCCTCTGTAAACAGGCATCTTTTATAGCAAGATTAGATGTGACAGTAAATGAATATTAAGGTTTAATGATGTCCTTTTTAAGCAGGTTTTCTTCCTAAGAATGTGTCCACTAAGGTGATTGTTTTATTCATGTCCAATAACATTAGCACACTTTCAATAAACAATCAACAATGATTACACAACAAAGGAGTATTTTGAATAAACAGACTTCATAAATTAATTTGGCAGAGATGATTGATACTGAACACAATTTATGAACTGTTTCCGACAGGCTCCAAAAACTGTTACAGAATCATTACTAGTTGTTACAGGCTCCAAAACCTGTTGCTCATTCATTACTAATTGTTATAGGCTCCAAGAACTGTTATTGAATTATAACTGTTACTGGCTCTAAGAAATGCTAATAAGTCATAACTAATTGTTACAGGCTCCAAGAAGTACTACTGAATCATAAGTATTTGTTACATGCTCCAAGGAATGTTAATGAGTCATAACTGATTGTTACAGGTTTGAGAAGTACTATTGGATAATAAACTATTACAGGCTCCAAGAACTATAACTGAAAATCATAACTGATTGTTACAGGCTCCAAGAAGTACTATTGAACCATAATTGATTGTTACAGGCACCAAGAAGTACTACTGAACCATAATTGATTGTTACAGGCACCATGAAGTACTATTGAACCATAATTGATTGTTACAGGCACCAAGAAGTACTACTGAACCATAATTGATTGTTACAGGCACCATGAAGTACTACTGAACCATAATTGATTGTTACAGGCACCATGAAGTACTATTGAACCATAATTGATTGTTACAGGCACCAAGAAGTATTATTGAACCCTAAATGATTGTTACAGGCTCCAAGAAGTATTACTGAACCCTAAATGATTGTTACAGGCACCAAGAAGTACTACTGAACCATAACTGATTGTTACAGGCACCAAGAAGTACTATTGAACCATAATTGATTGTTACAGACACCAAGAAGTATTATTGAACCCTAAATGATTGTTACAGGCACCAAGAAGTACTACTGAACCATAATTGATTGTTACAGGCACCAAGAAGTACTATTGAACCATAATTGATTGTTACAGGCACCAAGAAGTATTATTGAACCCTAAATGATTGTTACAGGCTCCAAGAAGTATTACTGAACCCTAAATGATTGTTACAGGCTCCAAGAAGTATTACTGAACCCTAAATGATTGTTACAGGCACCAAGAAGTACTACTGAACCATAATTGATTGTTACAGGCACCAAGAAGTACTACTGAACCATAATTGATTGTTACAGGCACCAAGAAGTATTACTGAACCCTAAATGATTGTTACAGGCTCCAAGAAGTATTACTGAACCCTAAATGATTGTTACAGGCTCCAAGAAGTATTACTGAACCCTAAATGATTGTTACAGGCACCAAGAAGTACTACTGAACCATAATTGATTGTTACAGGCACCAAGAAGTACTATTGAACCATAATTGATTGTTACAGGCACCAAGAAGTACTATTGAACCATAATTGATTGTTACAGGCACCAAGAAGTATTACTGAACCCTAAATGATTGTTACAGGCTCCAAGAAGTATTACTGAACCCTAAATGATTGTTACAGGCACCAAGAAGTACTACTGAACCATAATTGATTGTTACAGGCACCAAGAAGTACTATTGAACCATAATTGATTGTTACAGGCACCAAGAAGTACTATTGAACCATAATTGATTGTTACAGGCACCAAGAAGTACTACTGAACCATAATTGATTGTTACAGGCACCAAGAAGTACTACTGAACCATAATTGATTGTTACAGGCACCAAGAAGTACTACTGAACCATAATTGATTGTTACAGGCACCAAGAAGTATTAATGAACCCTAAATGATTGTTACAGGCTCCAAGAAGTATTACTGAACCCTAAATGATTGTTACAGGCTCCAAGAAGTATTACTGAACCCTAAATGATTGTTACAGGCACCAAGAAGTATACTGAACCATAATTGATTGTTACAGGCACCAAGAAGTACTATTGAACCATAATTGATTGTTACAGGCACCAAGAAGTACTACTGAACCATAATTGATTGTTACAGGCACCAAGAAGTATTATTGAACCCTAAATGATTGTTACAGGCTCCAAGAAGTATTACTGAACCCTAAATGATTGTTACAGGCTCCAAGAATTGCACTGCTGTTCAATCATAACTGATTATGGCTAATTATTTTTCTTACTGATCAGTGATCATGAAAAAGATTTTCTATGGAATACTGTAATGTAATTTTAAAATAAAAATTCTCAATCAAAACAAACATTTTGCTGGTCCCAAGTTCTAGGAATGTCCAAAATGTTCATGAAGCTCACTGCAAAATTGGAAAATGTTAAGTGCTGTTTTTCCAAAAGGGCTATTGGCTGTAACAAGACGTACATGCTGATAAGAATCTTCAATAATTATCGCAAAGCTTTAGTAAGAAAAAACATCAAAAACAAAAATGTAAAACATTGATACAATTAAATATGCATGAAATATATCAAAATTCTAGTGGAAATTAATTTAAAAAAAGTAAACTATAAACAAAATGAGAAATAAAAGAAATTATTGAAATGCAAGATGACTTAAAATCAGTTGTGAATACTATACATAATAAAGGGTTTGTAAATAAATATTAAAAAGTTACAAAAAATGGAAACTATTGCATATTAGTGAATTTTATAACTTCTGAATCGAAAGGCCTAAAAAAAACACAACAAAAATGATGAAAAGAATAAAAACAACACATTTACCTGTAATTTAATTTCAGATCTACATATATCTGACCATTTGAGAATTATGATTTCTGATCTTTTGGGCAAAAACTATTTCCGCATTTTCATCAAGAACAGTGTATGAATAGAAAGAATACAGTTTAATTATACAATCGATGAATAGATGGAATATGATTTCATTATACAAAAGATGAATAGATGGAATATGATTTCATTATACAAAAGATGAATAGATGGAATATGATTTCATTGTACAAAAGATGAATAGATGAAATACAATTTCTAAATACAATAGATGAATAGATGGAATAAAATTACATAAGCAAATGGAATAAAATGTCATTCCCATCATTAATGCAGAAAAGAAAAGAAAATTATATGCAAAGAATTTTCTTTTGTCATATAGAAAACAAAAGCCACTCACAAAGCTTTTGATTGTTTCAGGCAGAACTGTTGTTTTCTAACCCAGAGTTGGTTCAAAAATTGATAAAATATACCAGTCACAAAGAGTTTGATTGTTTCAGGCAGAACTGTTGTTTTCAGACTGGAATGTAGACCTAAAATTGATTATAATAAATCAGATATAAAATATATGTGGTTCTGGCAGAGCTGTTCTTTTTGAACTTTGACATGAACAAAAATAAACTAGTCACAGATTTTTTAACTGTTTCAGGCAGTACTGTTTTGTTTTGACTTGAACGTGTCTGTAAAATTTATTATAATATATCAGACACAAAGATTTTGATCGTTTCATGAACAGCTGTTGTTTTCCGACTTGAATGTGACCCTCAAATTCATTACAATCAACTAGGCACAAAGATTTTGACTGTTTCAAGCAGAACTGTTCTTTTCTAACTTGTACCTGGTCCCAAAATTGATTACAATAGCATCAGTGTCATCAGATTGGTTATGTTTTCTGGAAATTGGTTGGGTCCATGGATGCTGAACCTTTGCACGTGCAGGATTTCTCCGACTTGGAATAGCAAACATTGAGCTTGGCTGTATCACATATCTAGAAAGAAATAAGTAATTTACATATTACTTACAATTGTTCTATGTGAATTTTTCAGGGAGACCTGTGTTCAACCCAGATTAATGTCAATCATATATTGTGTTAATCAGATTACTGTCATTTACATGTATGTTAAAACAGAATACTTCATTCATATGTGTTAAAACTTGATTACTGTCATTTACATTTTGTTAAAAATAGATTATTTCATTTACATTTGCATTAAAACTTGATTACTTCATTTACATTTGTGTTAAAAATAGATTATTTCATTCACATTTGTGTTAAAACTTGATTACAGTCATTTACATTTCTGTTAAAACCAAATTAATGCCATTTATTTTCATGTTAAAACCAGGATACTGTACTGTCATTCACATTACTGCAAATTACCTGAATTGCATTACACACCCATTTAAACTTATATAGCTGATCTGGCAGTCAATAGAAATGTTCAATCTTTGATTCTATAGTACATGTCACACATCTAACCTTTCCATTCCAAGACTGAATTTCATGTGTGTCAACACGGACAAGTGAAAATAAGTACTTTTATTTCAACATACAGTATTATTACCCTGCAAATGACTAATCACTGCAACTAACAAAAAACATCGTGCATTAATACCAAATGCCAGTATATTTTTACAGTTATGGATCGTAACAATCCGAAGTCATCAAATGTATAGAATGGTGTGCATTCAACTGAATATTTACCCCCATATAAAGATGTACATAGAAAAGTAAATACATGTTTCTAATTATCCAGAATGTAACAGCTGAATGAGCATTTTAAAATTTATTAAATTTTAACATATCACAGACTTTTCGTATCAAATATAAAAAAATGAATGTTTGAAATTGAATTTTGTTCAGTATGACACCAATGTTCAGATCTGATTGGCCTTCAGCAACAGAAAGCCTGCATGGATGATTTATGCCATCTAGTTACATGCTAATGATTTTCCAAGGTTCTATACACTTTATGGCATAGATGATTTATGCCACCTAGTTACATGCTAATGATTTTCCAAGGTTCTATACACTTTATGGCATGGATGATTCATGCCATCTAGTTACATGCTAATGATTTTCCAAGGTTCTATACACTTTATGGCATGGATGATTTATGCCAGCTAGTGAATTGCTAGTGATTTTCCAAGGTTCTATACACTTTATGGCATGGATAATTCATGCCAGCTAGTGAATTGCTAGTGATTTTCCTAGGTTCTATACACTTTATGGCATGGATGATTTATGCCAGCTAGTGAATTGCTAGTGATTTTCCAAGGTTCTATACACTTTATGGCATGGATGATTTATGCCAGCTAGTGAATTGCTAGTGATTTTCCAAGGTTCTATATCCTTTATGGCATGGGTGATTTATGCCATCTAGTTACATGCTAGTGATTTTCCAAGGTTCTATACACTTAATGGTATGAATGATTTATGCCAGCTAGTGAATTGCTAGTGATTTTCCAAGGTTCTATATCCTTTATGGCATGGGTGATTTATGCCAACTAGTGAACTGCTAGTGATTTTCCAAGGTTCTATATCCTTTATGGCATGGGTGATTTATGCCAACTAGTGAACTGCTAGTGATTTTCCAAGGTTCTATATCCTTTATGGCATGGGTGATTTATGCCAACTAGTGAACTGCTAGTGATTTTCCAAGGTTCTATATCCTTTATGGCATGGGTGATTTATGCCAGCTAGTGAATTGCTAGTGAGTTTCCAAGGTTCTATATCCTTTATGGCATGGGTGATTTATGCCAGCTAGTGAACTGCTAGTGATTTTCCAAGGTTCTATATCCTTTATGGCATGGGTGATTTATGCCAGCTAGTGAATTGCTAGTGAGTTTCCAAGGTTCTATATCCTTTATGGCATGGGTGATTTATGCCAGCTAGTGAACTGCTAGTGATTTTCCAAGGTTCTATATCCTTTATGGCATGGGTGATTTATGCCAGCTAGTGAACTGCTAGTGATTTTCCAAGGTTCTATATCCTTTATGGCATGGGTGATTTATGCCAACTAGTGAACTGCTAGTGATTTTCCAAGGTTCTATATCCTTTATGGCATGGGTGATTTATGCCAACTAGTGAACTGCTAGTGATTTTCCAAGGTTCTATATCCTTTATGGCATGGGTGATTTATGCCAGCTAGTGAATTGCTAGTGAGTTTCCAAGGTTCTATATCCTTTATGGCATGGGTGATTTATGCCAACTAGTGCAACCCTAGCAGAATCTGTGTCACATCTCAACATTTCTATTTCATCATTATTTTTTTAAGTGACTGCTTATGTGATAGAATTAGTTTTGAGCTTGTCAATATATATAGTTCACAAAACAGTAATGTTTACCATATATATATAATATAGAAGAATAGCAGGGACAAAGTTAAGAAAAATAGGAAGTCCGACAAAAAAGTAGGAACAACTAGGGCTATTGGAACGCCAAAATAAAAGACAGGAGCTGGCAACCATGTGAGAGTTCATAGCAGCGCATTACACATTCTGTATATATTCTCAAGCATGCTATGTCCTTCTGCAAAACTCTTAGACCTTATTCTTCTGTCCCATAATGTGCCAGCAAATCAGGGTATATGTTGTTTGTGCTACAGATTACTTCTAACAAACTACATAGACTGAGATTTCCTGGTACTTTATACAATGTCAGATATGGACCTATGAAGTTTGCAGTTCGACTTATAACAGAGTATTTATGATAGGTAATAACAGACATCACATCAATGATGTCCATACTGTAATGATGTCATATGGCACATTAGGCATTGATATTGGGGGCGCTCACCAGATAATATGTACTTTTGAGAGAGTGACGTATGTAAGGTGAAGTAGTTCGCATTTAAAACATGCACAATGGAGAGAATGTTGGCATACCTCTATGCTACATTAATGTAATGTGGATGATATTTCTTTTGGATATTGTACTTTTGGAAATTTTACATGATTTAAGCACACTGCTAAGTAAAATGACTGCTCCCTTGTGTTAAAAAATCAGCCTGAATTAGTCTAAAGTACACTATACATAGCAGCTATTAAAATAGGGAAAATGAATTTTGCCAGACTAGACAATACCAGTTTCTGAAAGTGCAATGAATGAATTACCAAATATATAAAAGGTAAAAAAAGTTATCGGCTCTGCATCCGAGATGAATGCTCTAACCACTCAGCCACCGGAGCGGTGCAGTGAATGTAAACATTATGTTAAACTAAAACATTTGTAAAGTACATGTATACCTTATTTATCTCATTTACAGTTGCACAAACTTCAGTTCCAAACTCTATGCAGCTCAATGGCTTGTTCCTATTGCTCAACTTAAGTCTTTTTTTCTTCTTCATTTCAGATGCTGACGGTAATCATATATTCCGCCAGGTGACATACTCAAATTGACATGTGATATCCAATAAATATAATTTTGTCCCTTTATGATATCATTCATAAGAATTTGAATATTCCTTTTTATTATTTTGTGATGATTATTAACACTTTTTAAGAGGCTTAATTTCCGTTTCCTTTTCAACATGCATCGCTTGGTGGAAGCCATTTTTTAAAATTCTAAAATCAACAGTTTGATCATACAGATGCTTTACATTACAAAATGTGTACAGTTTGAAGCATCTGAGGTATTGCTGTAAAGTTAGTCTGGTACCCTGACTAAGCCCACTATTTTTCATGAAATCCGGATCCAGACCAAATACAGATGAACCAATTATCCAGATTTTTTTACAACAATAATTTTCCTATAGTTTTTGCTTTTATTCCATGCATGTATTTTAATGGTCATTTTCGTAAGACTTATGGCAAAATTGTAAGGATAGGCAGGTATGACTTAAGAGTGACAATTTAGACACAGTGATCTAATTTTGGTATGCTGCATTACTCCTATCCAATGTTTCTACATACCAATTAATGCAAGTGTAGATGAAAAAGAATGCAAGAATTATTGTAGGAGTAACAATGAACAGCTAAAAAAGGTCATTGAAGCCTGAAAGTTAGGTCAAAGTGGTCTTGTTTTGGTATGGTTATGTTGCTTTCATCAAGATGTATCTATATATCAATTTTCATAAGTAATGGTGATATAAGGTTTGATATAGTAAATGAACAGCTGAAAATATCAATGTCAATCTAGCATGCAGATTATCTTGTATTGACCTAGTTCAGGCATTACTGGGTTACATAATCCATATGTTTCAACCAATACATACCAATGTTCATGAGTAAAGTTGAAATATTGTATAAGCTATTAAGGGTGCAATCAATGAATTGCTTAAAATACAAGTCATTAAAGCATTCAAATTAAGTCACAGCGACTTAGTTTGGGGAATGACTGAGTTACTCCTCCTGAAATGCATCATCATACCAAATAACATAATTGCAGTTGAAATATGGTTTAAGATATTGAGGGGTAACAAAATACGGAAGCGGTAGCAAAGAAAATAATAAATGAATGAACATAAATGAATGGGCAAAAAATTATGGCACCACCCATTTCTGTTGGTCAGGGGATAACATAGTCATTCAAGTGTGGAATCTAAGTCAAACTGGCCTACTTCTATTTGTTTTTTTTATACCCAAAAAGATGTGTCCATGAACAGAGCTGCATATCTTCCAATGCAATAGTACACACGAAAATGAGGTAAATGAAAACCTTAACAAAAGTCGAGAATGAGTTAAATATAGATTACACTGACCTACATTTGGTAAAGTGGTGTTGTATATTAAGATGTATCCACAAACGAAATTAAATGTGACTCTGTGACTAAATTTACTTGAAAAACCTACTACAACACTGAAGTGAATGCAAAGTAAAAACCGAAATATTAATCTCTAAGTTAATAATGTATTATCACTGTAAAAACAGGAAAGACTAAATTTCAATGCAAGGACTTCCAATATCTAGGAACGTCATCTTGATTTAAAATCCAATGCAAAGACCTTCAAATGCCCAGGATCCTTATTTTAATTTAAAATTCAAAGCAAAGATATCAATGCCCAACATCCAAGACTAATTTGATTTAAAATTCAATGCAAAAGCCTTCTAATGTCCAGGATCATTATTTGATTTAAAATTCAACGCAAAGGCCTTCTAATGTCCAGGAACATTATTTGATTTAAAATTCAACGCAAAGGCCTTCTAATGTCCAGGATCATCATTTGATTTAAAATTCAACGCAAAGACCTTCTAATGTCCAGGATCATCATTTGATTTAAAATTCAACGCAAAGACCTTCTAATGTCCAGGATCATTATTTGATTTAAAACTCAACGCAAAGGCCTTCTAATGTCCAGGAACATCATTTGATTTAAAATTCAATGCAAAGACCTTCTAATGTCCAGGATCATCATTTGATTTAAAATTCAACGCAATGATTTTCCAATGTACAGGATCTTTTTTTATATAGAATAGATACTTACACTAGATCCCCAACTTTTAGTGTCCTTTGTGGAGAAGGGTTCAGAATGACATAGGATACCTCATTCTTTGAGCTTTCTATTTCACCTGCAAAAAAACCCCCCAGATATAAAATATTGATAAATGGCACAAATTTACTTAATGCTATGAAATGTATTGTGCTACTGCTGTCCAATTTACAGGGACACATACAATTTACAGGGACACATACAATTCTTGTAATTAAGAACATGGATTGAGGATACTGGCAGGTGGTATGAATGCATATTTTAAATATCAAGATTAGCCTTGAAATGTTATCTCCCTTAACCTGGATGCATTGTATCATGTGTACAAAGTAAGAGTGTGTGTCTGTGGGTGTGTGTGTGTGTGTTAAGATTTTTAACATAGCTTTAACAATTTTAGTTATAATCATTACGAGGTCTGCGGTTTAGAGTGATGTCTAGCACTGGGGCATCATGCTGCAGACATGTAGCATGATGTCCCACCCAGTCACATTATCCTGATACCAGGCCAACCAGTCCTATCATAACCTCTTAATGCTGACTGCCAAGTGAGGCAGCTGTTAGTACCATTTTTATAATTCTTTGGTATGACTTGGCTGAGATTTGAACCCAAGGTGGATGCTCTAACCATACAGGTCAATGGAGTAGTCCATACAAAGTAGGATGGTGATCCTATATTTTATTTTGATATGAGCAGGTATTCATATACAGAACGTGCAAGTCTAATCAATCTGCAAACAACAAACACCCTGATCTGCCATCACCTAATGCACCTTGGATCAGGATTTATGTTTGTTCTATCATTCCAGTGGCCTAGTGATTAGTGCATCCAACATGGGTGCGGAGGTCAAGGGTTCAACCCTGGCTGGGTCATACTAAAGACTTATAAAAATAAACTAACACCTGCCTTGCTTGCCACTCAGCATTAAGAGGTTAGTGTTAGGACTGGTTGGCCTGGTATCAAGATATTGTGACTGGGTGGGACATCATTTTACATGTCCTTGGCATGATGCCCCAGTGTTAGACATCACTATAAACAGCCACACTGCAGACATCAAAGCAATATGACTGAACTTTTTTTAAAGCTATGTAAAAATCTAAATCGTACACACACTTTTGTTCTACTGGATGCTTAATATGAGTAAAAAAGTTCTTAACATTTATAAATTGTCATTTATTTGGGTCAAGTGCAATGATCCTATTGGAGCAACGTCTGAGTCTCAAAAATGCATGAACACTTCCTGGAAGGTCTGCAGGTATGTTGAGAAAACACTTGTTTGTGAAATAAGTCATTAGTTACAATATTGGACTATGATGCTCTCCACTGCCTTTGCACACAGCTAGTTTGGTACACTTTGAAAAATTCCCAATATACAGTAATGTTAGCAGTTACAAGCTTTTGCAAATGACAGTATGCAATAATGTTATTTAATCTGGACAAGATGATATTTTGGGGGCTAAATGCATGAAGCGGCTCTGAAATGATATACATTTATTGCGTTACCTTGTATAAATATAAAATTAGCAGTAGTAGTACTGGTATATAGCTACCAACCTATCTATCAAAGTGAAGGAAAAAAATTCATCTGAAAAATAAAAAAGTTCACAATGACCAACACTTACAGTAATCTTCTTCACACAGTGCCAGTCTTTTCATCCTGTTACGCACTAGATCTGAGATATCAGCTTGTTCTTGGTTGTAACTTGTACTCCAGTGTTTTGACATGCACACAGATGAGTTTTTCCTCAAGTCATGCTTAAACCTTGGCTTGGCGGTGTTGTTGTTCTCCTACAACAAGAAAGTCATTTAAAAAAGTTAATTCACTGCTTTATCTCTTTAACAGAATGAAAATCTTATCTCCCTTAAGAACAGAGAAAGATGTCCTACAATACATAATCATGCCACACCTAGAATATTGTTGTTTTATCTTGGGTAATAGTGTTACACAAAAAATCAGGAAAGATTACTGAAATTTCAAAACAGAGCAGCTAGAGTTATCCATGATACAGATTTAGATTTTTAAATCCTACAGCGGCTTCCATTTCAACAGAGAACTCAGTTTCATAAGGTTTTACTTGTCAATAAATCCTTACATGGATTGGCTCCTGATTATCTTAAATGTAACTTTAAATTTGTTGAAATATACATGTGCATAAACTAAGATCCAGCTCAAACAGCAAGATATTTACCTAAACCAAGTTCCGAGTCTGATAAGAAGAGTTGTGCTTTTTCTGGAGCCAAACTGGAATTCCATACCACCTAATATAAAGTCAGCTGACCCATGCCAAGCTTTCGAAAAAAAGCTTCCAAGTCAACATCTACAGAAACAATCATTTGTATGATTTTGTTTAACTCATCTGGCCCCTGAGGTTTTTGTCGTTTTCTCTTGCAATGCGCGTAGGAAAGACATTGGGGGGGGCTATTTCTGAATACATCGTAATACATCAACTTTCAACAGATTTTCCACGAGTCTAATGCCTGGTTGTATTAGAAACATCATTTTCCATTGGTTATTTTGCTTGCGCATGAGCAGAAGGGTATAAGTTGGAGTTCTTTTTTTTTTTGCTTAATGGACCCACTATTTTTTTTACGGAGACTGCTCTTGATTCCTAATGCCCTTTTTTTTTTTTGCTTAATGGACCCACTATTTTTTTTATGGAGACTGCTCTTGATTCCTAATGCCCACCTTATCCTAGTTTTTGCAAAGGTTCACCTGCCTGTGTGAAGTTCAGACCAGTCTGTCTTAGATCTGAGGCCAAAAATCCATACACAAAATCGCATTCTGACCACGAACAAATTTTGGGTGAGGAAAAAAAAAAAACGGGTCCAAAAAATGAGTTTTTTTCCTCTGTATTTTGTAGTGCTACTAGAACTTCCAGATTATTTGGCATTATTTTAGAGCTATTTCTGTCTGCTTTTTTGTAATACCACCCACGCTGGTGTATCTTAAATGACCTTGATGCTGCAAAGCTCGGAAATAGGGTACAGTCTCATCACATCTACAGACGGGATTGGGGCTGAATCAGTTAATCAAGTTTATGGAAATTTCTTAGAAATTGTCAAAGAATGGCTTTTTTTGTAACTTATGTGCAATACTGATGCACAAGTGATGAAATAAATAAGTAATATTCAGATTTGGTGATGTCACCAAAATTCTCCCATTAACTCATTCAGCCCCGGAGGTTTTTGTCACTTTTGCCTGAAAATGCACGTTGGAAAGACATTTCGGGGGCTATTTCTAATATATCGGCTTTCAACAGATTTTCCATGAGACTAATGCCTAGTTGTATTAGAAACATCATTTTCCATTGGTTATTTTGCTTGCGCATGAGCAAAATGGTAAAAGTTGGAGTTCTTTATTCCTTTTTGCTTAACTCTTTACCTCATAGAGCATAGTGACAAAGTGCAGCGCGCTATAAATAAAACACCTGTTACCTAGTAGACCGCATATGCATAGCCTTCCTGTGAACTGTTAAGCAATGTAGTGTATGTTACGTTTAACAGCAATTTTAACCATTTTACATTTTTGTTACACATCTATTATTTGTGGAAAAATTTAAGAGTAAAGTCCGATTGTTATAGCTGTGTAATTATTTTTCACGGAAGAATTTTTTATCTGCTTTAAAATCTTGAGAGAACTCGTTCACCGTCATGTCAGTGAGGCCGCGTGACCAACTGTAGCTGCTATTTCCCATACTCGAAATTTACATGTTTTTCGTCTGTGTCTACATCACTAAATCATCTGAATTTGATAATTTATAAAAAATAATTGCCGCCTACATCAATATCAGAGCCTTTACTTAAGTTATTGAATCTTTCCTAGTTGTGATTCTAATCGTGAAAACTTCATAAGTACTGAATGAAATCTGCGACCGCCATTTTGGAGAGTGGAGATTACGACCCAGTTACTTTAAATAGCAGATATCGACAAGTGCATAAACAGTGACCACGTGATCTGACGTAATTGTCATTCACAGAAATGAATGTAGCATCTAATAGGTGGGTTTTCCCAAAAACCAGCTCAAAATGGCTGATGTTTACAGCAGGCGTCAAAAGGCGCTTCCATGTGAATGGAGTTGAGGTGTTGAAGGCTCTTCCATGCGTATGGAGTAGAGGCGTCCAAAGACGCTTGTATGAGATAAAAGGTTAATGGACCCATTATTTTCGTATGCAGACCGCTCTTTATTCCAAACACCCACCTTATCCTAGTTTTTTCAAAGGTTCACCTGTCTGTGTGTAGTTCAGACCAGTCTGCTTTAGATCTGAGGCCAAAAGGTCTAAAATCCATACACAAAATCGCATTCTGACCACAAGCAAATTTTGGGTGAAAGAAAACCGGGTCCAGAAAGTAAGGTTTTTCCCTCTGTATTTTGTAGTGCAACCAGAACTTCCAGATTATTTGGTATCATGTTAGAGCTATATTTTGTCTGCCTTTTTGTAATACCACCCACGTTGGTGTATCTTAAATGACCTTGATGCTGCAGAGCTTGGAAATATGGTACAGCCTCATCATGCCTACAGGCGGAATTGGGGCCGAATGAGTTAAATCAGTATTACTACTCTTTAAAACATAATTTGTTATATGATGTACAATGTGTTACATATGTTCGCTACTACTCTTTGTATGAATCCTGTGTGTACTCATCCTTAAAGCCTTCTGCATATTTTGCAGTAGCAAACCTGCCAACCCTGATGAGTCCGTCTCAGTAAGGCAGTTGATTTTTTTCCTGTATGATTGACCAGTTTTTGGTAAGGTGTAACACAATATCAATAACTGCTATTGTAAAGCTGGAAAACATAATTAAAAGTGAGATGCAGTGATGATAAACATTATGTTCAACTGAAAAGTTTGTAAAGTACACGCGTACTTTATTTATCTTCGTGGTATTGGTTTCAGAGCCCTTAAGAGCAAATCACAAAATAATTTGTAAACAATGTAAGTTTTATTAAATGTTCATTTACACTTTGAATCATCATTATACCTATACCAGCTTTTATTCACAAGAATCTGAATTTTTCTTTTTATTCTTCTGTTTATTATTAACACTTTTCAAGAGGCTTATTGCCCTTTTTGTCTTAAATATGCATCACTTGCTGGACCTCATTTAAAAAAAAATTAAATAATCAACAGTTTGATCATGCAGACACTTCGCATGAACAAATAGGTGCAGTTTAAAGCATCTGGGGTGCTGCTGTAAAGTTAGTCTGGTTCCCTGACTAATTTCACTAATTCTAATATGAAACCTGAATCCAAATCAAACACAGATATAACAATTATCTGGATTTTTGGCAATAATCATTTTCCCATAGTTTTTGCTTGTATGCAATTTGAGGGTAATTTTTGTAAGACATGGCAAAATCAGAAGGGTTGGCAGGTCTGTTGCAGTGGTGGATCAATTGTCTAGATTTTAATAGCATTGTTGTCTATAGATACCACTTCTTGTAAAAACTGTGCAATATATATATAGATAGAGAGAGAGAGAGAGAGAGAGAGAGAGAGAATTATAAATATACACCAGACAGAACGGAAAGTGCTATCCCTGGATTCCTACAGAAGAATGCTTGATAATAGTTGGCAGAATTATTATTATAATACAAATGAAACTATCATACAGGTTAGAGAATTTTTAATTCGTACTTTATGGAGATTCGAACCCATAAGCAGAATTAATATCTGCTACACACAAATGCATATAACACCGATTGAGTAACATCATTTTTGGTGATGTGTGCTTAGACGTGAGGGATCATGGACTCGTGTGTGCAGGCAAGGCAATGGGTACCATTTATCTGTGGACCTGGGTTCGAATCTCTGTAGAGTACAAATTAAAAATTCTCTAACCTGTATGATAGCATCATTTGTATTAAAATATTAATTCTGAGTACTATTAATCAAGCATTTTTCTATAGGAATCCAGGGGTAGCACTCTCCATTCTGTCTGGTGTATATTTACAATTCTCTGTAATTAATTTTATATACCTTGATTTCTTTCATAGGAATCCGGAATGACTGTAGATAAATGAGAATTAATTATTAGGTCATCATGCGAGTGTGTCTGCTCCACACAAGTGCATATAACACCGACTGAGTAACATCATTTTTGGTGATGTGTGCTTAGTCATGAGGGAATATGGGCTCGTGTGTGCAGGCAAGGTGATGGGTTCCACTTACCTGCAGACCTGGGTAGGAATCTCCATATAGTATGAATTGCAAATTATATAACCTTTATGATAGTAATATTTTTAATATATATATATATATATATATATATATATATATATATATATATATATATATATATATATATATATATACATACATACATACATACACTGGATGTACAAATGCAATTGTAGAAAGCTTATGGAAGATTGATCAGTTGACCAAATAAGCTTCTTTAAAGTCATTATTATTATTATTATTATTATTATTATTATTATTCAATAAATGTACACATTTAGCATGTACAGAAAAAATATGTTTGTTCCAGTGAACTCTTTATTTATTGAATAAATCAAACACTAAACCACAGATACCTCATCTTTATTTATTTAATAAATCAAACACTAAACCACAGATACCTCAACCCACTTTAATAAATCTAACACCAAAAAAAGAGATACCAAAATCCACTTTAATAAATCTAACACCCAGAGATACCAGGTACTAACACCCACTTTAATAAATCAAATACCAAAACATAGATACTGGGCACCAACACACTCTAATACATCTAACATTGAAACAGAGATAGCAGATACCTCAACCCACTTTAATAAATCTAACACAAAAACAGAGATACCTCAACCAACTTTAATAAATCTAACACTAAAACAGATATCAGGTACATCCACACACTTTAATAAATCAAAAACCAAAACAAAGATACTGGGCACCAACACTTTAATAAATCTAAGACTCAAACACAGATACTGGGCACCAACAATTTAATAAATCTAACACTCAAACACAGATACTGAGCACCAACGCTTTAATAAATCTAACACTAAAACAGAGATATCATGTACCTCCACCCATATTAATAAATCGAACACCAAGCCCGAGATACCGCCACCCACTTTAATAAATCAAACACCAAAACCAGATATACTGCCACCCACTCATCAGTGCATCATATTCTATATAAAAAAAGTGTTTTTCTTTCAACAATTATTCCTTTAAAATTACAATAATTACATATGTAACTATTTTGGTTTTCCACAAATGCTAAAATTTCATTGTATTACATATATCATGTACACATAGTGACCTTTACCTTGAGGCTATAAGAATGATTACAAATGCGAGAAATGTCAAGGCAAGATATGCATAACAAGCAAAAGTTTCATGAAAAAGAACATTGGTTCAAAATTTATAACCATATATGATTGAGATTTTAGTGAATTTCACTGAAATAGCAGTCATATTTTCACTGTCTAATAGTGTATATTTAATTCCTTCAGGGATAAACAGACCTTCCTACTGAATCAATCCACTCATAACTGATAAAAAAAATAACCTATCTACAGATAGGCCTACTGAACTGCTTCACTCACAATGGATAAAACACCAATTTCCAGACAGGCCTACAGAACTGCTCCACTCATAATGGATAAAACACCAATCTACAGATAGGCCTACACTACTGCTCCACTCATAATGGATAGAACACCAAGCTACAGACAGGCCTACAGAACTGCTCCACTCATAATGGATAAAACACCAATCTACATATATGCCTACAGAACTGATCCACTCATAATGGATAAAACACCAATTTCCAGACAGGCCTACAGAACTGCTCCACTCATAATGGATAAAACACCAATCTACAGATAGGCCTACACCACTGCTCCACTCATAATGGATAAAACACCAATTTCCAGACAGGCCTACAGAACTGCTCCACTCATAATGGATAAAACACCAATCTACAGATAGGCCTACAGAACTGCTCCATTCATAATGGATAAAACACCAATATACAGATAGGCCTACTGAACTGCTCCATTCATAATGGATAAAACACCAATTTCCAGACAGGCCTACAGAACTGCTCCCTCATAATGGATAAAACACCAATCTACAGATAGGCCTACAGAACTGCACCATTCATAATGGATAAAACACCAATCTACAGACAGGCCTACAGAACTGATCCACTCATAATGGATAAAACACCAATTTCCAGACAGGCCTACACTACTGCTCCACTCACAATGGATAAAACACCAATTTCCAGACAGGCCTGCAGAACTGCTCCACTCATAATGGATAAAACACCAATCTACAGATATGCATACAGAACTGCTCCACTCATAATGGATAAAACACCAATCTACAGATAGGCCTACACTAATGCTCCACTCACAATGGATAAAACACCAATTTACAGATAGGCCAACTGTCAGAACTGTTCCACTCATAATGGATAAAACACCAATCTACAGATAGGCCTACTGAACTGCTCCACTCATAATGGATAAAACACCAATCTACAGATAGGCCTACAGAACTGCTCCATTCATAATGGATAAAACACCAATCTACAGATAGGCCTACTGAACTGCTCCACTCATAATGGATAAAACACCAATTTACAGATAGGCCTACAGAACTGCTCCACTCACAATGGATAAAACACCAATTTCCAGTCAGGCCTACAGAACTGCTCCACTCATAATTGATAAAACACCAATCTACAGATATGCATACAGAACTGCTCCACTCATAATGGATAAAACACCAATCTACAGATAGGCCTACGCTACTGCTCCACTCACAATGGATAAAACACCAATTTACAGATAGGCCAACTGTCAGAACTGTTCCACTCATAATGGATAAAACACCAATCTACAGATATATGCCTACAGAACTGCTCCACTCATAATTGATAAAACACCAATCTACAGATAGGCCTACAGAACTGCTCCATTCATAATGGATAAAACACCAATATACAGATAGGCCTACTGAACTGCTCCACTCATAATGGATAAAACACCAATTTCCAGACAGGCCTACAGAACTGCTCCCTCATAATGGATAAAACACCAATTTACAGATAGGTCTAGAGAATTGTTCCACTCATAATGGGTAAAACACCAATCTATAGATAGGCCTACAGAAATGCTCCACTAATAATGGATAAAACACCAATCTACAGATAGGCCTACAGAACTGCTCCACACATAATAGATAAAACACCAATTTCCAGTCAGGCCTACAGACCTGCTCCACTCATAATGGATAAAACACCAATCTACAGATATGCATACAGAACTGCTCCACTCATAATGGATAAAACACCAATCTACAGATAGGCCTACACTACTGCTCCACTCACAATGGATAAAACACCAATTTACAGATAGGCCAACTGTCAGAACTGTTCCACTCATAATGGATAAAACACCAATCTACAGATAGGCCTACAGAACTGCTCCACTCATAATGGATAAAACACCAATTTACAGATAGGTCTAGAGAATTGTTCCACTCATAATGGGTAAAACACCAATCTATAGATAGGCCTACAGAAATGCTCCACTAATAATGGATAAAACACCAATCTACAGATAGGCCTACAGAACTGCTCCACCCATAATGGATAAAACACCAATTTACAGATAGGTCTAGAGAATTGTTCCACTCATAATGGATAAAACACCAATCTATAGATAGGCCTGCAGAAATGCTCCACTAATAATGGATAATACACCAATCTACAGATAGGCCTACACTACTGCTCCACTCATAATGGATAAAACACCAATTTCCAGACAGGCCTAAACTGCTCCACTCATAATGGATAAAACACCAATCTACAGATAGGCCTACAGAAATGCTCCACTAATAATGGATAAAACACCAATCTACAGATAGGCCTACACTACTGCTCCACTCATAATGGAAAAAACACCAATTTCCAGACAGGCCTAAACTGCTCCACTCATAATGGATAAAACACCAATCTACAGATAGGCCTACAGAACTGCTCCACTCAAAATGGATAAAACACCAATCTACAGATAGGCCTACACTACTGCTCCACTCATAATGGATAAAACGCCAATTTCCAGACAGGCCTACAGAACTGCTCCACTCATAATGGATAAAACACCAATTTCCAGATAGGCCAACTGAACTGTTCCACTCATAATGGATAAAACACCAATCTACAGATAGGCCTACACTACTGCTCCACTCACAATTGATAAAACACCAATTTACAGATAGGCCAACTGAACTGTTCCACTTATAATGGATAAAACACCAATCTACAGATATGCCTACAGAACTGCTCCACTCATAATGGATAATACACCAATTTACAGATAGGCCTAGAGAACTGTTCCACTCATAATGGATAAAACACCAATCTATAGATAGGCCTACAGAAATGCTCCACTAATAATGGATAAGACACCAATTTACAGTCAGGCCTACAGAACTGCTTCATTCAATCCAGATAAAACAAAAATCTACTACATGCCCACAGATCTTCTCCACTCACAGCATGTAAAACAACAGCCTACAGACATGCCAATGAACTGGTCCACTCATAATGGATAAAAGAGAAATCTACAGACATGCCTTTGAACTGATCTACTCATAACAAGTAAAACAAATACAAATGTTATGTTCTAAACCTAACGTGTGCAAATCTCTCATGACAAATGCATGTAAACATGTTTATAACACCTGTCTAAAGCACTGTAGAGCTGTAATATATAATTTCTGTGTTAACTTTGTTTGCGCTGTCCATCTTTCATTTTTAAAAATGTAAGTCATGTACCATATTTAGAAAATAATACTGTTCTGACCATGCTTTCCTCCTCATATGAGTTTGCCATATGTTCGTCCGTACGATACAAAGCTATAGGAACCTCTCCTGTTGTTGTGCACAGTCCATTGTAGAGCTCACCATATGTACGATAACTGGCCTTCGTTGTTTTCTTGACTTTAATCTTTAGAAGACAAAAGGGAGGATAATGTAACAGTCAACTAATTTACCATAAAATCTCAATCTGAATAACAAACACAATGATGAAAATAAGTGTATATAGAAAATAAGCACAGATGGGCCTTCCTGTATTTTGGTGGCAAATATAAGCATACATACACTTGAAAGACAAAGTACAAGATGCAACAAGAAGCACAACTGGACCTGATATCACTTACCTGGCTTACATATAACTCGACCAGTTCACTAAGTGCAATATGTTAAAATATACCCCAAACTTCTTATGTTAATTTCAACTACTTTATTATATCCTGATAAATCTTTGTTCAAAAGATGATGGTATTATTAGATTAGTATGCACAGGCTCTTCCTCATGAATGAAGTCATCCTAGATTGTGGTGATATAAATCCACATACCAAGTTTTATCAGTTTTAATAAAACAGAATATAAAAATGTTTTCTGCAAACAATAATCAACATGTTTCAACTGACTTTATCAGGGCAAGAAATATACCAGGACTAATTTAAGACTTACTTTTTATTGCCATAATCGGAACAAAAGTCAATTGTAATGTTTCCACAATCAGTGCAATTAAAGATAACCTCATCTTCTGTTAGAAAAACATAGCTCTTTGTATCCTACTTGATTGGACATGCATGCCAACTTTGAACATAATCTTGGGAAAGGATAGACACATGGACTCATAGATGTATGGACATTATGCCCACTCTGTGCTTAATTTTGGGAATGTATAGACATATGTACAGATGGATTAATGAACATGTATGCCAACTTTGACCTTAATCTTGGGAATGGACAGACAAATGGACTGATGGATGTACGGACATGTATGCCAACTTTGACCTTAATCTTGGGAATGGACAGACAAATGGACTGATGGCTGTATGGACATGTATGCCAATTCTGACCTTAAACTTGGGAATAGACAAACAAATGGACTGATGGATGTATGGACATGTATGCCAACTTTGACCTTAATCTTGGGAATGGACAGACATATGGACTCATAGCTGTATGGACATGTATGCCAAATTTTACTTTAATCGTGGGAATGGACAGACATATGGATGTATGGACATGTATGATAACGTTTACCTTAATCTCGGGAATGGATACACATACTGACTGAAGGATGTATGGACATGTATGCTAACTTTTACCTTAATCTTGGGAATGGACAGACAAATGGACTGATGGATGTATAAACATGTATGTCAACTTTGACTTTAATCTTGTGATTGGATAGACATACTGACTGATGGATGCATGGACATGTATGCCAACTTTGACATTGACCTTGGGAATGGACAGACATACTGTCTGATGGTTGTATGGACATGTATGTCAACTTTGACCTTAATCTTGTGATTGGATAGACATACTGACTGATGGATGCATGGACATGTATGCCAACTTTGACATTAACCTTGGGAATGGACAGACATACTGTCTGATGGTTGTATGGACATGTATGTCAACTTTGACGTTAACCTTGTGAATGGACAGACATACTGACTGATGGTTGTAATGGACATGTATGCCAACTTTGACCTTAATCTTGGGAATGGATAGATATATGGACTGATGTATGTATGGACATGTATGCCAAAGTGATTGCTATACTGAATTTTCACCAAAACAGGCACTACAAGTAGTTTATGTTATAGAATCTATGCTCAAATTCTAAAGAAAAGTTTATTTTGCTAGTTCAAGTTTTGTTGATAATATTATTAGTCAGATCACAATGAAGTGTCAAAATGGGAATCCATGAAGCTGATTTATGGCAGTGATGAAACTATATTTCCTGGAACTGAATACACTTTTATGGTTGATTTGTCTGTTTTTTCCCACACCTGGAATAGAAAGCTGTAATGTCCAGGAGCTCACACCATCTAGAAAGTAACACTACCTAACTATTCTTTCCAATGTGAAAGCCTGGTTGGGAAACTGAAAGTATCATTCAAAAATGATAATGTCAAAAATTATATATTTTCCAGTCAGTTATCTCCACATAATTTTGTAGATGAATGTTGGAGAACAAACTAATTCCCATATTTCAATAATTAATTATTTAATTAATTAATCATAGTAGATACTACCAGCTATTCAGGGTGAAACCATGAAGAAACAAGACATGCAAATGTATGTCTTTTGCCAACACACAAATGTATGGTAGTGGGTTTTTTTCTGTTGCCACATTTAATATCTACCATCTAGTATTATGCTTCCTCCTTGGTCTGTTGAAGAAATGGGCACTCACTGTAGAGACTGCAACAGTTGCAGCTGTTGGCTGACTTTAGCTAAAGTAATATGGCAAGTTTAAATAGTCCAACCAATCATTATTGTTGTTGTATACTGTATTGGTTTGTCTGATAATGGCTAAACACAATTTTTACATTGTTAGTTTATAGTTCCCTGACACCAAAGACAAAATGCTTAACAGTACTGGAATAATGTTAACATCAACAACAATAATGCTGACTCAGGTGAACATTAAATACGGATCAATTTGTGGCCAATGAAAGCCAACTACTCAAAAGCTGAGGACAACCAAACATCGTTAAGTAAAGAAAACTGTTTTGATTCTCTTTCATTTGCTGCTCTTAAATGGATTAAATAAGTGAGAAAACAAGCGTGACACTTTCCATTAGCAGGACTGATGGTGAGTTACAAATATTGTGTGTTATTAGAACTAACTATAGAGATGGCAAAAGTTTCTGAATAATTTTGATTATGTCTACCTTTGGAGTAAATGAAGCAATTTACCAGGCAACAAGATTTTAAAACTTAGTTGCCTAAGGAAAACCATGTACTTCACAATTCATATTTATATACAAGTATAAACAATAGTGTTGCTATAAATTTAAAGTTTTCAGTCAAAATTGAAATTATTCATTATATATACATAACATAACATTTTATAATGCTGATATAAACATTACCTATTATATACATAACTTACATGTGTAGATATTAAATGCTTATTTCATGACCAAACATCCTTATGGTGAACTTACACTGGACAAGTGCCCTGAGTTTTCCTCTTCATCAATTCCTAGCAGAAGTCGTACAAAGGTGATCAGGTACCCCTTCACAAAGGTCTGAAAAATAAAGTAATACAATGAAAAGTGCAATGACCCTTTTTAGTGACTTTTGATTTCAACATCGTATCCATAGAATGGACATACAGTGGTTCTTGTATTCATCTATCTCATCACGTCCCATAAATCCACTGCAAATTTTATTTTTACTCAGTCACTTTAAAATAACCATGGATTGAAACCTTTAAAAAAAATTCAATTAAGAATACTCTGATCAAGTTTGATTTTCAAATTTTTCTGTTCAATATAGCAAAAAACAATTTCAATTCTTATAAATATGTTTAATGCTGTCTGGTGTATATTTTTAATCTGGCAGTTTGTTGAATATACAGTGTGACCCTGCTATAACATGGTAGTTGGGGTTCATAGAACCCGACCTTGTTATAGACTGAACTGTGTTTTAAGCAACAAAATCATTTAGCTGAAGAAAATGATGCATTTACCTAAAATATGGTGGGGTGGGTGTAATAAAAGTGTGCACAAAAATACGTGCTTTTCATTAAATGAAGACAAACTAATCTGAAAAACACCTGTATATTGACAACTTACATTTGTGTAGTACAAAGCCATAATCCATTAAGTTATGTACTTATATACCATAAATTCATGAATTCGCCTCGGATGCAGGAGGTCGTGGGTTCGATCCCCGGCCAAGTCAAACCCAAGACTTACAAAAATGGTACTAACAGCTGCCTCGCTTGGTGCTCAGCATTAAGAGGTTAGCGTTAGGACTGGTTGGCCTGGTGTCAGAATAATGGACTTGGTGGGACATCAGCATGATGCCCCAGTACTAGACATCACTATAAACTGCCACAATGCAGACATTGTAGCGATATGACTGAAAAATTGTTAAAGCTGCGTTAAAAATCCAAATCACACATCACATGTAGTTATAGACTTCATGTGTGTATGACCAAAGGGATTATTAGTACATATGACCAAAGGGATTTTACAGTGGGATAAAGTCAAATATATAGCAGTACCAATATCACGTTTCTAACTGTAATATGATGGGTGTGTGAATATGGGAAATTCAGAGATAGATGTGAGGGAAGCAGTGATAAACCTTGGTAACCAGAAACTGATGTAAGTTGGATGCAAGAACATATCAATAGCAAGTCAAGTTTTGGGGTTTCAGGAAGGCTTTGACAAATCTGGGTAAACAGGTCAGAATCATGACATATCTTGGATAACTGGGTTGTATTCCTGCTGTTTCAGCACCATTTAGTTATGGTATGATCTGGAGGAAGGGAGCTGTCATTCGTCTAGTAATGGTTAGCAAATCATATTCTATATGTGGGTGTGGGATTACGATATGTGTATATAGACATACACATGTATAAGACATAGTGTGGGGCAGAACACAGAAGGATAGAAAGCAAAAAGAAAGCGGAGAAAGAAAAAGGGGCAGCAGACAGAGATGTACAAGATGGGAATTAAGAGAAGGGATAAATAATAGACATAATAAAGTGATAGATAATCTGAGTGGAAAAATATAGATAAACATTAGTGTAGAATTTAGAGAGGTGGACAGAACGAGTGTGTATACTGGATATAACAGCAGATTACAATATAACATAGTGTTTTAATTAGTATACCACTGGTCCCCACCTCACCCTGAAGTCAACAGAAAGACCCAATAGGTCAAACAGACCGCACCTAATGGGTCAGATATAACTCACATATCGTTAAAGAACACCAATAACACATTAATTTTTTTTTTTTAAATGGTAGTCCTCGTTTTGATCTAAATCCAATTGTCACTTAAAAATTTACTGCACTTGTCGCAAGTGGCATAATTCTATAGCTGTTTACATACATGTATATGTACTTAAATTGGGCCAGACAGTAGCATCTTTCTGAAGCCACCCTGGGGATGAGGCTATTGATAGGGAAATGAAAGGTTCAATTAACTTGACAGCCATATACCTATAGCTTCAAAAGATTGGAAATTTAATATGCATTTTATGCCGCCATTGTTAGCGAAACATATTTTGTTCCTGCAAAAATGATTCTTTCATGGCCCAGTCAACGTGTTCCAGTCACTTTGGGAAATGCCACAATCTATCAGATTCCTTTGCTTTTATTTAAGTTTGGTGCTTTGATGAATGAATCATTGTTGTTATTGGAGAATGTAGTTGGCTTGCCCAAATGAAGGGTACATATGATATTGAAGTTACCGTTAAAGGACAGCTTCGGTGGACCAAACAGATGTCTGTTTCTTATTGCAGTGGCAACATCAAATAATTATAGAATATTGAGACTGATTTTTTTTCCCTCATTTGCTTAGTATTTGATCAGAATGATCATTGGTTAAAAGGTGATCAATTTTCTTTGAAGTTTCAGCAAAACTAATTTTTCTGGGTACATTTTAAAAACAAAATTAATCAGTCATCATTTGGTTGATTTTCCTGCCTTCAAAAGTTAGCCGATTGTCGCTAGTCCTGGTAGCATAGATAGACCAACAAGTAGATCTCCAGGTGCTTTTTTCTTTGTGAGATTTTGGGTGGCTGAGTGATGCTGCCTTCCAGGCATGGGTCATAAAAAATTTTTAAAAAGAAGGCCAACAGGAGATGAATACACAGTTGCTGTTCTGTTCTGACAAGTATTACTATGGAAAATATGTGTGTTCTGAAAGTTTTAATTCTGTGAGTTAAAAGAAGAGGAATTTTACTGACTGGGCTGGTCTTTTAGCATTCTAATATCTGCCTGCATTTCATTATTACATCCCCATGATGCACTGACTGTACAAGTCATTTCAACATTGGCTGTTTTTGGTGATGCAGACTTGTACAGCAATTTAAGATGGGTTGTATTTGGTATGCAGCCATTTACAGCATGTCAACATTGGATGTATTTGTTGATACAGACTTATAAAGCAATTTAAGATTGTATTTGATCATGCATACTGAAACAGCACTTCAACACTAGCTGCATTTGGTGATGCAGACTTAAGGAGCATTTCAACATTGGCTGTATTTGCTGATGCAGAATTAAGCAGCATTTCAACATTGTCTGTATTTGGTGATGCAGAATTAAGCAGCATTTCAACATTGGCTGTATTTGGTAATGCAGAATTAAGCAGCATTTCAACATTGTCTGTATTTGGTCATGCAGAATTAAGCAGCATTTCAACATTGGCTGTATTTGGCAATGCAGACTTAAGCAGCATTTCAACAATGGCTGTATTTGGTGATGCCGACATATACAGCATTGCAGCACTGGATAAATCTGGTGATGCAGATGTAAACAGCATTTCAACAATGGCTGTATTTGGTGATGCCGACATATACAGCATTGCAGCATTGGATAAATCTGGTGATGCAGATGTAAACAGCATTTCAACATTGGCTGTATTTGGTGATGCCGACATATACAGCATTGCAGCATTGGATAAATCTGGTGATGCAGATGTAAACAGCATTTCAACATTGGCTGTATTTGGCAATGCAGACTTAAGCAGCATTTCAACAATGGCTGTATTTTGTGATACCGACATATACAGCATTGCAGCATTGGATAAATCTGGTGATGCAGATGTAAACAGCATTTCAACATTGGCTGTATTTGGTGATGCCGACATATACAGCATTGCAGCATTGGATAAATCTGGTGATGCAGATGTAAACAGCATTTCAACATTGGCTGTATTTGGTGATGGAGACTTATGTACAACAAGGGTACAATAAATGGAAAAGTACTCACCCACACCATGTTTATTAGTCCTCTATGGAGGCACTAGTATGGTATTATTGAATCTGGGTATTTATAACCAACAGGGGGGGCGCTCACCAGATAATATGTACTTTTGAAAGAGTGACTTATGTAAGGTGAAGTAGTTCGCATTTAAAACATGCACAATGGAGAGAATGTTGGCATACCTCTATGCTACATTAATGTAATGTGGATGATATTTCTATTGGATATTGTACTTTTGGAAATTTTACATGATTTAAGCACACTGCTAACTAAAATGACTGCTCCCTTGTGTTAAAAAATCAGCCTGAATTAGTCTAAAGTACACTATACATAGCAGCTATTAAAATAGGGAAAATGAATTTTGCCAGACAAGACAATACCAGCTTCTGAAAGTTCAATGAACGAATTACCAAATATATAAAATGTAAAAAAAGTTATCAGCTCTTTTTTATACAATTTACCTCTGAAGTTTAGGAAGTGAAAATGACCAAGTAGAGCTAGCACTTTTCTGAAAGGTGCACACCTGAAGTAAGGCCAAGCGGTATACTCTATAACCCATAGTACACCCATCAATCATACACCAAAATAAAGGGAATTAAAGGTTCTTTGCATTATACCTAAGATATACAAGGTCTTTTTTAAATAGCCAGTATAACCAGTGAGGAAACCTGGGGAAATTCTTTTTCTTTAAAATCCTAACCCTATGCAAAATACGAAACTGTAGAGCGTCACCTAGGTCTCAATAATCTTGACTTTTGGTCTGGGTATTAATGACCAATAGGTCTCAATAACCTTGACTTTTGGTCTGGGTATTAATGACCAATAGGTCTCAATAACCTTGACTTTTGGTCTGGGTATTAATGACCAATAGGTCTCAATAACCTTGACTTTTGGTCTAGGTATTAATAACCAATAGGTCTCAATAACCTTGACTTTTGGTCAAGGCATGCAGTTTTGAAATAAACATTTTGTGACTGCTAGCTGTTGCACAGGATGATCTGCATGTCTTTACACTTTTTAAAACAACATCTTTGTTTACCTGATAGAGAAGAGTATCCAGCATGCAGGCACTAAACACCTGTCCAGCTGCAAATGGAAGCCGCAAAATGTGAGGCAGATTGGAAAAGATGCTGGACGCGAGTTTCTGAAATAATGTAGAATCCAAAGAATTAAAATGTTTTTTTCATTCTGAGAAATTAAAAATGTCTTTTCCAAATGTGCTAATCATAGTTTAAAAAGGACAAAATCTAATTTTTCAGACAATAATAATGATACTACTATTATTATTATTAAAATGTAAATGATATATCCCTGTTATATATTTATCCCATCATGTACATGTGTTAATCAATACAAACTGGATAATGTATATTTTCTGCAGATTTATCAAAATATCTTGAAACATTTATTGTGTACATTAATTTTGAATGGTAGCTAATTTTAAAGCCAATTCATTTTAATTGTCTGAAGGGGTGTCTTCTTTAAACAGCTAATAAGCATGTCTTTCATTACTGTATTTTTATACTGATTATTTCAAAACATTTAATTGTAGAATACTTCTTTCAAAATTAAAGCAGAGTACCATGAGAAGCACATCATATGTCCCACCAACTAGCCTCTAGTCATCTTTCTAGATAACTGCAATTTTTTTTGCAGAAATCATGTTTCTTCCTTCAGTCAGTGATCTTGACCTTTGACCTTTAATCTCCAACAAATGAATAGATCTTTAAGTAGAAGCCATCCACAACTTAGCTCAGTCCTGGTCGGTTATGTAGAACTGATGTCATTGTGCATAAACCATTCTTCCTCTCCGTCACAGTGACCTTGAACTTTTGACCCTAAAATGAATAGGAGTATTCCTTACCCTAATTGCAAGCCATCCACAAAACATTTGAGTTATGCAGTGCAGAACTTATGATTTTTTTAAACAATTTTATTCTTTCAATCACAGTGAACTTGACCTTGGGCCATATGACTCCAATATCAGTGCTTTTTTTCCATACTCAGAGTATGAGATCTCAAGTTACTACTAAACGGAAACCATTTTTCTTCTCTCATTTACAATGTATTGAGACATTGTATGGAAACCAAATTGGGGTGAGTGAGTGATTTGTATCTTTAACATAGCTGTAATAATTTATGTGTCATATTGCTTCGACACCTGCAGTGTGGCAGTTTATAGTGATATCTAGCACTGGGGCATCATGCTGCAGACATGAAGCATAATGTCCCACCTAGTCACATTATCATGACACCAGTCCTAACACTAACCTCTTAATGCTGAGCACCTAGTGAGGCAGCTGTTAGTAACATTTTTATAAGTCTTTGGCATGACTTGGCCATGGTTCGAACCTGCAACCTACCACATATGAGCTGAACACTCTTACCACTAGGCCACCAGAGTGGTTGGAAACCAAATTGGTAACAGACCAACATTTGGATAGGCATCATAACATCATAGGTTCCATGTTTTGGCAGATGTATGTAAAAGAATGAGGAAAAAATAGTATATTCAGTTTAAAGATAGTGGAGGGGGCCATGTGTGGCTGAGTGGTCTAAAGCACTCTCCGTTACGGATCACTGCCATATCACCTCTGTCTGCGTGGGTTCTAGTCTCGGATTCAACCAATGATGGGTATGTGAGAACGCTTGCCAGTAGCTTCTTGTGGGTCAGTGGTTCTTTCCGGGGTTTTCCCAGGTTCTTTCTCCACCATTAATACTGGCCGCCATGTATAGCCTATCGTGTGCTAGAAAATAGCATTAAACCCTACAACAACAACAGCATCAAAGATAGTGGACGAGAGTTAATGTGCAGAAACAATATTTGAAAATGACTGATGGACAGATATCAATCATAGCATAATACATGTATGCCCCACCATACAGCAGATGCATAAAAAATGCATAAGAAAAAACATCCCTTTCAATTAACAACTAGGGTACAACTACAGTTAAAGTGAAACAATAAATTTGGAAACAGACTGATTGACAGACAGACAGACAGACAGGGAGACAGAGATGGATAAACCAACAGATGGAAGGACATCATCATACCAGAATATATTCTGCCATATGACGGCGCACTAAATGCATAAATATGACACACTTTTTGATCAACAAAGTTATCAATAAAAAGGAAAACAAACCAAACTTAGCCCTGTATATATAAATCTAAAATCAAGAACTTACATCATTCATTAATTAGTCTGATTATATATTACTAATTTACATCTTTTCTTAATTTGTCTAGTTATCTATCAAGCTAATATATAAAAAAATTAAAACAAGAAATGCTTCATTGCTTCATGCATGCACTTGATAAGTAAAAATTGTTTTTATACTGCTGAATGACATCCGTGTATTTATTCAGTATGAATTTCACTTGCTGAAATGTCAATTAGTAAATACCTGCTTGAAAACTGCTCATAACTGGTTACTTAAAAAAGACTTAATTACCATTGGGTCTATTTAAATTTTGAGAAAAAGACCTTCAAAATTATATACTACTGTATGAAATAGATTGAATTTTCTGCAAATTCCACTTATGTCTGTTTGTAATCTTATAAACCAGTCCCAAAATCTGTACTGATACTGACACAGGCTCATATCATTTCTTAAAATTTATCTAATATATAATAAAAGAGATGACACTTCTCCCATTTCTCCTGTGACCTATTTCAGAATTAACACCGATATTTCAATCTTCATGTTGTTACGTATATTTAATTTAATTGTTTCTAAGTTTTAAAATCTTTTTATTTTTAATTTCATTATATGTCAAAATAATGTAGTTTTGTTTACTAGGAACTCGATACTTTTCCAGAAAATAGTTTGACCATGACTGTTCAGTTGTAATCACCTTAAGCTGACCTAATTCCTGACCTTAATTCAGAAATCAGCAAGAGAAGAAATTTTTTTAAAAAAAATCTTTTTCTTAGTCAGATGATTGGTTCTTGTCAAGGTCATACTGGGACAACGTGCTTTTATACGTAAATACTTCTTGAAGGTTCTGGAAACTTGACCCTCATCTGGGAATTCGTTTTGCATTTCGAGTTACTGTATAATCATTGTTTATAGAGATGTTTCTTGGTTGGGCTTCTAAACACTGGGACATAAAGGTGTTTCTTTTGTTGTATCATTTTGTGAATTACATTTTAATTTTCATTCAGATTATTTGGATCTAAAGGATAATTCTGTTTCCTGGAGAAATCTGAGTGCTCATACAGAATTCTTGGACAAAGACATTTCATTCAATTTTATTGGGAAATTCAAACAACTGATTATTGTTTGTGAATAACACAGAACTGTAGACATTCCAAAACCAGAAAGGATACGGTATACATCATCGCATTCCATCTTGGATTCTTAATCAGGAATCAAATTTGGATTCATTTGAACATTTCATTATTAGAACTTCTAAAATTTAATTCATTGATTATTCTTGGATTACCTTTGGATTTGACTCTTAAAACTGTAAGTTCATATTTCTTCATTTTTACAGTATTTTTCTAAAGAAATAAATTATTTATTAAATTTTTCAAAGCTTGTTGTTTTCATTCTCTCTTTTGTTACTGTTCATTAGAGCCTAAACATGTAACATAAGAATGTCACACAGCATATTAATCTCAGCCGAATGCTCTTAAGTTCGATATTTTAGACTTTGTCAAATCCAACTCACAGTACTCCATTAGAAATGAATACTCATTTTCCAGTGACACCGCAGAAGTTGGCCATGATCGTGCTAATTTAATATGCAAGTGAGCTCAATGGAATACTGCTCTCTCACTAGTTTACAAAAATGAGGTTAGCAGCTAGTGCATTGTCATTTTGGTCAACCAATAAGTTGGTAGATTTCTATATATTGAGCAATGTTTATTAGTAAAATTCATCACAAATTAGACTCTTGACCAAGGTTGTCACTGACAATACTATTTAACACTGTGTTCCCTTTATTTAATTAAACTTTATCACAATAAATTTTCAATAATGTTAGGTATCAAAACAGAAACTGGTGACAACAAGCTGTCTAATTTATCTCTTAAATTCTCCGAGATCACATGTCAGAGACACATGCTGACTTCTGGTCTTCATACCTTCTGTGTAAGAAATGATACTGATGTGGGCTTCCTGTGGACTAACCAGCGTACTAGATGAACCTAATCAACTGTGTGTTCAAATTTACGATACAAATGTTTATGGCAAACAACAAAGTGATCCATACTGCAACCTAACATTATTTTGCTCAGAACTCAATAAATATAACTCATGATTAGTCAAGTTATGACTTAATTACATAATTGTTTCTATCATCAAGCGGTGGTGGAAAATTCCTGGGTTTGTCCTAACTTTAATCAATATTTGCAAAATTCAAAGTCTTTTCACAGTTGGGAAGAATCGTATTTCCAATTTCGTGGTAGCATGGTAATCTGTAAACAGAGTCACCTTCAGATTTGAGCACTGGAATTGTCCATATGTTTAGAAATGCAGAATATTTTTTATTAAACTGCAAACAAGATCTAAAACATATTTGTAAAAATTGGGGTTTTCTGGCAAATACTAACTGTGCTGCTCTCTAATTTTGATGCCTGCTTCAGGCAAATATTTCAAACATTTAAACTGGATTGAAAACAGAGTTGTTTAATAATGAATGTAATAATCTGTAACTTTTTCAGGGATTAATTACTTCCTTTAGAGACAAATTATTTACAACTGACAGGTACTGTTGTGGTTTATAAAAATATTAGAGTAACTGTGACTTAAAGAAATGCAAGAAGTATATATATTACTTGAAGAAATGCAAGAGGTATTTATATTACATGTACTTGGAGAAAGGCCTGAGGTATTTATATTACTTGAAGAAATGCAAGAGGTATTTATATTGCTTGAAGAAATGCAAGAGGTATTTATATTACATGTACTTGGAGAAAGGCCTGAGGTATTTATATTACTTGAAGAAATGCAAGAGGTATTTATATTACATTTACTTGGAGAAAGGCCTGAGGCATTTATATTACTTGAAGAAATGCCTGAGGTATTTATATTACATGTACTTGGAGAAAGGCCTGAGGTATTTATATTACTTGATGAAATGCAAGAGGTATTTATATTACATGTACTTGGAAAAAGGCCTGAGGTATTTATATTACTTGAAGAAATGCAAGAGGTATTTATATTGCTTGAAGAAATGCAAGAGGTATTTATATTACATGTACTTGGAGAAATGCCTGAGGTATTTATATTACTTGAAGAAACGCAAGAGGTATTTATATTACATGTACTTGGAGAAATGCCTGAGGTATTTATATTACTTGATGAAATGCAAGAGGTATTTATATTACATGTACTTGGAAAAAGGCCTGAGGCATTTATATTACTTGAAGAAACGCAAGAGGTATTTATATTACATGTACTTGGAAAAAGGCCTGAGGTATTTATATTACTTGAAGAAATGCAAGAGGTATTTATATTACATGTACTTGGAAAAAGGCCTGAGGTATTTATATTACTTGAAGAAATGCAAGAGGTATTTATATTGCTTGAAGAAATGAAAGAGGTATTTATATTACTTGAAGAAATGCAAGAGGTATTTATATTACATGTACTTGGAGAAAGGCCTGAGGTATTTATATTACTTGAAGAAATGAAAGAGGTATTTATATTACTTGAAGAAATGCAAGAGGTATTTATATTACATGTACTTGGAGAAAGGCCTGAGGTATTTATATTACTTGAAGAAATGCAAGAGGTATTTATATTGCTTGAAGAAATGCAAGAGGTATTTATATTACATGTACTTGGAGAAAGGCCTGAGGTATTTATATTACTTGAAGAAACGCAAGAGGTATTTATATTACATGTACTTGGAGAAAGGCCTGAGGTATTTATATTACTTGAAGAAATGAAAGAGGTATTTATATTAGAGAAGAGCTCAAGGTATGTATAGTACATGGAGAAAGGCCTGACGTATTTATATTACTCTGAACTGTTTGAGTGTCTTAAGACATATTTCATTGATTTAAGACTGAATATGAATAGAAGAAATGCTAGGATCTGCCTTGTCTTACTGGAAATAATGTGCCATACCAATGGAACAATTAATAGTGTAGATCTTTGTAAACAATTCCCTCTTTGGCTTCAGTGTAATGTAACTTTTACTTCTAATTGAGCTTATATTTGGAGTACCATCAGCATCTCTTTGGTGAAAGATATTGCATAGGCAGACAGGAATGACTTTCTGGGCACAAAAAAAATGCAGAAACATAAATTTGGACTTTCTAAAGAATATTCTGTAACATAATGGTAAAATCTTTTATACAATTCATTCCATCCTGAAAATTGTCAATACATTGATCTATAATTAAACTGTATGCCCTCTTTTGGAGTCTTATAAATTTTGTTATGCTTGAATTAGATGCAATGCCCCAAATTACATTACAACAGTCAAAGTAAGTCTGATTATAACTTTAATTAAAGATGCCCTTATACTGAAATGGAATGAATGCTCTGATGCAGCCAAAGATAAAAATTGTTTCTGAGACATATTTAATGTGAATAATAGCCACTTTTAGATATATATATACAAATACACCAAGAATATAATCTTGAGAGGTCACGTTCAGGATAACATTGTCAAATGGAAACTTAAGAGCTTATCACCATCTAGCCTTGATCTTTTCTTGTTTTCTTGTAACTAGTAAGGAATTTGATTTTTTGTAATTATAACCATGCTATTTTGCTCAGGTACATGGTTGAATTGGGTGCTCTTTTCTATAGCCTAAATTTTTATTTATTCCTGTTATTATGGCTCTTTTATAAAGAATGATTTTGGAAACACATGACACTGGTCTTGTATTTTTATTCCAGTAATAAGATTCTCTAAGCCAATTTTTTTTAATCTCACATTCAATTTAATTCTGTAGAAATTGATATTTTCTCTAAACCACAATTTGTACCTCACATTCAATTCAATTCTGTAGAAATTTGTTTTCTCTAAACCAAAATTTGTACATCACATTCAATTCTGTAGAAACTGATGTTTTCTCTCAACTAAACTAAGTACCTCACATTCAAATAAATTCTGTAGAAATTGATGTTTTCTCTAAACCAAAATGTGTACCTCAGATTCAATTCGATTCTGTAGAAATTGTTTTCTATAAACTAAAATTTGTACCTCACATTCAATTCAATTCTGTAGAAATTGATGTTTTCTCTAAACCAAAATTTGTATCTCACATTCAATTAAATTTTGTAAAAGCTGATGTTTTTTCTAAAGAAAAATGTGTACCTCATGTACAGTTAAATTTTGCAGAAATAGAAATGGTTTTTCTAAACCAAAACATCTACCTCACATTCAACTGAATTCTGTACAGAGATGTTTTCTATATAAAAAAATATATGTACCTCATATTAAATTATTTTTTATTATTATAGAGATATTTTCTCTAAACTCAAATTTATACCTCACATTCAATTAAATTTTGTACAAATAGAGCTATTTTTACATTTGTATCAATATTAAGTATTATGATCAATGTCTATTCAAGAAATGAAAGTTACAGGGAAGGTGAATTCCTGTTCCATTTTTAAAAAAATGGTGAATTTCTAAAATTAGGAGTAATTTCATAAAGAAACTTGATTTACTAAGGGTTTAAATAACAAGAATATTTAACAGTTGCATAATTTTATGCAATTTACATTTTGTACTTCACATCTGAGAAAAGTTAGTATTTTGTTGTTAGTAATATATAGTTTCTTGCTGAGTAAATATTGTTTATGGTAAGTATAGTATAAACTGAAATACATGGGGCTCAGATTAAGATCATTAGTATGGCAGCAAAGGTGTTACTTTCTAGACTACTGTAGAAGCTATGGTATAAAATGAACTATACGACTCAGTTTATTAGTGAGGTAAGTTCTCTTGTTATTGGTACATGCACTGCTATGGGTCACAGAGAGACAGATTGAAGTAAATCAAGACCATCTCAAGAAATAAGATGTCTTGGGATGTCTGTAACAAGAAATTCCAATAGTTCCCAAGTTATTTGTTATGCAGTTAGTTTCAGGATTTCTGAGGATCTCCCAGGATTTTTCAGGACATTTCTCGAGACCCGAATGCAAGACACAAGGATGAAAGAAATCTTTATCAAGACACTTCTCAAAAGACATTTCAGGATGGTTTATGTCCTGAAATGTCTTAAAATGTTTCAATACTGCCTAGAGATATCCTGAGAGCTACTAAGTCATGTTGGCTGAGTGGTTAGTGTGTTTATTTAACAACTGAAGAGTGCGGGTTCGAATCCTATAATTAGACCATTACCTCAGCTCTAAATAACCTACTTGTGTTACTGTGCTGTGAAGCACCAAATCAAACCAAATCTTGAGACCTCTTGTCTTGCAAGTCTAAATAACCTACTTGTGTTACTGTGCTGTAAAGCACCAAAATCAAACCAAATCTTGAGACCTCTTGTCTTGCAAGTCTAAATAACCTACTTGTGTTACTGTGCTGTGAAGCACCAAATCAAACCAAATCTTGAGACCTCTTGTCTTGCAAGTCTAAATAACCTACTTGTGTCACTGTGCTGTGAAGCACCAAATCAAACCAAATCTTGAGACCTCTTGTCTTGCAAGTCTAAATAACCTACTTGTGTCACTGTGCTGTAAATCAAATCAAACCAAATCTTGAGACCTCTTGTCTTGCAAGTCTAAATAACCTACTTGTGTCACTGTGCTGTAAATCAAATCAAACCAAATCTTGAGACCTCTTGTCTTGCAAGTCTAAATAACCTACTTGTGTCACTGTGCTGTAAATCAAATCAAACCAAATCTTGAGACCTCTTGTCTAGTAAGTCTAAATAACCTACTTGTGTCACTGTGCTGTGAAGCACCAAATCAAACCAAATCTTGAGACCTCTTGTCTTGCAAGTCTAAATAACCTACTTGTGTCACTGTGCTGTAAATCAAATCAAACCAAATCTTGAGACCTCTTGTCTTGCAAGTCTAAATAACCTACTTGTGTCACTGTGCTGTAAATCAAATCAAACCAAATCTTGAGACCTCTTGTCTTGCAAGTCTAAATAACCTACTTGTGTTACTGTGCTGTAAAGCACCAAATCAAACCAAATCTTGAGACCTCTTGTCTTGCAAGTCTAAATAACCTACTTGTGTTACTGTGCTGTGAAGCACCAAATCAAACCAAATCTTGAGACCTCTTGTCTTGCAAGTCTAAATAACCTACTTGTGTTACTGTGCTGTAAAGCACCAAATCAAAACAAATCTTGAGACTTCTTGTCTTGCAAGTCTAAATAACCTACTTGTGTTACTGTGCTGTAAATCAAATCTAACCAAATCTTGAGACCTCTTGTCTAGTAAGTCTAAATAACCTACTTGTGTTACTGTGCTGTAAAGCACCAAAATCAAATCAAATCTTGAGACTTCTTGTCTTGCAAGTCTAAATAACCTACTTGTGTTACTGTGCTGTAAAGCACCAAATCAAAACAAATCTTGAGACCTCTTGTCTTGCAAGTCTAAATAACCTACTTGTGTTACTGTGCTGTAAAGCACCAAAATCAAATCAAATCTTGAGACTTCTTGTCTTGCAAGTCTAAATAACCTACTTGTGTTACTGTGCTGTAAAGCACCAAATCAAAACAAATCTTGAGACCTCTTGTCTTGCAAGTCTAAATAACCTACTTGTGTTACTGTGCTGTAAAGCACCAAAATCAAATCAAATCTTGAGACTTCTTGTCTTGCAAGTCTAAATAACCTACTTGTGTTACTGTGCTGTAAAGCACCAAATCAAGACAAATCTTGAGACCTCTTGTCTTGCAAGTCTAAATAACCTACTTGTGTTACTGTGCTGTAAAGCACCAAATCAAACCAAATCTTGAGACCTCTTGTCTAGTAAGTCTAAATAATCTACTTGTGTTACTGTGCTGTAAAGCACCAAAATCAAACCAAATCTTGAGACCTCTTGTCTCGCAAGTCTAAATAACCTACTTGTGTTACTGTGCTTTAAAGCACCAAATCAAACCAAATCTTGAGACCTCTTGTCTTGCAAGTCTAAATAACCTACTTGTGTTACTGTGCTGTAAAGCACCAAAACCAAACCAAATCTTGAGACCTCTTGTCTTGCAAGTCTAAATAACCTACTTGTGTTACTGTGCTGTAAAGAACCAAAATCAAACCAAATCTTGAGACCTCTTGTCTTGCAAGTCTAAAAAAAAACCTCAGACATTTCTGGATTAATCAAGATATGTTTTGAGCATTGTCTTGAGATAAATTTCAAGATATTGCAGGCTATCTATCTGTCTGCAAGGGTAACTATCCATCTAACATAAGAAAGTGGAAAGCAGCTGAAAAGGGTTTCATCTAAATGGCTTTAATGACCTATGGTCGGAATAAAATCCAAGCATATGATTGTCTAACAAATAAGGAAAAACAAATGAAATTATATATTAAAAAAACAGTTGTGAAAAGATAACTCCAGCCTGGAAGGAAGGGAAAAATAAAGGAAAAACTACAAGAAGGAGCACACCAGGACCTAAATCAAAGGAACAATAAAGGGTTTTGTGTTATTAGTATTGTAAGTTTACATCAGCTGAATAACAAATACAAAAAAGAATAGCAACAACTGGACATCTATGTGGGTTAATATCACCTTGGTCCGAAAGACCTACCCTCTCAAGTCTGGAACCCATCTGCTGATAGACGTCATGAGCACAGAACTGTATGTATCGCATGTTTGACTCCTGTGTCAACTCAGTAATGATGTTTGTTTTTGGGAATAGTCTACATTAATACATAACAATAATTACAATATCTGCTTCTGTGAAACATGCAGGCAAATGTAACAACACAGAACAAGATATCACATCATATAAAGTACTAGCAAATCAGGATGGAGTCTATTCAATTCAGGCCACTTTAACAACACAGACCCAGATCTCCCATCACATAATGTACCTGCTGATCAGGATGTGGTCAGTTCTATTTAGGTGACTGTAACAAGACAGATCCAGCTCTCCCATCATATAATGTACCAGCAAATCAGAATGGTGTCTATTCTATTCAGGCAACTGTAACAACACAGACCCAGATCTTCCAATGTCACATAATGTACCAGCAAATCAGGGCTGCACTTTCGAGAGATTCACACTAATTTCTACAAACTGTGCCACAATCTCCACCAAATGTGCAAAAACTGCATGTCTAATTTGCAAGACCAACCTTCATTTCTTCACTAAATCCTTCCTTTAATTAAAAAAATATTCCCCCTGTTCTTTTAAAGGAGAGGATAATCATCTCCACCTTCCTAAACCACTCCAAATGTTCAGTTCCAAAAAAAAAGACTCTGCAAGGTCTATGATTTTTGTTGTACTTGTGATTTCAAGCATAAAGCAACAACACTCCTAATCTGCCAGCACAGTATGGAATCACAGATCAAACATTATGGAATCACAGATCAAACATTATGGAATCACAGATCAAACACTAATGGATCACTGGGCAAGATCTTTGATTTTAGTTGTATTTGTGATTTGAGGTAAACAGCAAAGTTCCTGATCTGCTAGTATAATGTATGATCACAGATCAGTGTCTGTTATTTTTGTTGTTGCATGTGCGATTTCAGATTTCAGGCAAACTGTAAAAAACTAACAAAGGTCTCATTTAGAAGATACAGACAAAATTGTAAGCATACATGCATTTCCATATTTGAAAACCAAACATTTACAAAACAGCATCATCACAAGCCATGGGCAACAACCCTTTATGCATGTTCATCACCAATGGTTGACTGCTGATATTGTCCCATTTTTCACAAATACACATAAATAAAATATGCTATCAACAACACAGTGTAACAATCTTCTACACGTAAATGAAAGTTCCTGCTTTATCAATTGGTAAGTGATTACAGTGTCTGGAAAAAAAACTTTCACTGGCCATTTTAAATAGTGTGATAATGAATTTTGACAGTCTGAATTATCCCTGTATCACAAGGCTGTAGTTTAGATGTTGTATTTGGGGGCAGAAAGACCAAACTGACAATCTGGATGTGCACTGCAGTTGTCTACAATAATTAAAATGTTCCGATTTTTCCTTTTCATTTTATTGTTGACAGTTACAAGCCATTTACTAAAGATGTCTGATGTCATCCAAGCCTTTCTGTTGGATTCATAGGCAACACCCACAGATCTTAAATTAAATGATCTAAAACATCTTGGGTTGCGTGATTTGCCTATAATTAAGGGGTCCAGTTTTTCTCCAGTTGCACTACATGCTAACAATAGTGTCAACCTCTCCTTTGCTTTTTTCCCTCCTTTGCGAACATCATCTTTCACCACTAGGGACCTGTCAGGAAGTCCTCTGTAAAAGAGTCCTGTTTCATCAGCATTAAAAATATCACATAGGTTATACCCTTCTGTGATGGTCGGTAGTCTTTTTTTCCAGTCATCAACTGTCTATAAATTCACATCAGCTGATTCTCCACTGAGCACACTTGCTGTGATATTTTATCTAACTGGGACAATGCTAGAGGGCAATTCAGGTGAAATCATACCCTTAGTGCCTGTCATTTTCCCTGAATAAATATATGCTATTAAAACATTTCTTATTTTGCTTTTCTGCAGTCATTTGATACACATAAAATGGCAACCCCCAAAAAAACATTAAGAAAAACCAGGGATTTCATAAAAATCCATCCTAATAAGATCTATTCCCCTTGGGAACTCTTCATATAAAAGAATTCTTATTTAATTGAGACAGGAATTCTGGTATATCTGTGTACAAATGTATACAGTACTTCTGTACCACTGGAATAGCAGCAACTGGTTCTGAGACTTTAACACAGGACCTTAATGTTAGTGATGCCATGCCTTCACTGCCAAAAATGTGATACTTATTATGTCTCATCATTGAAAGGTGAGACAAAAACAAAACTGCTTCATTTTTTTAGACTGATCCAGAGTCAGTCAGCAACTCTACTCACTTTTTTTCTGAGGCTCTCAGCCAAGAAAATAATTAAAAATGAATTTATACATCTGAAGAAATCTGAATGATTGTTGCATCTATCATATTTCATATAACGTCATGTTAATTTTGGCCAGTTGTAATTTAGCAATGATCAATGTAGCGTGATTGAAATAATTAAAGTGCTACATGATTTAATTTTGTGATTTGATCATGATATCACTAAATAAATTGGAAATGTATCCATTACTAAATATACACACTAAAATGTATCCATTACTAAATATAGACACTAAAATGTATCCATGACTAAATATACACACTAAAATGTATCCATTACTAAACATACACACTAAAATGTATCCATTACTAAACATACACACTAAAATGTATCCATTACTAAACATGCACACTAAAATGTATCCATTACTAATATACACACTAAAATGTATCCATTACTAAACATACACACTAAAATGTATCCATTACTAATATACACACTAAAATGTATCCATTACTAAACATACACACTAAAATGTATCCATTACTAAACATACACACTAAAATGTATCCATTACTAAACATACACACTAAAATGTATCCATTACTAAACATACACACTAAAATGTATCCATTACTAAACATACACACTAAAATGTATCCATTACTAAATATACACACTAAAATGTATCCATTACTAAGTATAACCACTATATGATACAAGATAAGAGTATTAAAACAGCATACTCACTTGGATATAGTCTGAACCGCCACAATGGTCTCTGCATCTACAAGGTAATCTTCATTATTTGTGCTTGAAGTCTCTCTGTTCACGATTACCAAGTGACTTGCCTTGTTAATGCCTGCCTTTAACAAGTCATCCACACTGTTGAAAAGAACAATAAAGCTTAACAAATTCAAATGCTGAACTGTTTTTCTATCTCTTTCTCATTTACATATCTACAGGTATTTATTACATATATACTTTTTAATATAACTTTATTTATCAGCATATGGTGTTAAAGTGGCAACAAAGATTGAAATAAAGCAAAATTTAAAATAGGTATAGCACAATTTCCTAAAAAAATCATAAATTTTATCTTTCTTTCTTTACTCATGTTATGATAACTCAAATTTACCAAGGGAAACTTATATATATACATATATATATATATATATATATATATATATATATATATATATATATATATATATATATATATATATACAAACATACATACATGCACACACACTAATGCAGATTGGTGCAGAACTTAAAAATCTTCAAATTTAGTTCTTTTACAAAATTTATTAATGCCATAAATTTTCTATTTTCCCTTCTTTCTTAGTTCACAACACATTATGGATTTTCAATGAATTTTATAAACATAAAATGCATCCAGAAAACAGTTTTCACTCATTTTCTGATGCAACCATGATTTTATTATGTATTATTTTAATACAGTATTTTATAAATAGTTTTACAAAAATTCAAACAACTCATGGGCATCTGTAAATCCCACATAAATTGGATCCAACTGCAAACAACACGCATCTGACATGTATAACGCAACAGCAGATCAGGGTCTATGCTGTCTGTTCTAATGGTTAATCCTGACAAACTGCATAGATCCAGATCTGTCAGTGCACTATGGTATAGCATATCTGGATCTGTGCACTTTACTGCTGAATCTGACTCATATAATAGTAATAATAATAATAATGAGGACTTTGTATAGCACCTAATCTTTAGAAGCTCTAAGCGCTTTACAACATTAGACAACACCTATAAGATAAAAAACATAATGAAATGATTACAAAAACAAACACCATGAAATTAGAAAACATTAAAAAAACATGCTGAGAATATTTAAGGTCCCAAACCAAAATGCATCCTTGCTGAAAGCTTGTGGCAAGCTTGCGGTAAGCTTGCGATAAGCTAGTTTGATGTTTATAAGCTAACATGGATGCTTGCGCAAGCTTATACAAGCAAGTGCAGGCTTAGGCAAGATAGCTGGATATAACCGCAAGCTTGCACAAGCTTTCGCAAGCTTGTACAAGCTTTCTTGTTTGCTTCAGAAATTAAAACTAGCTTGAACAAGCTTTCTTGTTTGTTTCATAAAGTAAAACTAGCTTGCACAAGCTTACTTGTTTTCTTCAGAAAGTAAAATTAGCTTGCGCAAGCTTGTTTTCTTCAGAAAGTAAAACTAGTTTGCGCAAGCTTTCTTGTATGTTTCAGAAAGTAAATTTAAACTAGCTTGCAACAAGTTTCTTCATTCATATATATATATATATATATATATATATATATATATATATATATATATATCCATTGCTTGTGAAAGTTTGAGACCATGTATCCAAGTAGCAGGCACCATCACTGTCACGCCCCTACAAAAACAAATTCATGACTTGATGAACAATCATGAAGTGTTCATGAAAGTTCCTCAGCTAAGTTCATGAACTTCAAGAATTTTGATGAATCATGTACTTGAAGTTCATGAATAACACTGATGAATTTTTATGAACTATTATAATATCTTTGAAGTTCCTGAAATGTCATGAACTAATGGTTCATGAACAATTCAAGTACTTTGATGCAATACCATGGTATTTCTTAAAAAATGTATATTAAATATCTATATCATTATATTCATAAAATTTTCATGAAAATTTATCATACAAACTTCTCACAATATTAGTGAAATTTAAATAAAGGTGAATTTTTTCTTCTTTTTTTAAAATGATATACTGTATAAATGTTCATATAGATCTTTAATTCAATACTTGTGTACTTAACCTGAGTATTTCTGGATTAATATGGGAAAATATTTTCTGGCCAGCATCAACAAAATGTATTTGCTTTAAAAAGCTTTCAATGACTTTGTCCTAACGTTTATTTTCTTCTCTCCATTACTGTTATAAACTGCATATTCTATTGACTTAGTCACTGGTTGCCAATTTGCAGTAAAAACCAAAATATATTAACAACGATTATCCTGACTGGATGACTATGAAAAAAGACGTGATATGATTGGTTAATATACGCGCGCGATTTCAACAGTTAAGCTTCCTCAAAAACCAAAGATCATGCAGATGGTTAGGCAAAAACCTCGAACAAAAACCGTGGACTCCATGGAATGGACAGATGAGAATATTTTTAATATCATTTTTTTAAAGTAAGTAGAAGTGCAGAGAAGCGATTTTGAAGAATATGAAGGAAATGATTTGGTGAGAGCAAAATTAGGCGGAAAAGCGTACCAAGCCTGGATGACCAAAATTACGGTGAGTATCTTTTTCTTGGTCATTCGTGATTATTTCAGTAGAAGTTATATGGATATTTTATTGGTTTATATATGCCATCATATTATTTATAACCAAGCTAATGACACGATTTTGTTCAGACCTAATTTAAACTTGCTCATCAAAGTTTTGAAAATCACTAAACATTATCACCCCCACCCTCCAGTTCTCGATACCAGACGTGGTATGATATTGATAGGAGTTGAGATGTTCAAGATCGTTTTCTTTTACATGACATCACTATTTCTATAATCTGATGTAATTTGGTAATTTAAAAAAAAAAATTAAGAAAATAGTTAATGCGTGAAACTTCACAATAAAAGTGCAAATAACAACGTGATGAAACTGGAAGCAGCTATACGCAACATGCGGAGTCGGAGTGGATGCATTAGTGACATACTAAGGGCCTATACCACACAAGTCTGGCGTTTTATCAATAAAAAATGCCGAAAATATTTGAAAGCATGAAATAACCATTATCTGTAATATATACGGTTATTTAGTGTAACGATGTTGTCAAAAAATTGTCATATTTTACTGAATAAAACATCCGTCTCCTGCGACTATACCTATGGCTAGACAGATTCAATTAATATAAAACAGTGACAAAATTCTGCAATAATATAAATGCTCAGTATTATGTGTAAGGGATTAAATCATTTTTGAGTTGGATCATATTATTCCAGTAAGTAAAGTGGGGTACAATGATAATGTGCTAAAAGCTAAAAACAATGTTGATCAGAGATTATCTGTAATTAACTAACTTTACCTTTTTTCAGACCAGACAGCAGAAAAGTAAAATTGTTAGAGGATGAAGTTTATAGGTTAAGGAAGAAAATTTGAAAACTGGAGGATCCAAGATGGAAGAGACATTAAATTGTGACTGCTGCAACAATGTTAAAGATCCAAACAGTAATCGGATGGAACAGCTTAAGTTGCAGAAGGAGACATTCAGTAGTGACAATGGACAGGATTTGATTAAATTATAGTCCCTGAACATCTTCACAAAAGAGTTATCAGACAGGTCAGTCTCTGGAAGAAGATTGGTCAGGAGAAACCCCAGCTGAAAGACAGCCCCATGACGATGAAATATGCTTCAACAGTTGATTGCAGGCAACTGCCCCAATATCTCTTGAACATTTTTCAAAGAAAAATTACAGAACATACAAAAAGTGTTGCTAAGGGTAAAAAAAAAAAGAATATCACTTGTCAGTTTAAATTTATCTGAAATCAAATACAGTTTTTAAGATAATATGTTGCATTTTATACTGTATTAACCCCATCCCCCATCTAAGGTTAATGTATGATTCAGGATGAAATAGGTATTTGTTACTTGTCAGGTAATCATATTTTGTTTTATAGGCACTGTTCATGAAGTCATGAATCATTGAGAAACTTTGTTCATCATAGTTCATGAATATGTTCATGCACTTGTTCATGAATGATGATGATCCAATTTGTGGACTGTTTTCAGTTCATGCACATTCTAGAATAATTCATACACCTTTTGATGAACTTTCATGAATGGTTCTTGAACCAAGTTCATGAACAGTTCATGCCAGTTCATTCAATATTCATGATCATTTCATAGGGGCGTGACACTTGCAGCTAGGGGAACACATAAAGCTTCTGCAGCCTTGGGTAAGCTTGCAGTGAATGAATAAACTTGAACAATGGAATTAAACTTAATGTTTTGGCAGAACAGATTTATTTTCCACTGCATTGCAACTATAAGATTACATTATTTAATCATTAAATATGCAGATTATTTCATTGGAATGAAGTAAATCTTTGCAATATATTATGATAATATGGTCCACCAGGAGCAGTTGAGTCTAAAATGCATTTTTGGACAGGGGCCTTCGGACTCACAGACCCCCCCCCATCACATTTTCAGGGGTTTTTTTGGAAGGGGGGAAAACACAATCATGTCTGATTTTTGAAAGCCCAGATGCTTGTAGCAAGAAATCTCTGCAAGCTTGCAACAAGCTAGTAACAAGCTTGCGCAAGCTAGTAACAAGCTTGTGTATACTTATTGTACTAGGTAAATAAATAACAAGCTTGCGCATGCTTGTGCAAGCTTAAGCTTGCGCAAGCTTGTGCAAGCTTAAGCTTTCGCAAGCTTGTGCATGCTTATGACACTTTTCTTAAATAAGCTTGCGCAAGCTTGCTGCAATGTTCCAAATACAAGCTTGCCACAAGCTTTATAAATAAGCTTGTGGCAAGCTTGCTGCAAGCTTCAAAACAAGCTTGCAATTTTGGTTTGGGGTAGGAAACATTATTAGGTCTTTAAGTTTGTTCTTGCAGTCAAAATAAGTGAGTTTTGAGAGCCCTCTTGAATGTGATCACTGTGTCTTTGTGTCTAAGTTCAGTGGGCAATTCATTCCACGTTGCTGGGCCCTGGTATGCCAAAGAACGCTGTCCATATGACTTTGTTTTCATAGTGGGAATAATGAGTAAACGATTGTCTGAAGAGGAGCGTAAGTATCTTGCTGGTGTGTACACATGGGTGAGGTCGGATAGGTATGTTGGACTGGAGTCCGACAGTGAAATGTAGCACAGAGAACAATTTTTGTGTTTGATTCTGGATCGAATGGATAGCCAGTGTAGGGTACAGAGCAGCGGAAAGGTGTGCTCTGATCGTGGTACTCTAAGTATGATCCGAGCAGCTGTGTTTTGAACTTTTTGAAGTTTCTGGAGCAGATATCGAGATGAACCAGACAGAATTGAGTTACAATAGTCCAGTTTTGAAAGTACTAATGAACACACAAGTGTTTTAGAGGCATCAACTGAAAGATATTTGCAAATTGAGCTGATGTGTCTCAGCTCAAGATATGCAGCCTTGCATGTGTTCATGACATGTTGGTGCAATGTGAGAGTACTGTCCAGAGTAACACCTAGGTTTCGTACTGATTGTGTGAATTTAATGTTGGTGCTGCTGATATTTATTGTTTGAGGTAAAGGATGTGAATGAGAAAGTCTTTGTGTTGTGATCAGAATGGCCTCAGTTTTATCATCATTCATCTGCAGCTTGTTACATGTCATCCATGATTTCACATCAGAAATGCACCTCTCTACACCTTGGATGGTAGCATCAACTTCAGCTGGGTGGCTAGATTTGTATATTTGGGTGTCATCAGCGTACGACTGGTGAGACACTGGATGATGATCTATGACACTTGAAAGCGACTGAGTGTACAGAATGAAGAGAACAGGTCCAAAAACAGACCCTGTTGGAACACCAAAACATATATCAACTGGGCTGGAGTGTATTCCATTTGCAGATACAATTTGTGTCCTGTTGACCAAGTAGGACTTGAACCACAGTAAGGCTGTATCATGAATGCCAAATACATGCTGGAGACAATGAAGTAATATATCATGGTCTATTGTGTCAAATGCTGCAGACAAATCAAGGAGGGTAAGGACTGTAATCTTTCCGCTATCCAACGCAGAGAAAATATAATTAACTACTTTTAGAAGAGTAGTTTCAGTACTGTGGCAAGGGTGATATGCAGATTGTACATTGCTAAAAAGACTTTTTGAATTTAGATGAGATACAAGCTGGGATAGAACAACCTTTTCTAAGATTTTTTATATGAATGGGAGATTAGAAACTGGGCGGTAGTTCTTTAAATCGTTATGGTCTAGTGTTGGTTTCTTCAGCAGAGGCTTTACAATGGCAGTTTTAAAAAATGATGGGAATTCCCCAGATGAGAGAGAGGTATTAATAACATCAGTTAGTGAAGGCAATACTGGATCTAAGCACTCAAGCAGCAGTGATGTTGGAATTGGATCAAGTTCACATGATTTTGGTGCACTCTTCATCACGATTGTACGTACAAAATCCATAGAGACAGGTTCAAATGCTGCTAATGGTTGCCGCTCAAATTCTGTATCCCAACTGTATGGTGACGACTAGTCAATTGAAATTGTGGTGTCAAGTTTATCTCTAATGGTTTGTACTTTGTCAGCAGAAGAAATTTGCAAACATGTCCGAAAGGTCGACTGGAGAGAAGGTAGTTGGAAGTGGTGTAGATTTGTTCCTTGAGAATACATACATTAGAGTCTTTTTATTAATATGCAGCATTATCTTTGTAAACAAGTAAAAAAGATACTATACAACCAACAAATAAACATGGATATTCATCATTAAAACTGCTTAAAAATGAGGTTTTAAATAGTTTAAAGTATAGCTAAAATTTGGTTAATCATGTCTACTAGGTGGCTGTGAGTGGACAACATTATATTTTGGGATTTCCTGAAAAAATGGCAACCTATCTTGTGCTTATGCAAAATCAATAAGATTTACTCCACTTACCTTGTAATCTTTCCTATCATCCAATAGACAAGAGGAAAGTGAGATATTGCTTCCAAAAATATGTAGTGAGGCCTGAAAGAAGAAAACATATCAGATGCAATCAAAGTACCATGAGGTAAGGTAGCTAATCCAAATAAAAGTACGAAATCCCAAATGTTTGTATGAATATTTTCTGTGAAAAATTTATAGTCCTATTTTCAGGATTTTGTATCACTGCACCTGACAAATTCAATGCTTAATGGAAGTAGTCTAGGTAAACTTGGTTGCATTATATGCTTGATTTCATGATAATGTTTCAATGTTTTCTTTTTATAAAAACAAAAATTTCGCTGCATTTCAGGTGTTTAAATTTTTTTCCAGTAAAACCTGTCACTCAGTTCATCTTGTACATGTGACACAGTGACTGGTAACCAGCTCTAAATGATACACCATATATACTCACTTAAAAGTTGCATCAAACTCCAAACAACAAAGATCCGTATCTGCTGTAGCATAATGCACCTGCAGATCAGAGTCTATTCTGTTTGTTCTACTGATTACTCCTAATAAGCTGCATAGACCCAGAATTGCCAGTGCGTTATGTGATGACAGATCTGGGTCTGTGAGACGTGTCTGTGCAGTTTGCAGCTGGACTTGTCTTATACGTGAATATATTTGGTAAATATTTTCATGTCTGTAAACTCTAGCCAAGTTCACAAATTGTGGAAGATATATGTTGCATAAAACATCTGAGTGAAGTATTAACAAAATCAAATGATTAAAGCCCTTATAAGTCTCAATCACTGCCAGAACTTATCAACGAATTTAACCCAGATTAGAGTAACATAATTATGCAAACTGTCTAGTGTCAATATCGTTTGAAAGATGAAATGATATAAATCTTTTCATATTATTGTGTCTAAACAAATCTGACAAGTAATCCATAATTTCCTTCAAAATGATTAAATCTTGATACTAAAGTGATCCAATTTCCTAAATACCAAAGTTGTATCCCCTACCTGATTGTTTTGTGTGTAAGCTTTTGTTACACAAGGACTGCTATTCACTATAGTGACTGTGGTATCATACACACTTGCATTTAGGCAGGAAATAAGTTATTCTGATTGTCTAAGCATGCGACAGGCATATGATCTCATGATTTATAAAGTAATAAATGATATTATTTTTAACATCAGTTTAGTGGTCGTGTTAATCTAATCTGGTGGATGTATGCTTTTCATCATCTATATCAATGATCAACACCACATGGAAACAAACAAATTGAAACTCTATTTACCCAATACATACCAAGATTTTTAAAAATATTTTTCTCCACTGGAGATGGGCAGAACACCTAATCCTCTACAACCCCATCCATTTTTTGATCTTACAGAGAATAACCCATAATGTTTCGTAAGGGTGACTATTAAATAGAACGATCTCATAACCTCATAAAAATGAGATAAGAATTATTTAAAGTGAAAATACAAAGCATTTATGATCTCCACTGATAACGACCTAATCAAAAGTTGGGATTATATAAAACTGATAGGAAAAATTGTTGTACGCCCAATTGTAATGCTGGTGGTGCCACATACAGTTGTGGTTACTCCCCCTTAGAGCTGGAGGTCACTTTGCTATTGCATAGGGAAACTAATGTGAATACTGTATGGTGTAATACTGAGCCAACAGCAAGACAGTTTGTTGTGTCCTTTTGGTGTGGATCATGTAATGAATCACAGATGCCCCTCCTGCCAATATGAGTATTAGCTATTATGATGCCATGATGCTGCATAACCATGTGCTCAGCTAAAGAGGCATCCACAGTGCAAATATAGGGGATATAAATAAAAAAAAACACAGAAGAAAGAAAGAAAAAATGCCAGCTTCAAATGGAGAGAAATATAAGCACACAAGAAAAACAGATTGCCACATCTTTTTTGCCATGTACTAAAGATGCTGATTTAACGGCATATGGAATCATGGCTGAATAAGGGATCAGAGGTAAAACTTATCTATATGCAGCTAAGATACATGCAGATAAGAACATGATCAGTAAACTAGTAAATCTAGATCACAGTAATCCAGTTTTAGCTCCAACATAAAAATCAGCCCAAGATAAACTCATGCTGCTAGTTTTGTTGTTGTTGTTGGTTTTAATCCCATTTTTCAGCACATGGTAGGCTAGACATGGCAGCCAAAATATCTGATGGAGGAAGAAACTTGAAAAATTTCAGGAAGAGCCACTGACCCGTGATGGGAAACTAGTGACAAGCTTTCTTATGTACCCATGCTGGCTGAGTCGGAGATTCAAACCCACAAAGACTGAGCTGAGATGTCATGATCAGTAAATGCAGGCACTGTAGACACATTTGACCTGTGATCAGGGCCTCTGTGTGTTTTCTTTGACTAAGCTACATTGTACTACAAGGTTCATCCTAAAGAATAATCTGGGCATAATAATCACCTTAAGGTCTGTCATTTTGCCTTAACATACCCCAAAAGCCAAGCTAAATGTTGCCTGGCCTTTGAATTCATGGCAACTCCACCACCACTACTGTTTCAATACAATGTATTAATAGCCAACGTAAAGCATTTACTTATGTGTAGTCTTCATTTTAAGGTCGGACAAAGAAGTTTTATGTTCTAAAGTTGATTTTAATGCTAATTTGATTCAAAATTGCCAGAAATTACAGTATTATCAATGTCAGGCCCACAAATCGTCCTTGTGAAAAAAACATTTAGTTGACATTCTGGGCAATTAAAAATAAACTTTATCATTTTATCTAATAAACATATGAAAAGATGACTGTTGCTATGGAAACATTTTTGAGGTTGCCATAGTTGTCTTATACAACTGAGGTGAAGCAAGACAAGGAAAGGCTCTAATATTTGCATACAGTTTTAAAAGTATCCATCTTGATAAATATTGTAATCATCTAACAGCATGAAAAATAAATGATTAAAATGAATACTATCAACACTTCCTACTCATATTGTCAACAATTTCGCCCAATTCCACGGGGCTGATAAGTTATTGTACCTAAATACGAGAGTTCAGCAAGGACCCCAGTACCTGGTATAATACTGAGACACAATTTAAAAGGAATATAAATTTAATTATATCACCAAACAAAATCTTTGTGACAAATTTTCATATAAAGATGTACCCATACTACATATTTCATGGCAGTAGTTGGAAGGAAATGTAAAAATGGCATGGACAGGACAGATGGACCAATGAACAAACTGCAAAAAGTGAATTCCATACATCAGCTGCCTCTTTTAAAGTAAGAAATAATACTGTATTTACCATATATATTGAGACACAAAAAAAATAATTAATTCATTTCCTGTCCAGAACTTAAGGTGAAATTTGTTTTCAGCTATATCATAGTCAAAACACTTTTATAGGAAACAAAATGAACTGTGTTCAATTTGTGCACCGAAACACCCTGCATGCTGCATGTTACAATACAACGGATAAATAAAATGCTAATTCGATAATAAAAAGAATTAACCTTGTATCATGTATTCACTTTTTTCTTCATGAGCAATTTATTAAAGGCAAAAATATATCCACAAACTCCATATATGTACCGTATGCATCCACAGAGTGTATCACTTTTGTCAGCTAACATGACACATTGCTCATTGACATAAATATTGCCATTCATGCATGACACAGCGTACGGTGCAAAATAACTAAGAGTGCATTATATCCAGGTTAACAATATGACAGTATCTCACAAATAAAATAATATTATTAGAAATTGCATTCTCTCTGAGTTCAAAAGCCAGTCTAGTCACAAACATGGGTTACAAAGAGTCAATTATGACTACAGATGGTAAACAGATAGAAGCCCTGGTGTTCAATAAACACAACTGGTAGCAAGCAATTATAATACTGTAATCTAGGTACTTGTATCTATTAAAATTAATTACAAGTGCATAAAATCAAAAGTCATTTGGTCGAAATAAATGGCAAATAAACCTTAGCATGTCATCAAGAAGAAACTTTATGGAAGCATAACTTAGAATAGAAAAGGTTGAACTCATTCTTACACAAACAATTCATTCTTACCTGAACTATTGCTTCCAAAATAAACGTGCCATTAGGAAGGAAAGTGCAAACAAAGAACACTCAAAGCATTTTTTAAAGTTTTCTTAAATAAAATTTAAATTTGAGTTCATTTTTTGGCATGCAATTTTCAAAAAATAATAATAATAATAATAATAATAATAATAATATTTTTTTATTTATAGAGGGTGACTCATTAGTCAAAGACTAATCTCCCCAGAGACCCTCTTGAGAAGAGTATAACAATGCATATTAAATGAAGATAACAATAATTACTGTTTATTTTAAATGTTTAGTATTAAAATACTAAATTCCATTATCTATTAGAAACACATACATGCTCATGATATCTCTTCTTAAATAATCTAATATTTTCAACAGATTTTACATGTAGTGGAAGCTTGTTCCACAGAACTGTAACCAGAGTACTGGAAGGTCTTTTTAAATTGCTCTGTTCTTGGTTCTGGTGCTAGGTTTCCATGTGATATTGATGTCAACTGGTATTGTGTTGAAAAAGGCCTGAATAAGTCCTGAAGATACTCTGGTGCAGTTCCTTGTAGACATTTATATAAAAGAACTGCCTTGTGAAAATCTATCCTGTCATATAATGTGAACCATTTGAGTTCTGTAAACAATGCTTTTGAGGGACGATCAATAGATGCATGTAAAATTATGCGTGCTGCTTGTTTTTGAAGTTTATAAATCCTGCCAAGCTCAGATTTAGCACAGTTTCCTCATACATTTGAACAATAATCAATTGTTGGAAGAATATGTGACTTGCAGTATAGATTGCAAGTTTCTATAGATAAATATTTCTTGATTCTGTTGAGTAGGGCAATTTTGGATGACGGTGTTTTACAAAGCTGATAAAGAGGGTCATTCCATAATGAATTATTATCTTTGGACACACCTACAAGCTTTTCATGTTAGACATTTTCTAATTGATGGTTATTTATTGCAAGAGATAGTTATGGGCTCCCTGACTTGTGTAGCTTTTGTGATGTCCCCGAAATCATACATTTTCTTTTACCTTCATTAATTACCATCCTATTTTGTTGTGCCCAGTTTTGGACTCTAATAAGGTCTGAGTTGAATCTCATTTGGATAACTTCAGTATCAGAACGAGATGTATACATGGTTGCATCATTTGGAAAAAATTCTGTATTTATGGATTTACTATTTAATGGTAGATCACTGATATAGATAAGGAAGAGGAGAGGGCCTAAAACTGAGCCTTGAGTGACCCCTGAATAAACAGTGTGAGTTTGAGAGCTAATATTGCCAATGCTTACTTGTTGAGACCTTTGGTTTAGGTATGATCTAAACCAGTTTATAGAAGGATTGTCAAACCTGTAATAGTTCAACTTTTGCAGCAGAATTTCATGATCAACAAGATAAAAGGCTTTCTTGAAGTCAAGGAAAACAATCCCAGTCATATGTCCATTATCCATTTCCCTCAGCCAAAGATCAATTAATTTGGTAAGTTCTGTTTGGCATGAGTGGTGTTTTCTAAATTCTGATTGTGCTTTATGAAATAGAGAGTATGTTTCAAAAAATTTATAGACCTGAATGGCTACATGCTTTTCAAATAATTTTGACATCACAGGTAGAATTGATATTGGTCTGTAATTCTATGGATGCCCCTTTTCTCCTTTCTTAAAGATAGGTGTAACCTTTCCACATTTCAGTTTTTCTGGAAAATTACCACTCATTATACTCAAGTTTATGACATGCATTAATGACTTTGTTATTATTGGTGCAGCAATTTTAAGAATTCGTGGACCAATACCATCCAATCCAGAGGTTTTATTAATATTCACCTAATTAGCATATCAAAAACATCAGCTTCACTAACATTAGCTACTGAAAAATAATTATCATCAGGAATTTTAGCTCTTATAAATGATAGATGAGCATCAAGTTCGATTGAGATGTTAGTCTGGTTCTGAATACTGTTACTGGAGATGCTTATGAAGAAATTGTTGAACATTTCCACAATGTCTTGTACAGATGTTCCTATATCATCATTTTGCTTAAGGCTTGGAGGAAAACAATTCTTGGGTGGGTTCAGCTCTTTTAGATGTTTCCACAATGTCTTGGTACTCTTACTTTCATCAATAACCTGTTTATAGTAGTTCTCTTTTGCCTTATCTATCAGGTGCTTAGCTTTATTCCTCCACTTTCTATAGCTTTTCATGTCTTTTTTCTTGTGGAAATTATCTCTATGGTGCCTAGCCTCATTGATGTTATGGGCAATCCTCTTTGAGTGTAATTTGGTGTTTAACCCTTTTTGTTTTAATTGGGGCATGCTTTTCTAAGGCTCCACTGAACATCCGATACTATTTGTCTAAGGCAGTGTTGACATCAGCTATATTTCAAAACGACTAATTGGAAGGGTTTGCAAACTAAATCATTTAAAAACATTTCCTCATCAAACTGTTTAATGTCCCTGTAATGTACTTATGTTGACCATTTTTAGATGATTTCGGAACATGTCTAGTTATACAGACTGGGTAGTGGTTACTCAGTGTGTACACTGGCACATTAATTTCACTTATGTTTTCAGGTTTATTAGTATAGAGCTAATGGAACTGTCTACATAGAGAATACCCCCACCACACATGGATTCCTTATCTTTTCTTTCAAAGTTGAACCCCAGTATTTGGAGAGTCAAATCATCAGTATCATCAGAAAGAAAGGTTTCACATAGACCTAGAATTCTGACTGATATAGTTTGCTGTAATATTAATTCAATCTCATTCAGTTTTGGGAAGGATTTGTTGACTATTTAGGTTGATTACTTGCAGACCTCTTTTGAGAAGGCCTTAGACGTGACAATTTTGATCAGAGGATTGATTTTTAGACATGGTAGTATGCAATGTATTGCTTTTAGACTTGACAGATTTCTTTTCATCACCTTGATTATTTACATATTAAATGCATGAAGAAGGCACCAGACAAGATCCATCTGTTGTACCATGACCACATGTAGTGGATACATGAGAATGTTCAATATGAGACTGATTTACACACATACAAGATCCATCTGTTGTACCATGACCACATGTAGTGGATACATGAGAATGTTCAATATGAGACTGATTTACACACATACAAGATCCATCTGTTGTACCATGACCACATGTAGTGGATACATGAGAATGTTCAATATGAGACTGATTTACACACATACAAGATCCATCTGTTGTACCATGACCACATGCAGTGGATACATGAGAATGTTCAATATGAGACTGATTTACACATATACAAGATCCATATGTTGTACCATGACCACATGTAGTGGATACATGAGAATGTTCAATATGAGACTGATTTACACACATACAAGATCCATCTGTTGTACCATGACCACATGTGGTGGATACATGAGAATGTTCAATATGAGACTGATTTACATACATACAAGATCCATCTGTTGTACCATGACACATGAGAATGTTCAATATGAGACTGATTTACATACATACAAGATCCATCTGTTGTACCATGACACATGAGAATGTTCAATATGAGACTGATTTACATACCTACAAGAAGACATTGATATATTAGACACTTAAGGAGCTTCAGAGGGGGAAGTAACTTGAACATTATCACATAGTTGTTTACATATTAACAAGCTGCACTCTGTACACAAATCAGATAGTGCCTAAATCCTGTTTATAGAATTATAATTATTACATTGAAAAGTATACACATATTATAATGCATTTTGTTGCTGGATATGTGTTGTACAGGCGTGTACATCAATGCCTTCTACCTATTGGTAGTGCACCACTTTTGTTTATGTCCTAGTTCATTACAAACATTGCAATAAATCTGTTTTCCATAGGTGGCTCACAATATGCAACTCCCCTCCTCCATATTCTTGAGCATACAGTGCAAAAAATTTACTTTAAAAATTCATTTATGGTGTCCCCATATATATTGTAAATACAGTAGATCCTATGCATTAAAACTTGACTTGTTTGCATGTAATACCATTAAAATGTATAAAAATCCTCAATTTGCAAATCTGTTTTCCTTTAGGGCTTACTTAACACAAAACCAAGTTGCTCATATTTGTTTAGATCCTTTTTGTGCATGAATAAGGCTTTTAGAATTAATACCACATCTATAGAATTGATACCATATCTATAGAATAATATAGAATTAATACCATAACTATAGAATTAATACCATCTCTATAGAATTAATACCATATCTATAGAATTGATACCATATCTATAGAATTAATACCATACCTATAGAATTGATACCATATCTATAGAATTGATACCACATCTATAGAATTGATACCATATCTATAGAATTGATACCATATCTATAGAATTAATAACATAACTATAGAATTGATACCATATCTATAGAATTGATACCATATCTATAGAATTAATACCATATCTATAGAAATCATACCATATCTATATAATTAATACCATATCTATAGAATTAATACCACATCTATAGAATCATAACATATCTATAGAATTAATACCATATCTATAGAAATCATAACATATCTATAGAATTAATATCATATCTATATAACTGATACCATATCTATAGAATTAATACCATATCTATAGAACTGATACCATATCTACAGAATAATATAGAATTAATACCATAACTATAGAATTAATACCATATCTATAGAATTAATACCATATCTATAGAATTAATACCACAGCTATAGAAACCATAACATATCTATAGAATTAATACCATATCTATAGAATTAATACCATATCTATAGAATTAATACCACATCTATAGAAATCATAACATATCTATAAAATTAATACTGTATCTAAAGAAATCATAACATGTCTATAGAATTAATACCATATCTATAGAATTGATACCATATCTATAGAATTGATTCCATATCTATAGAATTAATATCATATCTATAGAATGATACCATATCTATAGAATTAATATCATATCTATAGAATTAATACCATATCTATAGAATTAATACCATATCTATAGAATTAATATCATATCTATAGAATTGATACCATATCTAGAGAATTAATACCATATTTATAGAATTAATACCATATCTATAGAAATCATAACATATCTATAGAATTAATACCGTATCTATAGAAATCATAACGTCTATAGAATTAATACCATATCTATAGAATTGATACCATATCTATAGAATTGATACCATATCTAGAGAATTAATACCATATCTATAGAATTAATACCATATCTATAGAAATCATAACATATCTATAGAATTGATACCATATCTATAGAATTAATACCATATCTACAGAAATCATAACATATCTATAGAATTGATACCATATCTATAGAATTAATACCATATCTATAGAATTAATAAGATATCTATAGAAATCATACCACATCTATAGAATTAATACTGTATCTATAGAAATCATAACATGTCTATAGAATTAATACCATATCTATAGAATTGATACCATATCTATAGAATTAATACCATATCTATAGAAATCATAACATATCTATAGAATTGATACCATATCTATAGAATTAATACCATATCTATAGAAATCATAACATATCTATAGAATTAATACCGTATCTATAGAAATCATAACTTCTATAGAATTAATACCATATCTATAGAACTGATACCATATCGATAGAATTAATACCATATCTATAGAATTGATACAATATCTAGATAATTAATACCATATCTATAGAACTGATACCATATCTATAGAGTTAATAACATATCTAAAGAATTGATATCATATCTATAGAATTAATACCATAACTATAGAAATCATAATATATCTATAGAACTAATACAATATCTATAGAATACCACATAATTAATACCCATATCTATAGAAATCATACCATATCTATAGAATTCATACCAAGTCTATAGAACTAACACCACAGAATTAATACCATATCCTATAGAAATCATACCATATCTATAGAATTCATACCATATCTATAGAAGTCATACCAAATCAATAGAAATCATACCATATCTATATAAATCTTACAGTATTTATAGAATTAATACAATATCTATAGAATTAATACCATATCTACATAATTAATGCAATACCTATAGAAATCATACCATATCTAGCATTAACACCATATCTATAAACATCATACTATATCTATAGAATTAATACAATATCTATAGAATTCATACCATATATATAGAATTATAGAATTCATACCATATCTATAGAATTCATACCAAATCAATAAAATTCATACCATATCTATTGAAATCTTACAGTATCTATAGAAATCATACAATATCTATAAAATTAATACCATATCTAGAATTAACACCATATCTATAAACATCATACTATATCTATAGAATTAATACAATATCTATACTCACTCTTCTTCAAACAGAAGTATGATGGGACTCAGAGTTCTCATTCTGAGGAATTCGGACCGAAGAGGCACAATGAAGTTGTATATTCCATTGTTGGCATGTTCAGTTGACAAGATAATCAGATTCTGATGCCATCTTGCATTATTTGCATTCTTGTATTTACAGTGTTCACAATCCTGAAAGGCAAAATGTTCCAGTGTTTACTTGGTTATCAGCTCAGGAAAATAGAAGACCTATTTACCCTGAATGGGGTCTATTAGTGATCAAATACCTGTCTGTAATTTTAGCCACCAGTCCTAACAATGTCATCTAAGTATAACAGCAACAGTTTTGAAGAACCCCACAAAGTATGCACGTCACTATTTCTAAAGTAACTGATCCTAAATCCTCTAATCAGATACCCCTCCCACAATGCCAACCAGTTTCCATAAATTAGCTTAGGCATATCATACTTTTTGAGTGCATATTTTTATTTATAATAAGACTATATCATATGTTATGAGAGTAATAATAAATCCAATTAACAACTCCAATACCTTCACTTTTTTCAAGACCATCTCCTGTGTTATTAGAGTCATAATAAATCCAACTGCTTTATTTACCTAACAGCTCATCACAACATCAAACTCACAAGTTCATTTCTCTAATAATGCTTGAATATGGAGTGACAGAGATCTCTCAATTGCTTGTGACATGAATCTAACCAACAGCAGCTCATCACAACATCAAACTCACAAGTTCATCTCTCTAATAATGCTTGAATATGGAGCAAGAGAGCTCTCTCAATTGCTTCTGTAAGTTACGAGTCTAACCAACAGCTCATCACAACATCAAACTCGCAAGTTTATCTCTCTAATAACGTTTGAATATGGAGTGACAGAGATCTCTCAATTGCTTCTGTAAGACACGAGCCTAACCAACAGCTCATCACAACGTCAAACTCACAAATTCATCTCTTTAATAATGCTTGGATATGGAGTGACATAGCTCTCTCAATTGCTTCTGTGACACGAGTCTAACCAACAGCTCATCACAACGTCAAACTCACAAATTCATCTCTCTAATAATGCTTGGATATGGAGTGACATAGCTCTCTCAATTGCTTCTGTGACACGAGTCTAACCAACAGCTCATCACAACATCAAACTCACAAATTCATCTCTCTAATAATGCTTGAATATGGAGCGACAGAGATCACTCAATTGCTTCTGTGACATGAGTCTAACCAACAGCTGATCACAATGTCAAACTCAAGAAATTCATCTCTTTAATAATGCTTGAATAAATTGGAGCGACAGAGATCTCTCAATTGTTTCTGTGATACGAGTCCAACAGCTCATCACAACGTCAAACTCACAAGTTCATCTCTTTAATAATGCTTGAATATGGAGTGACAGAGCTCTCTCAATTGCTTCTGTGACATGAGTCTAACGAGGCATTTAATGAATCTCCTAATCAAAAAGAACCACATTTGAAGCTACCTAAAATGATTTTAGAGTATTGCTCTGGAAATGAAAGTGTGAATGATGAATGAGTGGATGAAGACAAATGGATGAAAATGTTGATAAAAATGAAAATGAAGAATTGGGAATACCACATGTTACATCTGGACTGTAAGTCTTCTGACTGGTTTTTGGAGTTTTATCCTCAAAATGAAAGTGTGAATAGCTGGCAGACAAACAGACAAATGCATGAAAATGAATGAAAATGAGGAATTATGAATAGCAAAAGTCACATACAGACCATTTATCTAATAATGCATATGAAATCTAAAGGACTTTTTTTATGGTTTTGGAGTTATGATCCTAAAACAAAAATATGCATGAATGATGGATGGACGAAAACTTTAAAAAGTACTGGAATTGAAGAATTGAAGAATTGCATACATGAAAAATCATCTCATATGTGTTCATTTGAATGGTTTTGTAGCTATGCTCTAAGAAAAACACATGACTGATGGAAGGAATGGACTGAATAATGGAAGGAATGAACTGACTGATGGAAGGAATGGACTGACTGATGGAAAGCATGGACTGACATGGATGGAATGGACTGACTGATGGATGGAATGGACTGACATGGATGAAATGGACTGACTGATGGATAGAATGGACTGACATGGATGGAATGGAATGACTGATGGATGGCATGGACTGACATGGAAGGAATGGACTGAATGATGGAAGGCATGGACTGTCTGATGAAATGCATGGACTGACTGATGGAAGGCATGAACTGACGGATGCATGGAATGGACTGACATGGAAGGAATGGACTGACTGATGGAAGGCATGGACTGACTGATGGATAGAATGGACTGACTGATGGATGGAATGGATTAATGGAAGTCATGGACTGACTGATGGATGGAATGGACTGACTGATGGAAGGCATGGACTGACTGATGGTAGGAATGGTCTAACTGATGGAAGAAATGGACTGCCTGATGGATGGAACCCATTCCTATAGACCCTCCAACTTCATTGGGCATGGTATAATAAACTTCAGCTTTCTTCATGAAAAGCCCAATTTTTATGTTTTTTTAATTATTTCTGCCACAACATTTTTATGGCAGTCATAAGTTCCAAGTAGTGGGGGGCCAAGGGCCTGTACTTGATACCTTCAGACAGACATAAAAGACAATATCAGCATGCAATTTTTCTCTTTTAATACTGCTAGACATTAGTCAATGCTTTCCTTTTTTCCAAATATTCTGCCTGTGAATTACATTATTTCAATTTTTCCAGCAGGTCAAAATCATCCTGTACTTTACCTGGACTGAGGCTATTGATTAAGGTAGCTTTTACCAATATTCAGCTTTATGGACAATAATTTACCTTATAAAAATTGCTGCAAAATGCATGCACTAACTTCATGGAAGAAGTACACATATTGTGTACTGGTTCATCAAGTGCACACAATTTTATTTTTTTCAAACAATGACCATTGATGTCAATAGAAAAGGAATCAATGGTCTGATCCATGTATTTTGCAATACTTACTTTTGCCCACTCCAGGCAACATTCGGGCCTGCATTCTCTCATTAAGTAACATGTAGTTCTCTTGGAACCTACATACAGTGTTACTGGTGGTGGTCCTGTTATGAATCTGGAAATATATTTAATTAATTTCAAACTTTTAAAACACAAATCTCCCACTGCAGATCAAAATATTTCAATTCCAGAAAATTTGAAAATTTGTACATTCCTAGAATGCCATATTCAGTTTACAAAATATGTACACAAACATTCTGAGCAAACTTCTAAAGTCGACATTAAGTGTTTTTAACTTTAATGCCCTAGCCCTAACTAGGTTTTAATTACAGAGGTCCGAAGTAATCAGAAGAACAAATAACAAAGCCCCTAATCTGCCACTACAGTATGCAATAGCAGATAATAATAATAATAATGAGGACTTTGTATAGTGCCTAATCTTTAGAAGCTCTAAGCACTTTACAACATTAGACAACACCTATAACATAAAAAACATATAATGATATTAATACAGAAAACAAACACCATGAAATTAGAAGACATAAAAACATGCTGTAAATATTTAAGGTAGGGAATATTATTAGGTCTTCAAGTTCATTCTTGCAATCAAAATAAGTGAGTTTTAAGAGCACTCTTGAATGGGATTACTGTGTCTTTGTGTCTAAGTTCAGTGGGTAATTCATCCACGTTGCTGGGCCCTGGTATGCAAAAGAACGTTTTCGTAGTGGAATAATGAGTATACGACTGTCAGAAGAGGATCGTAAGTATCTTGCTGATGCGTACACATGGGTGAGGTCGGATAGGTATGTTGGACTGGAGTCCGTCAGTGAAACGTAGCACAGAGAACAAATTTTGTGTTTGATTCTGGATTGAATGGATAGCCAGTGAAGGGTACAAAGCAGTGGGGAGGTGTACTCTGATCGTGGTACTCTAAGTATGATCCGAGTTGCTGTGTTTTGAACTTTTTGAAGTTTCTTAAGTAGATACTGAGATGAACCAGACAGAATTGAGTTACAATAGTTCAGTCTTGAAAGTACTCTAATGAACATACAAGTGTTTTAGTGGCATCAACTGAAAGATATTTGCAAATGGAACTGATGCAGGTTTAAGTATGTTGTTTGCAACTGGACTGTACTTATAAGTGTATATATAAGGTACCAAAAATGAAATGTTCATATTTGATATCTGCTTGTCAACTTGTTTCCCTTTGTTTTGCACGAATGTGTGGTTAAAACCAGTTTAGCATGAATGTGTGGTTAAAACCAGTTTAGCATGAATGTGTGGTTAAAATCAGTAAAGCATGAATGTGTGGTTAAAACCAGTGAAGCATGGATGTGTGGTTGAAATCAGTGAAGCATGAATGTGTGGTTAAAACCAGTGATGCATGAATGCATGATTAAAACCAGTGAAGTCTCTACTGATCATTATGCAATACCAGTATAATTGTGCAACAAATATAGTTGTGTGTAAATGAACATAACCATTATGTAATATGAGTATAGACATGCATAGTGGAAATAACCATTATGCAATATGAGTATGGTTATGTGTACATGAACATGACCATTATGCAATATAAGTAAGGTTATGTGTAAATGAACATAACCATTATGCAATGTGAGTATAGACATGCATACTGGAAATAACCATTATGCAATATGAGTATGGTTATGTGTACATGAACATGACCATTATGCAATACAAATATAGTTGTATGTAAATGAACATAACCATTATGCAATATAAGTAAGGTTATGTGTAAATGAACATAACCATTATGCAATACAAATATAGTTGTGTGTAAATGAACATAACCATTATGCAATGCAAATATAGTTGTGTGTAAATGAATATAACCATTATGCAATGCAAATATAGTTGTGTGTAAATGAACATAAGCATCATGCAATACAAAGTTAACATGTAAACAACTATGTGATACTTATATTGCATAATGGTCATGTTCATTTACACACAACTATATTTGTATTGCATAATGGTTATTACTGCTCCAGTGGCCTAGTGGTTAGACCATCCACCTCAGATGCGGGAGGCTGTGGGTTCAATCCCCGGCTGAGTCATACCAAAGACTTATAAAAATGGTACTAACAGCTGCCTCGCTTGGCGCTCAGCATTAAGAGGTTAGTGTTAGTACTGGTCAGCCTTGTGTCAGGCTAATGTGACTGGGTGGGACATCATGCTACATGTCTGCAGCATGATGCCCCAGTGATAGACATCACTATAAACTGCCACACTGCAGACATCGTAGCGATATGATGGAAAAATTAAAGCTTTGTTAAAAATCCAAATCACACACACACACACATACATAACGGTTATGTTCATTTACACACAACTATATTTGTATTGCATAATGGTTATGTTCGTGTACACATAACCATACTCATATTGCATAATGGTTAGTCCCAGTATGCATGTCTATACTCATATTACATAATGGATATGTTCTTTTATACATAACTATATTCAGATTTCATAATGGATATGTTCATTTAAGCACGATTTGCTCAACTGGTTTCAACAATACTGTGACAAATTACAAAAAATCAACAGGGGAAGCAAAACTGAAACTCTACACTTAGCAAAAGCCCCCACTCGCTATACATGGCAAAAGATGTATTACAAAGGTCCCCACTCTCTACACTTGGCAATTGATGTATTGCAAAGGACCCCACCCTCTACACTTGGCCCAACAGCATTTAAGCAAATTAACTAGCAATCATGAGCGATAACTTGTCTCAATGATATTGTGGTATGCTGGAAACTAAACTACATTAAGACCTCATCAGTATAAAGGTGCTTGCCAAATCTGTTTTAAATCCAGTGTGCCTTGGTATGAAGAACCAAAGTCAGGAGGAGATGGTAATCAGGGGGACATAACTCCTCTAAATGATACTGTAAAATGCTGAATCAAATTCATTCAAGCTCTCATCAGTATAAAGCCACATACCAAATCTAGTTAAAATTAAACAAAGCCTAGGTAAAGATGTACAGTGGAAACCAGTCAAAATGATAAGCAAACAGGAAGCATAACTCCTGTAAATGATGTGGAACAAAAGGATTTGCTTGTGGGTTTTACCAGCACTTTTAACACAGTACTGGCGATATCAAGCTGATAGAATAGGAGCTAGGTCCCTTTCAAAAGCAAGCACCATGGCCAATGACCTGGGCTAGCATGGGTGGGTACTGAACCCATGACCCAAGGGACTACATGTCCAATGCTCCACCAACTGAACTGCCATGGCTCCCAGGGAGCAACATAAATCAAACTTGTTTAAGGTCACATCAATAGAAAGCCACATACCAAGTCTGGCTGAAATGCAACATATCTTCATAAAGTTATGCTGTGAAAACCAAGTCAAGAATAAGGGCAGCCATGGGGCCTAACTCCCTAAATTAAGTCATAAATGCTGGAAAATGAACTCGGTCAAGGTTTCATCAATGCAATGTCATTTATAAATTATGGTTGAAATCTAGCTAAGCCGATAAATTTCTACTGCAGAAGTATGGAGCTAGGTAATCAGGGGGCTCAAATAGTGTAAATGAAGTCATGAAATGCTGGAAATCAACATCATTCAAGGTCTCATCATTGTAAAGTTGCATACAAATTCTGATAAAATCCAACACATCCCAGTAAAGTTATATTGCAGAAACCAAATGTTGATGGACAGATGGAGAGACAGATATGATTGTTGATGGATAGATGGACAGATGGATCTGATCACTATAGGGCCTTCAAACCTCATTGGGTAATGTCCTAATTATTTCAAAAACTAAATTTAAAATGCAACATTTTAAAAAAAATGGTAAATGATATCTCTATCTTGTTGAGCATCTATAACTTAAGATAATGAAGAATTTTTTTTTCCAATATAAACAAGAGACCTTTTTCTGTCAAGGCATACTCTTATTTAGCTAGAAAGGAAAACTTAATCTAAAAATCTGTAACACTGATCCTAATCCAGGATGTGGACAGCCAATTGGACAGACAGATATACAGATACATATATGGACAGCAAAATGATAGCTTCATCAAGTTTACACAAGGCAGGCTTGACATTAAAGTAAATCATCAACTTACTCATCCTGGCCCATATCCTTGTATTTGTTGTGTAGCTTATCATTAAATGTTTCATTTTCTTCCCTGTTGTGGTTTGCTTGCTGTGTACCTGTCTCCTTGCTTAATAGGTTACCACAAGACCTGCTGGGAATTGTGGTTTGCTGTTGGAGACGTGCGGCTACGGCAAAACCTCTCTGACTGGTGATTGTGTTGAATGCACTTTCCTCTTCTCCCTCATCTTCTTCCTTATCGATGCTCTCTTCCATTATCCGCTGCAACTCCATGGTCATTTTCTCTATAACATTTTATATAATTTTATAGGTATTTTCTTAAATGCATTTATTTTGCCTGCATGCCACACTATAATTCATGTCATGTGATTATCAAACCCTGAGACAAAATGTTAATTTAGCCTGCAAATTCGGCAAGTTTATCATGAGATAATCAGAAACAAGAGTACCACAAAACATACCCATCTCATGACCTTGTCCTTACTGATTACTTTTTCATTCTGAGGTACAGACTTGGCTTGTTTGATAAAGCTTGCAAGTATCTTCACTGAGTCAAAAGACAGCCCTTCATCGACAGAGGTCAATGATTTACAATTTCCCAATACATCTAGATGATGAAGCAGTTAGCCTAGCAATGGTTTGTGACACACTTCAATGCATGATATATAACTGTCAGAACATGATGTATAACTGTCAGAACATGATGTATAACTGTTAAAGCACAATATTATAACTGTCACAGAATGATATATAACTGTCTTGTATGATATATAACTGCTTCAAGCTTCATTAAAATATCATCAATGTTAAAAGGTTATTCTCAGGACAAGGATACAAGCTGGAGTTACAATTTCCTATGCTGTGGCCTTCAGGTGGTGGGGCTGGGGCAGTTAAAATGATATGTGATACAATGGCAAGTCAAAACATTTAACTGGGGTACAGTTTCATTAAAATATATTTTGTGCATCAAAAAATATACTCCAGGCTTGGCTAAAACTCACAGAATACTGTTTTCAATTGCTGTGAACTGTCAATGAAGCAGCCAATTCATGAGCTTCATGAAAACCATTACAAAGCAATAGGTCAAACAAGCAATTGTTAACAGACGGAAAATGCAATAACACAATATGGCCAACTTTTTGGACAAGCATATACAAACAAAAAGTGAAAAGGGAAGCAAAACTGTTAAGTAAGTCAGGGCTGAGCCAATTTTTTTTTTAACCACTAGTCCAGGACAAGTGGTTTCAGAAAATTCACTAGTCCCACCTTTCTCTTCACTAGTCCCACCTTACTTTTCACTGGTCCCAAAATGGTAATCATTTGCTGAGATTTGATGACACGTATGTACTTAATCCATAGAAAGAAAAAAAAAAGGAAATAATATACAACGTAATTATTTCTTAAAAGAATTTAATTTGTAAAAGCATTGGTTGTTATACATTTGGCTTTTTCAGGTTCATGTATGTATGTTTTAGCTCATGGATTTGAAAATATGTCCATGTATATGTCTGCCACCTTCCGAGTCATATATTCAAGACAAGGATAACAAGCACACTCAGTATCCGTCTTACGTTTTATCCCTCCATTTTCAAACAAATTTACCTTCTCCGAATCACTGTTATTACCTTCCTTGCGATTTCTTTTTTAGCAAACTCATTTTATCCACAGAGTAACTATCAGCTTGCTTGACAACTACTTCTAAAGTGATCACAAGATCAAATTTCTCTTTTAAATAAGAACTGAAACAGCTCATTAATTAGCGTAATTGTTTCACTTCAAACACAATATTGTATGTGGAAGTTAATCATCTGTATAATCAGTTATAAATTAAAGAATCATTACTGTCATTTAATCAGTTCATAAAGGAAACCAACACTGATGTCGGTAAAGTAGGTTTCATTGATTTAATTACACTGACTTGCTGGATCAAAATCATAGTGAGCCGCTGGTTATGATCTAGACTGAGTAAACTGCTATGATCTAGACTGAGTAAACTGCTAATTGATCATACTGGCTTTCTTTTGTTTGACGTGTTTTGATTTGCCAATAATTTGGTCACTTAGCACAATATCCAGTCAAGCCGTAACAGGATGTAAATGTATACACGAAGAGGTATAGAATCAAGTATTCAGTACGCCCGGAGGGTATGATTGGCTAAATAAAGGTAGATATAGTGATTAAAGCACGAAAATAAGGACTAGCCCGACTTTTTTAAAAAGCACTTGTCCCGGACTAGCGACTTGGAAAATTTTACTTGCCCGACTTAAAAAATTACTAGTCCGGGACGTCGGGCTATTGGATTTGCTCAGCCCTGTAAGTATTGGTAAATATTCACCTTTTTACTTTCTGCATGAGATTTTTATTTCTGAATGTTGTATGAAAGCTATACTAGTATCTGGATACTTTTACATTGCCACATTTTAACTTAACTGATGGAATACAACATGAAATATTACAAAAAAATCTCTTTTTCTTTAAAGACCTGGTATCATCCTCAAGTCTCTGGGATAGTCAGTGATAAAGCTCTCAATACCCTTGATGATCCCTCCACCAGTATGATGCAATGTCGCTGCTTGTAACTGGGGGCAATAAGTGTATATTGCCAGCAAATAAGACAATGCTGCTTTGTTATTGTTTTGGGGCTTATAATGCCATTTCTCACTGCAAGATGGGTTATATATTGCAGCCAGTGTCACATATACACATATCTTCTATAGTTAATTCATCTAGTCTCTTTGATAGACCATGGTCAAAGAGCTAGTGTACATAGCCTGAAGATATTTGTTGCGAATCACCCATGACTCCCTTCTGACATGAAAGAGTTCCGACTGTGGGAAAATGGAAAACAAAGTGAGCATCATAGCAAAATTCAAAGAGACCAGACCGTATTCAATCAAAACTAAGATATTCAAATTTAGGGCAGATTTTCTATGCAAGGAAACCATTATTTTTAGACTAAATTCGTTTTGAAATTAGTACATGTGTGAACCCAGGCAAGAGACGAGTATAGAAAGTTTCGATTGTACTCTGAGTGGGAAACCTGACATTTGTGAAAGGGGAGAAGAATTCTCATGGAATTTGAGGCTGGGATCTGCAAACGAAGGCTTCTTAAGGTAACATAGTTGTGCTCAAATATTCGTCCTACTTTCATAAATAGGAATTTGTAAGATTGATACATTATTATGTATAGTAGATTGCTGAACTGAAATCTAAGTGTATTGTGTCATTTACTACTATGCTGCATCAAAATGCATAACTGAATTTACAGAGTTGTGTTAGAACTGTAAGTACTTATCATATGAACATATAGTCATTGTCGGACTTATGCACACGAATATATCGTATTTGTGTCTTTTATAAATCGTAGTGTGGAATTTACATGATTGCTATTGATGATGATAATTTACTATATCAAGAAGTCAACAATTAGGGATGTGTATCTGAATTCGTTAATGATACTATTATCGTAGCACAATTATTACAGAACAAAGTGTGTATGGAATATTTAGATGTGAGTGCATGAGTTGGCCTGTTAATTTATTTGCCATTATTCTGATCAATGGTCTTTGAGAGAGTGGAGAATTTTCCTTAGAGTAGCCTAGGGAGACCAGACTATATGTCCCTTCTAATTTTACATTATATCGGAAGCTTTCCGGGTGGAATTGGAGGTTTCATGTCCATAGAGAGCGAACACAGGAAAAGGCACAAAAAGTGCAAGGAAGATGTCATAGTGATGTTAGAGGTGGAGGTGCAGTGCTGGGAGGAGCATGTGATTGTGTCACCAGAAGTGCCAGGAAAGCACGTAAGCCAGGGTAAAGGAGTACCAATGACAACTGGAGGAGTGACAGATGAGAAACCGAGTCAAACGTCAGAAAGAGAAAACTCTCTCTCTTCAGAATGCTCAATTTATGTGATGACATCTGGCAACATGTAAAAGGTCATCGATTGTAATAGTCTGAAAGAGTTGGATATGAGAAACTGTTGTGGGAATTATTTAATTCATTTGTTATATTTTATTAAATAGTTATACTTTCCACTTTCAGTTATTTATATACTTAGACCATCAGCAATGCTGACTGGGGGCTTGGAGCTATTTAAATTTTAATTGTCCATCTTTCTCTAGTATTAGAAATAATGCCATAGGAGACATGTGATACAGTGTAACTGGTGGAGGAAAAACCTGGGAAGACCAATGGAAGAACTACTGACCCATGGAGAGCTACTGGTAAGCTTTCTCACATACCCATATAGGCCGAGCTTGAGACTTGAACTCATGTGGACAGATTTGAAATGGCAATGACAGGTAAAGGTGAGCATTTTAGATCACTTGGTCACCCAGGGCCACCTAGGACAATGCAGGGGATATTCTAGAAATTAACATTAATGAAAGGAATCTCCTTGTCCACTTGTGAAAAATACTCCCTCAAAGAGACTGATGTTCTGATGGGCAAAAAATGTAAAGGAATTCAAGATAAGACAGTTTCTTCCTTTACACAGCTGACAGTTGAAACCAGCTCTGATAATCACAGTGATGCAATTTTTGAAATTAGCTGCTGTGGTGGACACAGTGGATATCAGATTGACACCATTGTCATTTAGGGCCAATGACTCATCAATAAAAGCCTTTTGGTGAAAAATCCATGTTAATATGACACCTATTCAGGATGAGTAGTGACAGCAAGATTTTAAAAGCAGCCATCATGGAAGGCATACTGAATGCATAAATGGCACCGTTTGTTTTAGGACCAACTTAGTAGTAGAAAAAGTCCACTGATGAAAACTCCAATGTTGTTACAGAGGAGGAAGTAGGGATAATAATTTCAACATGGCCATACTGAGGGCCAGTTTCCATCATTATTAAGGTCATATTATACCTAATTATGATGGTGAATGATTTCTAAATTCTTCCCACTAAGTAGTTAAAGAGACTTTTGTTGGGTTTGGTGGTAAACTGCATAGTGGCATACTTGCATTTAGGAAACTGCATTTTCCAGATGTTTGTCCACCTGTCACTGCATTTTCCAGATGTTTGTCCACATGTCACTGCATTTTCCAGATGTTTGTCCACCTGTCACTGCATCTGCCAGATGTTGGTCCACCTATGTCATTACATTGCCAGATGTTGGTCCACCTGTATCATTGCATTGCCAGGTGTTTGTCCACCTGTGTCATTGCACTGACAGATGTTGGTCCACCTGTGACATTGCATATGCCAGATGTTGGTCCACCTGTGTCATTGCATTGCCAGATGTTGGTCCACCTGTGTCACTGCATTGCCAGATGTTTGTCCACCTGTGTCACTGCACTGATAGATGTTGGTCCACCTGTGACATTGCATATGCCAGATGTTGGTCCACCTGTGACATTGCATATGCCAGATGTTGGTCCACCTGTGACATTGCATATGCCAGATGTTGGTCCACCTGTGTCATTGCATTGCCAATTGTTGTGTCACTGCATTTGTCAGATGTTGATTCACCTGTGACTGCATTTTCCAGATGTTGGTCCACCTGTGACACTGCATATGCCAGATGTTGGTCCACCTGTGACATTGCATTTGCCACATGTTGGTCCAACTGTCTCACTGCATTTGCCACATGTTGGTCCAACCGCATCACTGCATTTGTCAGATGTTGGTCCAACTGTGTCATTGTTGGAGTATGGTTTGATCATCACTATTCATGATAGTTCTGAAAATGATGCAGTGACTGTATTTCATCTCATGGGTAAAAACACAAGTATTTTTGCCAACTCCATGAAAATGAGTAAAGACTTTATAATGTTTCACAGAAAACTGGGATTTACAGAATGTTATAACCAAGAAATGTTATGTCCAACTTCATCATTTGTTTGAATGTTAATGTACTTGTCCACATCGATGATAATGGATATAAGTCTACCAAACAATTTATACTGGTATGATTACTGTTGGAACTCATATGTGAAGGTAAGAAACATTTTACACAACATGCAGCATATAAATACAAGTTATCATGATAAACAGTTTATTATCCAATCAATGTGTCAACATAGACATACAATGTAAAGGCTGGTGAATTAAAAATCACTTTTATGTGAAACTGTCTAATTTCTGTCAATCACTAATTTTACAAACAATATCTCATGGAACAACAATTTATGTTTTAAATTGTTTAAAACACTTACTAAAGCCTGTCTTGACAAAACAGTTTGTAACACAATCTGTGGAAACATAATGCCATGCATAATATAAATCATACCAATTGCAGACAGCATGTTTATATCATGCTTTTTCTTATTGTCAAGGCTCACAATTTAGCAGTACTATAACTTTCGTTCCTCATAATGTTTTATCCATAGCTTTGTTTCTAAGAGACATTGTTCTTTTATCTGACTGGCAAATGTTCAGCCATTTCACAAGTCAAAATAATAAGAAATTAACACAAGAAAGATTTACTTCAAGCTTTACTCAGTTAGTCAATATACAGGGTTGGAACAACAACTAAAGCAAATTTTAAATTATTTAGTTAAAAATAGAATAAAACTGAAACATTTCTTTTCTTGCTTTAATTACATTGAACTAGAAACCCTTGTTTCTAAAGTACCAATTATGAATGCAGTGTGACTATCATGACTTTATTACCTAGCATCTATGCTTATGACAGAGAAAATATCCAATCCAAGAACATAATTAACAATCTTTACTATATATGTTATTCAATCAATACAAGCAAATACCATCTATTTATCAGACATATTGGCAGGGCGTGACATTGGTTTGGATGAACCAAATCATCTGTATAATTGAGGATAAAAGTGTATGCTTCAACATTTAAGCACAATTCACATACCCATATTTCTGACCCTGGCAATTTGCTTTCCATCACCCTGGGCCAATGCCTTGGTATTAATTTTGGAGTATTCATCTTTAGCTGTACTCATGTAGAAACAGAAATCTGTGCTCTTCAGAATGTGATGGGGTCCTGGATTGAGCTGCAGTCGTGGATCATCTAATGTCGAGTCCATTACAGCCATCAGGCAAACCCCATATCTGAAACAAAATGGAGTCCATTTTAGTATGGAACCTGGTGATATCTGGTACAATTACACATACTAAAACAACAATATCATAGTCTGTAATACAATCTTCAGGAATCTTCTCTGTACCACAGTGACATTGACCCTATTTACATTTCTATCCCTTAAATCAACATGCTTCTTTGCACTCCCAAAAGCAACACAACTGAAACTTCTTATTTCTTTAGTATTTTCAGTGCAACTCTAATTCTCTCATGAATACTTTTACTTGATCTTGACATCTAACTTTAAGCCCCCACATGTTAAACACTTTTATTGTACAATAAACATCAACATTACTGTGACGTATAGTGGTCAGGACATGGTCAGTGGAAGTCATATCATTACATGGAAACTGTTTTTCTTACCATTATGTTAGCAATCTTGACCTTTTACTTTTATGACACTTAAATCTCAAATTGTCATGCAGAAACAAGTTTTCAGAGGAGACAAATTCAAAGCACAGTATGCCTTATCATTAACATGTTTATAAAGACTCCATGAACATGCTTATGAAGACACCATGGACATGCTTACAAAGACACCATGAACATGCTTACAAAGACACCATGATAATATTTATAAAAATACCATTGACATGCATATAAAGACACCATGGACATGCTTATAAAAGCAACATGAACATGCTTACAAAGACACCATGATAATGTTTATAAAAATACCTTGGTATTGCTTATAAATACACCATGACCATGATTATAAAAGACAACATGGACATGCTTATAAAAACACCATGAACATGCTTATAAAAGATGCCATGGACATGCTTATAAAAACACCATGAACATGCTTACAAAGACACCATGAACATATTTATATAAATACCATGAACATGCTTGCAAAGACACCATGATAATATTTATAAAAAAACCATTGACATGCATATAAAGACACCATGGACATGCTTATAAAAGCAACATGAACATGCTTAAAAAGACACCATGATAATGTTTATAAAAATACCTTGGTATTGCTTATAAAGACACCATGACCATGATTATAAAAGACACCATCGACATGCTTATAAAAACACAATGAACATGCTTATAAAAGACACCATGGACATGCTTATAAAAACACAATGAACATGCTTACAAAGACACCATGAACATATTTATATAAATACCATGAACATGCTTGCAAAGACACCATGATAATATTTATAAAAATACCATGGACATGCTTATAAAAACACCATGAATATGCTTACAAAGACAGTATTAAAATATTTACAAAGATACCATGGACATGCTTATAAAGACACCACTGTAAAGTAATGAATGCTGACACAAACCACAAGTGTTAATACAGTCTGATTAGAAGCATCTAGTCTTACAAAGGTTTCATTTTTCTCTTCTCTGAGGATGACTAACATGCATTATGCAAACAGGATTGCTTGTTATCACTTAAAACTCATGTTTATTAGTATTATTATGTTACCCAATAAGTACTTTTAGTAAATACTGCAGAATAATTTAACACCTTTGCTTAATAATCACCTATTTAAGGTCATTAGACACAAAACTTTATCAAACTATTATACAAGTCATTAAGACATTTAAAATTGTACGACCACAATGTTGGATCTTCATATGTTTGAGAAAAGCTGCAATATGTTTACATAAGACAACTGCACATCTTTTTAATCTTGCAGCCAACAATGAAGGAAAAACTGGCTTAAACTCAAAACTTCATTCAAGTCACTGAATCCTAAAATATACAATATACTGACCTACACTCAACAGAAGGGTTTGCACTCAGTGCCACCAAGACTGACTGACACACCAAGTTACATGACCAAAGTCAAAAGTAGAAAAGAAACCAACTTAATTGCAAAACTGAATCAAGGTGTGACATATAAGTGGATAGAAAGAGAGTAAACAGCTTTTAATTTGTTCCTAATTCAAATGTCTTTACATTCTGATTTGCAGCAGTAAAATATGAATAAACCAGGAGGAATGGATTGATAGACAAGGGCAGTGTACAGTTTCACCCTTCGACATTAGTGGTGGGCACAAGATTTTTTCTCATTCTATTCATGTACAATATATATTTGCATTCAAATCAGATCCAACTGCAAAACCGCATAGACTTGGATCTGCCACGACATAACATGCAAGCAGATCAGGGCCTATGTTGTTTGTAGCTGGAACTGATTTATAAGTGAGTATTTATGGTATTAGCAGGAAAGCTTTGTAACATAGTTACTTTTGATGAGCATCAAATGACGCCTCTGTGAACTTCTGTCCTTCATACTCCTTGAAGAAAACACTTCTGCCCAGCTGTATGTGATAGATATCATTCCCTGCATGATGGCCATATATCTGCTGCCATTTTTCCTTGGCAACTTTTCCATCCCTAAAAAAAGAAAAATACTGAAGGACGTCAAAATTTCCATCAATGAATATTAGAGCATACATTAGGTATATTGAAACTTCTTACTTTCAAACATAAATGGGTTTATCTCTCTAATATCTCATAAATGCTGAATAGGTTTCACACTTTTTTTGCACACATTAGCAATCGAATGACTGGCATTATAAACAGATGAATAGTTAAGACACAGTTTAACATTCCAGTGATTTTATAGTTTATTCCCTACATTTTTTCTCTGTACTTTTAAACAGTTCAATATTCCAATGTCTTTATAATTCATTCCATATTGTTTTCTTTTGTATTTCAAAACAGTTCAACACTCCAATGACTTTATCCATATTGTTTTCTTTTGTATTTCAAAACAGTTCAACACTCCAATGACTTTAGAGTTCATTTACTGCAGTTTTCTTTGCATTTTAATGCAGGAAATGAACCAAAAAGAAAGCTGTGTGAAAACGTATATGTACAATAATACATGCCTTGAAAATAATGTTCATTTGAAATTTCATCCAAAAATCTACAGGGTTAGGAAACAAACTAACTGAACAATGTGTTATCCTGGGATAACATTTTGTACTTAGTATATTGTGTCCACAATAATGTAGTTAAATATTAGTATCCTATAACTTCCGTGAACAGTTTAATTTCTGTAGATAGATGTTAATTTGAAACTTTCATCATTATGTTCTTAATACAAAGTATTTTCAAAATATGATTCAAGTGATTTTCCACAACAAAATGTCAAAATTCAAAGACAAACAATTTCTTAACTCATGATTTTACTGAACATTAGGCAGAAGGCACTCTGCTTGTGTACTGAAGAAACTGCAGTGTTCCAAGTCTTAAGTAACGTCAGATGCCTGACTGAAATTCAGAATTGCCAGTGAAAACTGTCAACTGATTGCCATGTGGCAACCTCAGAATCACAATGCAGCTACTAGAAAATGACATCAACACTTTCTAATTGCAAGTATATACATGTACAATGTTTTACACTAAAATCAGTTCGCACTTGTCATTTAATTCATCTTTTCCAATTGTGAGACTGTAGATTTGTATATCATGTCACGACCTTTATGTTCATCTACTCTGACTCACAGCATACAAGTAACTAGCGCACACTCTACTCACCAAGTGTTGTTACAAAGAATCAAAACTGTATGTAATGCTTATGCCTGGTTTTGCAATTGTTTTTCTTGGCAGTGTTGAAATATATTTTGTCAAAAAATTAGTGGTTACTGGTTGCATTTAGCCTGTGGTTCTACATGCCAGTGCATTTATATCATAATACAATCAACCCAAGCTAATGACACAAATCCTGAAAAATGGTATATAAAAAGAACCAGATAAATGCAACAAGGAAACAAATATAAAGAAAAATTTGGTTGGCAGTATAATTACAGACAGCTGAATTTTTGATAAACACAAATGTGGCAAATACTTTCTTAATTTATAAACTCTCATCAGCAGAAAATGGAGATAAAGGCCTTTTATCAATGAATTTGAGACCAGACAGGATGCAGAGAGTGGAGATAAAGACCCTTTATAAATGAATCTGAGGTCAGACAATGTGCAAAACGTGGAGGTAAAGGCACTTTAACAGTGAATCTGAGGTCAGACAATATACAAAGAGTAGAGGTGAAGGCCTTTTGTTAATGAATCTGTGGTCTGACTATATACAAAATGTGGAAAGAAAGGCCATTTATCAGTGAATTTTAGGTAAGACAATATGCAGTGAGATGGTTTAGAGAACTTCATGTACATAGTTTGATTCCATTGCTGGCCTCAGGTTGAAACAGATGACTGTTGATAGTTCTATCAAAGATATTCTAGATATATTATTAAAAAACATAATTTTTTAAATAATTAATCTTCGATCTGCCTTAAATAAAACCTCATTTTGTCATATTCTACTAATATTTCCCCATTCAACTGATTTCTTTTCACAATATATACGGCAACCAAACTATTAGGAGGTGTGTGTGTGTGCTTTGGATTTTTAACATAGCTTTTAACAAATTTCCAGTCCTGTCGCTACAATGTCTGCAGTGTGGCAGTTTATAGTGATGGCTAGCACTTGGGCATCATGCCACAGACATGTAGTATGATGTCCCACCCAGTCACATTATCCTGACACCAGGCCGACCAGTCCTAACACTAACCTCTTAATACTGATTGCCTAGCAAGGCAGCTGTTAGTACCATTTTTGTAAGTCTTTGGTATGACTCAGCTGGGGTTTGAACCCTCGACTGCTTGCATCTTAGTTCTGGTGCACTAATCACTAGGCCACCAGAACGGTCATAAACTATTAGGATTTGGCAATGTTACAAATGACCAACAAAGTTTTCAAGTGGATCACCCTATGGTCACCAAAGCTTCATAGATATATAATTCTTCTCAAATTATGTCTGAACATAACTGAAAAATTATTCCATAGACTGATCTTAAGATACAAATAAACAATTGTTTACTAAAGGCCCTATTTATATCCAACTGACCTAGAACATTCTAAGCTGACAAACTATATATACCTACAATCATGGACAAAAATTATCCATATAAACATGTTTACAAATAACCTATATCATAATGTACAATATACAATCATGGACAATGTTAATTACACAACACAGATCCACATAATACTGAATATTGTTTCCAGTGCAAACTGCAATGTCTTACGTCTTGCTAACAAAAGTGGTTACAATGTATAATTGCTTGTAAGTTAAATCCAACTATAAAGTACACTAGCAGACCTGGGTCTATGAAGTTCCTTAGGACTGTTCTGTACATAGACCCTAATTTGCCAGCACATTACGCACATTACGCATGGCAGATCTGGGTTTTTCGTTTGTTTTAAAAATGAGTAAATAGTCACAAATTGAGTGGGAATTTGTACAGTTGGGTGAGAACTTGTATAGTTGGATGAAAACTTAGTGGGAATTGTACAGCTGAGTTGGAACTTAGTGGGAATTTGTTCATGGGTGTGAACTTAGTAGGAATTTGTAATGTTGAGTGGGAAATTGGTTGCGAATTTGTCAAATTTGACCTCATAGAATATCTGGTTTCTCAGCAGATATAGTGTAGAACTGGTTCAGAGTTATTATTGATATTGTTTGCTTATGTGTACACTTGACAAGAAGGCCTGAGACTAATTTTCTTTTAAAACCCAGAATCAAAGCATTGAAAAACTAACCCAAACTGTATCAAATGTTTTATGCCACTGGCTTCAACTGAAAAGTGACTATTTCTTACTGCCATATAACACAGTAATGACAAAAATATAATTAATAAGTACATGAAACACCAACACCAAGTAGTATGTGATACTTACAGCCCTGCTGTAGTACGGACCAGGAGAGAAACAATGGTAGATAATCCTGGATACAGACAGTTGTTTGCCAGCAATGCATACTTGAACTCATCCTCGCATACAACATGTTCTGATAAATCAAAAGGAAAATATAAAGCTTACGTTTCTAAATATGTTATAAATGTAATAATAATAACAATAATAATAATAATAAAGACTTTATTTAGCGAAGGTAACTCAATTAGTTACAGAACTAATCTACCTTGAGGCCTTCTGTTATGTATAATATATACAGTATAATTATATACCATGATGTGAAGAGTCTGGCTTGACACGAAATAATTAAGTAATTTTAAATTCAAAGTATCAAGCCTGGAACACATACACAGGCATCAGTGAAAATGTCAACATATATAAAATATAAAATATAATTCTGCATTGAAAAATGTAGCTATGAAAATGATGTAAAATTACAGAAAAGCAGGCAGTATTTTTTGTGCTAGAACTGTTCAATTTTCTAAAGATTTCATCCATTTAAGACACTGAATGTGAAATGTGTTGTTTTCCCTGTATCATCATTTATACAAATAATTTATACAAAACATGATCAAACAAATATCGCTATGAAGCTATATGCAGATCTAATCATTACTATGACACTCACCTTTCGTGGAAGAATTATATTTTTATTTGATTTAGGGTGTTATAAATTCATATGAAAACACATTTTCAGATGCTAAATTAACAATTTTTTGGGAGCATATGTTATTCTTTTGGACAAAAGATGATATTTTGTTTGTACATGCCCTTGATGGAGACAGGAGTCATACTGTATTCTAATGTTAAAGGACAGACAGTCCAGTTGTCTTCACATATGATGGGGAAGGCAATCCAGTCTTCTCAAGTGATGGGGAAGGTAGTCCTATTACCTTCTCATGTGATGGGAAAGGGAGTCCTTTTGCCTTCTCATGTGATGGGCAATGGAGTTCTATTGTTTTCTCATACAATGGGGAATGGAGTTCTATTGTCCTCTCATGTGATGTGGAATGGAGTTCTATTGTTTTCTCATACAATGGGGAATGGAGTTCTATTGTCCTCTCATGTGATGTGGAATGGAGTTCTATTGTCTTCTCATGTGATGGGGAAGGGGGTTGTCTTTTCATCTGATGGGGAATGGAGTTCTATTGAGGTACCAGATTGTAAACCAGCTAGCTGACATCCCAGCAGTACCATACCTCCACCAGACACCAGCATATATTAGAGGATTTCTCATGTGTTTCACCAGAGCCAATGCATACAAGGATTCCTTCTGCCCATCAGGAATCCACCAGTGGAACTCCCTGCCATTCAACCTAGTCAATGCCAATTCCATTGATACTTTCTGGGCAGGGGATGGTGTGGGGATTGCTTAGCTCCAGACCAGGGATGATTTTAACCTATTTTAACTGCACTGGGACCTCCCAGCACATGTACTTAGTTCACATAATGTGCAAGTACATTTCAGAGGAACCCAGCACATTATTGGAAGAAGAAAAGTGAAATTGATAAATTAAACTAGACTTACCAAGTTGAAGTTTGATTGTAATTTCATGAACCCCATAAGTGCCTTAGTGATCATATGCCCAGCCTTAATGCTTCCCACCCAATGAGACACTGAGGCTTCCGTATCTTACGCTCTCAAGACTGATCAGTCACGTGACCAACGTCATCTCATGTGATCACTAAGGCACTTATTGGGTTCATGAAATTACAATCAAATGTCGACTTGGTGAATAGTTTAATTTATCAAGTTGTGTCTTATCAAACACCATTTTTAAGACAGCAAGTTATGGAATCAAGCTCACTAGGAGATACAGTGCCAGAAGAACCATGTAGCTGGTGAGTTATAGCAACAGGATTTGCTGCAGTCACTCTAGTTTACTGTGGTGTAGTAAGAAAATCTTGAAATTTCTATTAGTCCTAGAAGATTTACTGAAACAGTGAAACAAGCCTTGAAATATTGAAATATTCTGGTAAGTTAATTTTTCAGTACTTTTAACTGAACATACTTCACATCTGTGTGACATACAATAAAGAGAAATACAATGCAGGCTCATCTGTTTAATTCTTGCTGTGACACCACTTTAAGATCCTGTCATGATGATGCACCATGACTCCCAAAGGCAATCACCTCCAAAGGAATATCTTTATCTTGAAGAAACTGGGACAACAAACCAAACAAGACTTCTGCTGTTGTATTAACTTCGGAATCCTTTACTTCAGGTTTACCCTGGTTATCAAGAAACAATGTCCTGCAATCTGATCAAAATCAGATCTCCATGGTCCTACATGAAGATCTTACAGTGACCACTAAGAATCATGTTCTAGTTACCTTTGAGTTAGCCAATGGAAATGTAGCTTTCAAAAAACTGAAAGTGAATCAAATCATTCAGCACACACTGATGCTCTTCAGCCATACTGTTCAGTCTCCCAAGGATATAAAACTTCATATGCATGGTTGATGAAATTAACAATTATGGTAACAACATACATGTAGGTCATTAGAACATGATCCCTAAGAGGTCGCTGACAGATTATCATGTAGGACAGTGGAGATCTGATTTCAATCAGATTGCAATGTTCTGCATAATAAATGTCAGTGACAACATTGCCGTAAGCAAATATGTTTCTTCACAGATATGTTGGGGGGTTCAGTAATGGCGGCTATAGGTGGAAGCTAGTAAAGTGGGCTCTGTAGATTTTGGCAGTTATAAGTGGTTATTTTTACAGTGAAATGGTTCATACTTGTTGGGATTATGTGTGAATATTCAAGGAATGCAGGACATACAACATTATTGGTAGATCTTAATCAGTTTTGAAAAAAAATATGTTTTTCCATTCAAAATTCAAATATGATGGAATAGAGATGGAAGTTTAGTGGTGCAGTTTTGAGACATTCCCTACCTGATCTGTTTGACTCATTTACTTACTTCAGTGTAGTTTGCCTTCAATTGTAAGAATTGTTTGGCACATGGTGAGTAATAAATGTCAGTGTCACAACTGAGTAGTGAGAAAAAATTAGTTCAAACAAGATTATCTACAAGTATGAGTGGAAAGAAAGATCAAGGCAAGCAACAAATAAAAACCAGATTACAGAGTAGCACCCTAATGGAGACATCTGACACAAGTATGAGTGAATCAACCTTGAGTACAATTCAGCTGGACTTCGATGAAATAAAGCAAAGTCTCAGAGGGAGCATTTCAAAAGCAGATTTTACATCTGCTATTGCTGACTTGGTGAAAAAGGATGACCTAGCAGAAATTGTTACAACTATTGTGAGGAAATTGTTAGAGAATGTGAAGGAAGATCTGAGAAAGGAGATAGTAGCAGAAAGTGAGAGGGTAATAAAGGAGAGGACAGGAGAGTTGATGGACAGGGTGGATTCACTGGAATTTGAAAACCACCAATTGTTAGAAAAATTACAAGAAGCAAAGAAGGAAAATGATAAAATGAGGATTGATATGAAAGATTATGAGAGGAGATCAGAGCAAGCAAGTGCAGCTTCAAACCAGTTCGAACAATATTCAAGGAAGCTGAACATAAAAGTTTTAGGGCTGGAGGAGGAGGAAAATGAAAATCTGAGAGAAAGAATTCTGAAGTTGGTGAAGGAAGTCACAAAAATTAATTTAGATAACAGGGACATAGTGGCTGTGCATAGGATTCCAGGTCGACAGGGACAACCAAGGCCAGTGATTGTCAAATTCTGGAGTCTGGATTGTAAACTTCCAATTATCAAGAAGCGGAAGGATTTTCTGCAGTACAAAGGAATTAGACTGGTAGAGGATGTAACCAGGCTGAATACTGAACTTATCAATAAATTATCTAGGCATCAAGAAATTGACAGTGCATGGTACTTTAATGGATCTGTGTATGGTAAAACCAAATTAGGAAAAAGGATAAAATTTGACATCTATGATGAAATTGATGAGAAAATTAGATTATAAGTGTAATATGCAATTCTGTGAACTTATGAAATTGACCGAATAGGTATGTGAACTTTCATTTTTATACTCCTTTTTCAACTCTAATTTGTTTTAATATTTTGTTTATAAGATCGACACTTCTTTCCCTCACCAATTTTATCCATAATTTATATGTCTGATGATTTGCTGGTCCACTGTTATATCTCTCCCTAATAAATTCTCTCACTAGTTTATAAATCATCTTTCACTCTTATACTCTCATATACACATTTACTAAGTTGTTTACTCACTTTTCTCAACATTACTCTTCCATGATAAATCTCTCAGTCTCACATTTTTTGCTCATACATTCAATCACCCACCACTTCCTTGTATGCGCTCTTTCACTCTTTCTTATTCTTCCCTTTTACCCCTTTTTTCATTCATTAAGTTGTAATTTATATTCTTTTTAATCTGTGCCGTTTGGTTTACAAAACTGTCTCCAGCTCCGGAAAGGTCTGTCAGAGGTGCATAAGAGTTATCGCAAATGGAGTTGTTTCACTTGTTGTCCATAGTATACTGTATCAATGTTAAATGCAGCCAAAGCTACAGCCTTTACTGTAACACCATGGATGATTTTATTATGGATGTTTGTATTCTGTGTGAGTGTGAGTGTGAAAGCCATGCATATGATAAACTCAAGGTGATAATTACTTCATATATTCCTGTACAAGAATATGTATGTGTAAAATTTCTGCTGTTTTCATGGATAATAACATAAAAATTATATCTATTAATGTTAGAGGCCTGCAAGGTTCAGTCTTAAAACGAAGGGATATTTTTCACTGGGTAAAACAAAAGAATGTATCTATAATATGCTTGCAAGAAACTCATAGTACAAAGAACGATGAAATATATTGGGCAGCTGAATGGGGATACAAATGTATATTTAGCCACTGCTCTAGTAAGAGTGCTGGGGTTGCAATATTTTTTAGAAATACTTTTGAATTTATAATTCATAGAGAAAGATGTGACAGTCAAGGGAGATTTATTATTTTAGATATTACAATTAATGGCAACAGAATAACCCTCGTGAATTTGTTTGGTTAAAATGATGATAATCCTAGCTTTTTTAGAAAGTTAAAGGAGGAGACTTTATTTTTTGAGAACTCATCAATTATAATGTGCGGAGACTGGAATACTGTTCAAGACTTAGATTTGGATACTTATAATATTTTACATGACAAACACCAACAGTCTAGGGCAGCGATTCAAGACCTGAAAAACAAATTGGAATTAATTGATCCCTGGCGAAATTCCAACCAAGACTTAAAGATGTATACCTGGAGGCAAAAATCTCCCTTGAAACAAAGTAGACTAGATTACTTTCTTGTATCAGATGACATTCATATGAATACAGCTGATGCATGTATGATCATTCAGCTATTGTTTTGAGTGTGGCGTTTTCAACGTTTCCAAGGGGAAAAGGATATTGGAAATTTAATAACCAACTGTTGAGGAACATTGAGTATACTGATTTGGTCAAAAAGTGTATAACTGACACTGTAAATGAATATTATGTAGGGGGAAATAAAGATGACTCTCTCCATGTTTCTCTTTCCTGTAAAGACCAAATGTTCTTTGAAATTTTGAAAATGAAAATAAGACCTGAAACTATAGGTTATTCTATTAGGAAATCAAAAGAGAAATGGGAAAAATTAAAGAAAATTGAGCAGGAAATAATAGAAATTCAGGGGGGACTGTCGAATAACATAAATGGGGAAATTTATGGAAAATTTAGAGAGGAAAAAAGCAGAATTAGAGGAATCTAGGAAAAAATACATAGAAGGTGTTATATTAAGATCTAAAGCTAGATGGTATGAATTTGGGGAAAAAAGCACAAAGTACTTTTAAAATCTTGAAAAAAGAAACAATGTTAATAAGACAATAAAGGAAATTATTTTAGATGATGGGACAAATATATCTGACCAAATAGATTCCCGTACAGAAAAATCTCACCAGTTCACATGAGCTGCTCATAAGCTGCACATGAGAACCTTGTTAGAAATGTATGCAAATTGGGTAGATTTTGCAGCCTCATGTGTGCAGTTTGTTAGATCTTGTGAGCCAAGGAAAAACTAACCTGATTCTCACGTGAGCAGATTTTGCTCACGTGAGAATCTAAATTTTCACATGAGAAAGTAGAACTTAGAAAACATTCTTTTCCATTACATACAACCATGTTTGAAAATAAGACAGAGTTCTAATTTCTCACGTGAGTTATCACGTGAGAAACTTGGACTTTGATTCTGGTTAAACACTTATTTCAAATTTATTCAAAGTTGGATTTTCTCATGTGAGTTATCACATGAGCAATTTGGACTTAAATATTTTGTGTATGTTGAATGTCAAGCATCTCCATTATTGTCAAATAGACATCACTTCTATTTTGCACTTGCTGTTACTTTGCTGTAATTTTTAAATTTTAAAACATTTTCAACTTATTTTCTCGCAGTGAGTTTTAATCTTATTTTGACCCAACAGGCTCCTTGTATTTGAACATATTAAGGTTCATTTCACTGTTTATAAAACGAAACAATTCAGAATTAAGGTCTTGTATAACCAGACTACCCATTAAACTTTAACAGCTGTCAAAGAATAGAGTTAATAACTTGCATACTGATCGTGCTTGATGTTTAATAATCCATAAAAAGGTGAAATGTTTCTCTCCCCAAAATTCACAGTTTACAAATATAAAAAGGAAATAAAACTTTTGCCCTAAAATGAATCCTATGTACCATAAACATATGATGCAACTCCTTTATTCACAAACTTCTAACACCCCACAATCAAATTGTAAAACAAATACATAACCTCATATCTGGAAAAAAATAAACACTGATGCACTTTTGGCCTAATAAACTCTCAAGTTATTTTCCATAAAAATTGGAGAATTACATAAACTACGTCGTTTTCTTCCATGCCTAACGTTCGCACAAAAGTCAATACAATTTTATACTTACTGAATTGCGTAATTCGGCTTAGGGGTCTTCCATTTAGTACCTACGCAACAGTCTGGCAAAGCTTGACCCCCCCCCCGTACGCTTGCATACTTTTGTTACGCCCCCCCCCCCCCCGCGTACGAACACATGCATACTTTCTTACGCCCCCACCTTCCCGCGTACGTACGCTTGACACCCCCCTTCCCCATATTCTATAAAACGGCCTATGTTTAATCCACGCAGAAACCATAAAGGATTAATAATATTAACGTGTTTAATAAAACATTGTCCACCGACGTTGAATGTCTGGCAACAAAGAAATACATGGGGTAACATTAAACATTTTGTCTAGTGTCCGCTAAAATTCAAACATCGACTGAACAGTCGAACAGGTTACGTATTAGACAAATTATTATCGAGGTTTCACCCCAACCCCGTTTCCTATGCATGTGTACATTATCATTAAAAAAAAAAACAACATGTACTACTGTACATAAAATTTAATAAATCCGTAAGAAACTAACTGCCTAATCTAGTCGTGTTTGGTTGTGTAGCTGTTTCGTACTGTTTTACATGTGTATATTCTTGGCAATAGAAACTTTTGCTTATTTGCAGCCTTTTAAATGTTGTAATCATGTCATTTCAAAGTTTATAAAAGAAGTTCCCTATTGAAATAATCACAAAACAAATCACTGACGTTTCCGTTAACTTTTCTGTGACCCAGGTTATCAGAGTACATGGTGGAAGAATCGCCTTGTTAGAACCATTAGAGTGTCCTGTGGGGCATGGCTCGGCACAAGCTAGTGTAAAAACATCAAAATTAACTAGGTCTATATTAATTAACTTATTAATGATATGAATTCACTTATAGCTCAGTTTTTATGAACCATCAGATAATAAAATAGCATTTATTTAATATATAAAAATAACATTAAAAAATACCCGAGTACATGTGTACAAAGGAGTGTAAAACCAGAAGGGTTCGCATCATTGCTTACAATTTAAATGTCAGTCATACAGTAGTATAAAATAATAAAAGTATTATTTTTATACTACATGTATGACTGATTTTTATATTGTAATCAATGATACAAGCACCTATGCGTACAACAACATGTTTTCTAATAATTTACCCTTTATGGCGCCTCAAATGAACTCAACAGATGCTGGAGGTTGACCTACAGTGTACATGAAGAATAGCACTTTTAAACCGAACAGACAGAAATTTACGCGCGGGCCATGTTCTCTTAGCAAGGGCCACGCTGTTTATGGAGAAAGTTATTTAATATTCTCCTGCAACTTGTTTACTCTTAAAACATTCTGACAGCAAGAGTGTGGACATTATTAAAATATAGAAACCAACACCAACATTTTAAGATATCCACGTCGGTACGGTTGTTAATGTCCAGTACGAAACAGAAGACGTCGACGTGCTGTTAGGCAAAATTCAAGGATTATGAAAGACTTGTTCATTGCCGAGAAAGAGGTAAGTTACTTTTACTCATTTCTTTTTACAATTTCGCATATAGAATGATCAAAGTGGATAGCCTGAATCATCGACATTATAAGCATAAGCATAAATTCGCATAGTCGTTTAAAATTGAGCCAAGGGTTTGTTTCAGATTTTACTTAAAGATAATAATTCAACCTCCTGTTTCTAAAAATGATATCTACACCACACTATCATCGAATATTTAAGCCTTCTGCAATTTAACTGTGCAACCATGTCTGGCTCTTACCCCCACCCCCAATAATAATGCAGGCGCTCAGTGAGGAGCACTTGCGTTACCGATTGAAACAATTTGTACAAACATAACTGTTTTTCGTATTATTTTATTGCTGATTGGGTGGATCAAGATAAGCATACACGATTGAGAACCAAATGCAGTAGCTTAATTCATGATTTTATTCCTAAAAGACATTTGCCCTGTCTGTCAAATATTTTGATTGGTAAATTTAAAATAGAGATTTAATTGGATAAGGATTACAGCTTTTCTTAATGCTTATATACACTAGGACTCTTGCCAACCAAATCGTTTTCTCATTTCAGTGCATTCTTTCAGTTATGCATAGATAAATAAAACGATCAATTATACTAATTTTTATCTTTTTACAGATTAAACTTCATGAAGGTCACAAAATTCAATCAACACAACAAAGTTAGCAATCATTTGAAAGAAATGCAAAACATTGACAGCAACAGGAAGAAGTCAGACAAAACCCCATTGCCATGCTAGAGGAAATTCCGACTCCAGTAAAGGGTATGTATAAGACGCTTCAAATCTTTTGATGTAATACACATGATAACATACGCATTTCAGACATTAAAATTTGACCCCCAATACATTTTTTTTTATAATATAAAAATTGGAAACCAGATTTTGAATTTCTTTATATATTGCAAATGTACATATTTTGGAAAAATGTATCCTAAAAGTTTTGGAGAAATCTTCCAGAGGACTGTTCCAGAAGTAGAGATGTCAATTTGTTTGAAATTTCTAATGTGTACCCATCATTCCTAACGATTGGTTACCAGAGTATACAATCAAAAGGAAATTGTATTAAATGTGAAGCTGAACTGCTTCGTTGTAGGTTCACATGTTCCATCCCCAAAAAGAGCTGTAAGCATAATTATTACTAAAATAAGTGGGCAAAAATCATAATCTGAGCACAACGAGTATAAATTACATGCCATTATTACAGAAAACTATGAAAAATATTGTATATGCAGTTATAATTTTTGTCACAAATCAGCTGAACTTGTGTGGATTAGTAGTATGGATGAGAATAGACACAAAAGAAATTGATAAATTATTGGTGCATAAGTCATTTCGACTAGTGTACATGTCTACAGTAATCGTCATAAAGTCCATAATTGTTCATTGTTGTATTATCCTCAACCTGCCATGGTTCATCCCATAACGACGGTCCAGTGCAACATGTTTTTAAGTTTAACAAAATATCTTTTCTCTAACATTTTTCAGTTACATAACATCCATCAGTTGCATTGATACATCCCGGGTTATTTTTATTGTTGTTTTTTCTTCTTTTTTTAAAAATGATATCTGGTGCCATTTATTTTCTATTTAAGCTGGACTGCTATGTGTATAGTATCATAATAGAATGAATCTAGGGCAAATGGTTTCACATTCAAGAACCTGTCTGTTTTCTTGGAACTGTTTAATGTAAAATTCATGCAGAAGTTACCAATACATTAATTTTTATTTGATTTTTTTCAAAACTGTTATTAAGTAGCAAACTTTTTTTGATCTTTATATTTCAGTCTGTTTAGTTGTCCATTTCATTCATTTTTTTGTCCTAACATGGTGGTATAAGAAGTGCATGTTACAGTAGCCAAGTTAAACCAGACATTCATATTGTGCTTAATTTTATTTGACCCAGATAATGTCACCAGGATCTGAAAACAAGAGTGTTTTAAGTCATGAGAAAATTGGCACATGAACCATGGACAGTCATGACATTAGGATGGTCAGGCTTGAAATATTAGCATTGATTCTTAAATAGGTCACTTGAGAAAGGATTGTATTATTATACAGACCACGTATGACAAGTAAATTGTAAGCAACCATATGAGCCCCTGTGAACACTTTTTTTTTAACGGGTACCCAATTGTTCGTTTTATTACCCAGGTTATTATCAATGGGAGAATACCCGGGTACACATTGGCATCTTTATCCAGAAGTAGTCAAATTTGGAATATGCAACGTGACTTGCAGGTATCTCATCAACAGTGCAGTTTATATGTTTGCTACTGAACTATGGTAATTCTATTGGTAGAGCAATTTGACTCATAATCCAAAGGATGAATTTTCAGACTGGGTTGGCTGCGTAAGTGTGTCCTTGGGAAAACAGTTTGCTCCTATTTCCACAGTGTGATAAAGTGCCATCTAATCCAAACTACAATTATGTATTTTGCCTTTACCTTGTAAAACAAATCTTCAAAAATCCACCTTACAGAATGTCTCAAATGCTGTGATCAGAAAAAAAATTTCTACCAACTTTTTCATTTCCATTTCAGGTTCCATTTTTCAACAGTTCAAAACTGAGCCTGCTAACTTAAATTCAATGGTCAACAGGAAGTGCATTGATTCAAAGAGAACAATCTCCAAGTGAAAATATTGTTGCAGACTGGCAAATAATGAAATTCAGAAGCAGGAATGTCAATTACACGTTTTGTTTGCTTTGAATTGTCTGGAACAGTGAAGAATGGTCTTCATGTGAAGCAAATTTCCAGCAGTATCTTTCATTATGACCTTAAAGTTTTTAGAATAAATGTGATGTATTAATATAACAGGTACATACATACATACATACATGCTCTCGTTGTCTTACCTTATTAAAAGATCACTAATCGAACTCAAATTATATGCTTATGATTACTAGATTTGAATATTGATCTTACTCTGTTTAATTCTTGTATTCAATAAAAACTAAATACTATAGTTGTTTTTTGTTGTTTTTGCTCATGTGAGCAAAATCTTGCTCATGTGAGCAAGATGCTGCTCATGTGAGCAAGATGTTGCTCACGTGAGCAAGGTGTGGCTCACGTGAGCAAGATGTTGCTCATGTGAGCAAGGTGTGGCTCACGTGAGCAAGATGTTGCTCACGTGAGCAGATCTTGCTCACATGAGCGAGGTGTGGCTCATGTGAGCAAGGTGTGGCTCACGTGAGCAAGATATTGCTCTTGTTAACAATTCCTGCACATGTGATTTTCTTATTAGAATCTATTTGCTCACGTGAGTTCTAACCTAATTTGCATGTTAAATTGCACATGAGACTAACCTGAGTTAGATCTCACGTGAGAATCTCATGTGCAGAAGGGTAGGCAGTTTTGGTGTGGGATATTTTAGAAGCACAAAAACAGTTTTATATGGAATTGTTCAAAAGTAGAATTGCTCAGCTTGATGATGAGGCTATTCAAGAAACTCGAAATAGATTTTTTAATCACAATATTAAACTTAGTCGAGAGGAGAGAGAATCATGCGAGGGTCTGCTTACAATTAATGAATTTGGTATGTCTCTAAAACGGATGGAAAATGGAAAAAGTCCTGGCTCAGATGGATTCACTGTAGAGTTCTATAAATTCTTTTGGAAGTCTCTGGGGGGGATTTATATGTAGATCAATAAATTACAGATATTCTGTAGGAAAACGTTCAGATTTTCAGACTCAAGGAGTCATCACCTGTCTACCAAAGGAGGAAAAAGACAGAAGATATTTTAAAAACTGGAGACCTATATCACTTTTAAATACTGATTATAAGATTGCTTCGGGAGCAATTGCAGCTAGGATTAAAAAGGTTCTTCCATCAATAATCAGCAATACTCAGAAAGGATATATGAAGGGTAGATTCATTGGAGAAAACACCAGACTATTATATGATATCATGGAGCAACTTGAGAATGAAAACAGATATGGTTTATTATTGTTAATAGATTTCGAAAAAGCCTTTGACTCAATTAATTGGATCTTTGTGGAAGAAGCTCTACAATCTTTTAATTTTGGTGATTCCGTTTGTAAGTGGTTTAAACTGTTTTGTAATGACTCTAATAGTTGTGTTATAAATAATGGACATATGTCATCTTTTTTCAGACTTGAAAGAGGATGTCGTCAAGGAGATCCCCTTGCACCTTATTTGTTTATCATTGGGGTTGAGATTTTAGCTATAACTTTAAAGCAAAACGTGGATGTACGGGGAGTAATCTTTGATGCCAGTGAATATAAATTGGGTCAGTTATAATGCCGATGACACTTTTATTCTTCTTGATGGATCTAGTTTTTCTCTTGAAGCAACCATGAATATCTTGCAAGGTTTTTCTCTATTATCGGGACTTAAATGTAACATAACAAAAACAAAAGCTATTTGGATTGGAAACAGGAAATTTTCTAATGAAAGAATATGTCCCGAAATGGGCCTAATTTGGTCCTCTTCTAACTTTACACTCCTTGGCATAGAATTTTCTCCAGATTTACAACAGATGGTGGAAATCAATTATATGAAGAAACTAACAAAGGCAAAATGAATACTGGCAAGTTGGAGTCAAAGACATCTATCAATAGTTGGTAAAGTAATTGTTGTAAAGGCTCTTGTTCTGCCCATATTCATACATCTTTTTTCAGCACTTCCTAACCCATCAGCAAAAGCTGAAGCAGAACTAAATCGCATGTTATTTAAATTTGCATAGGGTGGAAAAGTAGAGAGAATAAAACGTGATATACTAGTTTCCCCAGAAAATGAGGGAGGACTAAATATGATACACATATTTTCATTCATTAGGTATATTAAGATAAGATGGGTTAAAAGATTGCTGGAAAAGGAAAATGGAACGTGGCAGAACTTAGTCAATACAACTATACTCAGAAATAAAAAGGATATTTGGAATTTAGGGAGAAGGAAATTAGAAGAATTTTGTAAGTTCATTGAAAACAGTTTTTGGAGAGATGTAATTTTGGCAGTATCTAAATGGAAAGAAGAACCGCAAAGTCCTAACGAGTATCTATCCATGAGTATTTTAAATTTTGTCCCCCCTAAAATGATCTATCAGTACAAATCCTGGACAGAAGCTGGTTTTGAAATTCTGAACGATCTAGTAGATGTTCACGGTAATTTAATACCTTTTGAGATAATAAAACAAAAAACTGGAAGCGATGATTTCTTGAAATACTTCTCCTTAATATCCAGAATTCCTAAAGCATGGAAAGATGCCATAAAAAAACACCTAGTACATAATAATTTTGATAAGCAGGAGGATAAAATAACGAACTTGCGAAAACAAGATTCACTCAAGTTTGTTTACAAAGATCTTTTACAGGAAGCTAAAAGGCAACACACTGCGAAGCAAGAAACTTGGATGCAAGTATTTAATAAAAATATAAGTAGTGAGGAGTGGTCTGATATATATAGCCGGGCAAAATGCTGTACCAAGGATACCAAGTTGATCTCTTTTAACTTTAAATTAATCCATAGAATAATCGCTACTAATGATTTTCTTAAAAGAATTAACATATTTGATGACAACAAATGTACTTTCTGTAAGAGTGAAACTGAAAGTATTGAGCATCTCTTTTATGACTGCAGTATTACTTCACAGTTTTGGTACTGTTTTATTTAAGTTTTTGCACCTTTTTGCCCAAATATTGTACATCTGTCCAAAAAAGAAACATTTTTAGGAAGTGAACAACTGGACAGTTTGGGTAATTTTCTGCTTATTTTGGCAAAATATTATATTTATACTTGCAGATTCAATATGAAAAATCCTTCTATTTTTGCTTTTAAGCAAATAGTTGCAATGCATAAGAACATTGAAAAATACACTGCTAAGGTAACTAAAAAAGAGGACCAATTTCTTCAAAAATGGACCTCAACAATGAACATTTAACTTGTCTCTGACTTGAGGGTAAACAGGAACAAAATACTGTAATATCACAAAAGCCATGTCACCTAGATTGTGTGCCATATGCATGTGTATATGCGTGTGTGTGTGTGTGTGTGTTTTTCTTTTTTACTTTCTCTGTAGATTATATTTATTATCCCTAGATTATCTGATAACCAGAAATGTTTGATTGTAAGGCGACCCTGGGATGGTTCCCCGACCCATTGGTCAACCTATTACGGGGTTAATAAAAAAAAAAAAAACAGATATGTTGGAACTTCTATCCATCATTATTGTCACAAATTCATTTTCTTAAACTTTTTTGTCCAAGTCAGCCTGTATAACCTCAGCGCACACTAGTACAAATTACGCTCCCAAGCTTTTGACTCATAGGTGGTGTTGTTAGAAGCTTTAAGAGATGAAAGTGCATCACATCCATTTCCTCATTGCAGTTTTAACAGTGAGGGGTATTTTGAAATAGGAACATTTTCAATGGCAGTAAAATATGCCATCCTCACCATATATACAAATACATCAGATTTTTCAGACTCTTTCTTTAAAACATTAGAACAGCAGCTTCCAAGTCAGACTTGAGTACCATACATTAGCCCTTAATTGCCTGTTTATGATCATGTGACTTGGCATGTTGTGTAAGAGTCAAGGGCATGCAATTGCTGAATTTCTCTAGACACATGTTTCAGTTATAATTAGCAGAATTTCCAAGAATAATTTTATGTTAAAATACACTTGCATACTTTGAAATGGAAAAAGGAATTGTGACCACAAAAAATCCTTCTTTTGAATTATTTTGTATTCCTACTTATTTATCTTAATATTTAAAAATGATACAACTGCAAGTATGTTTTTCAGTGCATAGCTTTGAACTATTTTGTGGTAGTTCTTGCACATCACTGCTTTTGAAATGCATGAATTATACCAAATTTTGAGTGATTCATGTGCCCTGCTAATATCGCAGCATATCTGAATTTGTCTGCATATTAAATTCTCATGATTAATATTTTTCCCCTATTCCGCTTCTCTTACAGGATATACTCTAAACATATTGTCTGGTCCCTAAGGTTACAAAATGTTCAATGAAATTGGAAAAATAAATGATATTTACAAAGTTGAAGTTTGATGATAATTTTATTATATCTGTAGTACCATTTAGATCAAAAACCCACCTTCCCTCTGTCTCTCTCATCTTGTATCTTGTGACTTTTCTAAAGGTTAACCAGTCACATGACCTATGCATCATCCCATTTCATCCCTAATGGTACCATGGGTTCATACATATAAATCTCCTGGATAGGTGGGTATTCTTCCTAAGCTGAGGGGCGTCCCCATCCCTTCTGTTACTCACTGAAATCTCCCATGTATGCAGTATTATTACTGAAATATTATGTTTTCCATTTATGTTCACAATGTGCTTCCAGTACAGTATATTTACGGTAATACTGCCTGTAATCACATGACTATGAAATGACTAAGCAGGGCAAAACAATTTAGTTGCTAATTTCAACCAGCATAAAACAATCAACACCCTTGTGATTATGTCAGCAGGGTTGGTTGACTTGAGTGTTTTAAGTATGTTGACACGGATTATATTATGTAGGGTCAGAAGTAATTGTCAAGGATTAAAGAGATTAAATAATTATGGCTGGACTACTTTAAGACATTAATCATCATAAAACAGGGTTGGTTTGACTTTGGTGTTTAAAGTTTGTTGAGCTGTTGTAGCATGTGTTATCTCAAAATGCTAAAATGACAAAATCAAAGCATCCAAAATATCACATGAAATTCAGCGATGGATGGAAACAGGAATTTCAGTGGTTGGAACCAAGTTATAAGGACATAAATATTCTGCCCTACTGTAAAGCTGATCTTAATATCTTCTACACTGGCAATAACGACACAATTATGTATCACACAGCATATAAAAGCAAATGAATCAAAACAACAATCACTGAAATCAAGGAATTTGCATGAAACATGGAAAAAGATATCTCCTGTTTTAATACTACAATTTTCAGATCTAGTCAAAATGATATTCTCCAACTCAGAAACTGCACAAGAATTCTCATACAACCCGTACAAAATAATTAGGTGGATTCCACCTGGAATTTAAGCAGACTCCAGGCGGAATCTGCCTAAAATGTTAAAAATCTAGTTAATACAAAGGCGGACATGGAAAATTTGAGAAGTCATTAAGATGAATCCATCTAGAGTCCGTCTAACTCTAAGATGGACTTTTGTCAAATTCCTGCTATCTCTAAGATGGACTTTTGTCAAATTCCTGCTATAAATACATCTTTAGGCATAATTCTGGACTTGGTTGATTTTCCACCCACCATCTAGGTGGAATTAGGAACTTAGTCACTGACATCTATTACATGAAAGGAGGAATCTGGACTTAGTTTATCTTCTAACCAACATCTAGGCGGAATGAAGAATTTAGTCATTTACATCAGTTAAATAAGGCATAATTAGGACTTGGCTTTTGTGTGTCTGTAAAGTTAAATGACTGAAAATATAGTGATATTTTGTGATTGTAATATCACTGACAGTTCAATAAAAATATCAATAAGATACAATAACATTTATTGTTTCTTGTACAATTTGAATGATTTTCAGCAGCATTTATATTTCCTGTTTTTGATAGCTGTAATTTTATTGTTTATTTAGGGCACAATTTATAACTTCTTTCCACAGCTTTCCTTGTTAAATTTCTTTTTCAAATTTGTTGTTGTTGTTGTATTTTTGTTTAACTTCAACTGGATTTAACTGCCCTCAAACAAGTTTTCATCTTGTTTTCTGTTTTAAAACATAATTTCGCTTTTCTCCTGACCTGAATTTCCTCGATATGGACCCATTATTTAATATCGTCTCTGAAACTTTTTTTTTAAAATAATGCTCTATCCAGTCCCATTCCACAACGAGCTTTCAAATAAGTATTTGTTCCATTTATTGTTTAACAGAGGCTCGTTGTATAAAGCTTTCTGATTGGTCAAATTTTTGTAATTGCCCAATTAATCATCATGTAACAGAAACTGATGGGAAAGAGCATGTTTGCTAAACATGGCAATTCAAATTTTCGAGCAGGACGAGAGATTGAATAACCATTTGAAAAATGTGCAGCAATGAGAATACCCTGAACGCAAATTTGATGGGAACATAATTGGTCAGTCTGTATGAAAACTGAATGCCAGGACAAGCATTTTGCTTTTTGTGCCATAAAGAGCTTTACAGTAGCGGCTAACGTGCTAAATAGGACAAGGAACTGAAACACGAATCAGGATGATTTCGAAGTTATACAACTCCAAACTGATTAACTTCAGAATTTAAGGAGGGACAATGTGTAGATCACTGGTGGGAATTGTTGCCAGATATCCATGCCTACCAAAGATAGTCATATCTTTGCAGAATTTTCTTGGCTGAAAAGTAGAATCTACTTTCAGTCTCGTGAGGCATTATTGTGTATATTATCAAAATATTCTTGGTGTGTTGGAATTCAGTGTAAATTAAGAGTAATTATATCATGATAAACGTTTGTCATGGCCACTTATGGAACAAGGACTAATTCGAGAGACCACAACAGCATCATAGTTTGTGCAATCAAAAATCCAGTCTACAGTACAAGTGATGTAAGGCAGGCTTCTAGCTTTTCTTCTTCTCATAATCAAATTGCCTCAAATGGATGTTTTTCTGTAATTTTGCATTATTTTCACGGCTGAATTTTTCAATGCAGATTAATATTTTATATATGTTTATGTGTTCACAGATGCCTGTGCATATGTTCCTGGCTTGACACTTTGATTTTTAAAACCACTTAATTGTTTAGTGGGGGGCCCCGAGTGGCCGAGTGGTCTAAAGCGCTCTCCGTTACGGATCACTGCCATCTCACCTCTGTCTGCGTGGGTTCGAGTCTAGAATTCAGCCAATGTGGGTATGTGAGAAAGCTTGCCGGTAGCTTCTCGTGGGTCGGTGGTTCTTCCCGGGGTTTTCCCGGGTTCTTCCTCCACCATTAATACTGGCCGCCATGCATAGCCTATCGTGTGCTGAAATATGGCGTTAAACCCAACAACAACAACAACAACAACAATTATTTAGTGTCAGATACTTCATATCATGTTGTATATACTGTATATATTGTACATCACAGACAGAAGGCCTCAAGGTAGATTAGTTCTGTAACTAATTGAAATACCTTCTCTAAATAAAGTCATTATTATTATTATTAGTATTAACTCCCATTTCTCTTGCCTTGGATGTCATATAATTACATCAATATAATTGTTTTCACACACACTTAAATATCACCTTGGTTAATAAAGTCCTGTTTAATTCATATTCATTATTTCTTTGAAACCTGCTGAAATGTCTGAAACACTAAAAAAAAACTTCAGTAAAATGCTGTATAATGCTTAAAATGTTAGTGGAATCTTACAAAAGTTTTAGTCAGTTTTTTGTGAAACCTCACAAATATTTCAAAGAAATTTGAGTTAGACCTCAACATAATTTCAATGAAAGTTTTGGTCAAAATATGTGTGAAATCTCACCATACTTTAAAGTGAAATGAAAAATACTTAAGTGATGCCATGTTGGATTAGATTTTGTATGCAAAAAAGAAAATGGCATTGCCCCTTAGGACAAGAAAAACCTAAATCTTATTTGATAATGTCTGTCAAAATAAAATTTATGATCCATTTTAAAAATTACTGTGAATATTTATCATTGATTCCCAATAATGCCTAAAAATCATTAGGCAGATTAATAAGTATATTTTTTATGGTTTAGGCAGAAATTGCTTTAAAAAACCCATCTGAAATCTGCCTTGACATTTCATTATTGGATGGGGTTTCTCAGGTATTTCCATCTAATTAGGCAGAAGTAAAGATTCTGCCTAGTAACAGTAATTTGCATATTTCGAGGTATATTCCACCCTGAATCTGCCTAAAAGTGATAATAAGGGGAATCTAGGCTAAATAAGCGGAATAAACAGATTCCGCAGAGTAGACGGAATAAACAAATTCCACCTAGCAGGCGGAATAAACAAATTCCACCTAGTAGGCAGAATAAACTAATTCCGCCTAGTAGGCGGAATAAACAAATTCCGCCTAGTAATAGACGGACTAATTTGCATGTTTCGGGCTGTATTCCACCCTGAATCCGCCCTGAACCCACCTAAAATTTATAATAAGTGGAATCTAGGCTTTAAGTGAAATCCGCTTTAAAATTCCACCTGGAATCTGGTTAAAGTCAGGGCGGAAGTTTTTGTACAGGAAATGGATCAAAACTAATCGCATAGAGACCCAAGTTTGGGGTCTTTGTTGGGATAAGAATTTCAAAGACGTGCCATATTGAAAAACCTGCCGTTCTCCTTGAAAATTTTCTCTCTTTTGAAGTCAAAATTCTGACCAAATGTTTTAAATTTCATAATTTATCCCAAGCTGACTTCTCTGTTCCATCACATGTATTTGATTTTTATGAAATTATCATCAGCTTCATAAGCATCATCAGAGTTTCCAATTTTAGAATGATGAGAGAAATTTAGGAATAATAAATACCAATGCTCTTACCTGCAAATTTGACATGGATTATGTTCTCAGGTTTAAAGAGCTGGATGTATTGTTTACATTCTGGGGCAAAATCCTTTACGGCCCAAGATCTCAGAACTGTATGGTGATCCTAAAAGTTTGTAAAAGATGCATCATACAGAATGAATGATAGTGGTTTGAAGATCAACAAATGTACTATATGAGATTAAGAAAAGTCACTTTTAGTCAAGAATTGGATCATGATTCACATCACATGTGTGTGTGTGTGATTTGGATTTTTAACATAGCTTTAACAATTTTCCTGTCATATCGCTATGATGTCTGCAATGTGGCAGTTTATAGTGATGCCTAGCATTGGAGCATTATGCAGCGGACATGTAGCATGATGTCCCGCCCAGTCGCATTATCCTGTCACCCGGCTGACCAGTCCTAACACTAACCTCATAATGCTGAGCACCAGGCAAGGCAGCTGTTAGTACCATTTTTGTAAGTCTTTGGTATGTCTCTTGGCCAGGGATCGAACCCACAACCTCATGCATCCAAGGCGGATGCTCTAACCACTAGGCTACTGGAGCGATCCAAATCACATATCAACATATACGACTACTATTTTTTCAGCAACTTTTTTTTAAAGAAAAATAAAATTTTCTAAATGATTGATATTAACCTCTTAATTCCAAGAAATATTTTCTGTTTGATTGGTTACTTCATGTAATATGTTGACAGATGTTCAGCTCAAAGGTTTGGTTTTTTCTATGGCACAACAACACAAGTAGGCTATTTTGCCAAGGCAAATTGAGAAAAGTGCCTTGATCAATAATGCAGCATTATAGTTGACCCAGGCTTACCCAATGGAAGAATTTGAACCCATGCCCTTTCAGTCACCTGCCTGGCATGCCAACTGCTCTGGTGGCCTAGTGGTTAGAGCGTCTGCCTTGGATGCAGGAGGTCATGGGTTTGATCCCCGGTTGAGTCATACCAGAGACTTACAAAAATGGTACTAACAGCTGCCTCACTAGGCAAGACAATAAGACTGGTTGGCCTGTTGTCAGGATAATGTGACTAGGTGGAACATCATGCTACATGTCTGCGACATGATGCCCCAGTGCTAGACATCACTATAAACTGCCACATTGCAGACATTGTAGCGATATGACTGAAAATGTGTTAAAGCTACGTTAAAATCAAAATCACATCACATCACGTCTGGCATGCTAACCACTCAGCCACCACAACTCAAGCCCCCATTGGATGCCTCTAATGATATAGGATGGGGAGCATCAGGTCTATTCTATATCCCAAAGGGATTTCACAGAGGGACAATACAGGAGGTCTTGACAAATGTATTTTCAAGGAAAGACAGTTTTATTGTATGATCAGTTAATATCATGGTACCAAAACCTATGCAATTATTTAAAAAAACACCTGGTACATCAAAATGATGTTTTCTCTTCAACTCTGCAAAAAATGGTCAGAAAATTATTGGTTTGTTTTAAGTACACCTCTCCCTTGATAACTTGCGCATATTTGGGCTACAAAAACAGGAACCGCACTATAAGCAAGGGCATGAGTTATTGAGGGACCTCCCAAAAATCCACTAGACAAAAGACATCCAGAGAACCACATGGTTGGTGTGGGGAACTGGCTTGTTTAATGACTGAATCCTTATTTTATAAAGTGTTGAGAAGCAATTGCCAATAAAGCACTTTTTCTGATGAAGGTGTTTGTTATTCTGTATAAGTTACATTTATTTTCAAAATGTCCAACATCTGAAAGATTGATAATATAAATCCAACTGGTTTCAACAGTCAACACAGTATGCAAAAACATTCATGTATTACATCAAGTCTTTTTGTTTTTGTTGATTAAGTCTGGTTCCTGGAGTGGTGTAATATAGTCTATGAAGCAGGGACCCAGGCTAACTGTTTATAAACTACCTAACAAGATTCATTTTTATACAAAAAATGCATGATTTTGTGAGACAATCGTTTACATCGAAACTCAAATTTTGAATGTTCATTTAGTAAAATATTAATGATATGATTTAACTGCAAGCAACAGTGAAACTTCTTATCATCCTTGAGAATATCTCTATGTGTGAATTCTGGAATTCTCTGAAACTTGTTTCCCCCACAATGGTCCGTATCTGTGAAACAAATACTCTATTTTACAAAGTACACATTTCGCTTGGTTGCCTTGCAATCTCTTATCACAGTTATGATCGAGTAGGTTAATTTAAGGAAGTTTAATTAGATTATGTACATAATAACATTTATAAGTGTTTGATTGATCAAATGAATTGAGTTACTCGACATACGACAGGAGCTGCTGGTTTTTAAGCATGTAGGATTTGTTTGCCTTTTAACTTTTTTGTTTATTACACTCCCTTTATTTGATTCAAATTAATGTGATAATAGAAAAGGAGGGCCGCTTTTTATTTAGTGCAACAATACAGCAAATGTTTCCGCTAGTCCGATATCAAAACATGGCCAGCACTTAATAAGGTTCTCAGAGAAATGCTCGTGGACATAGCTGTTATGGTAGATTGACACATTTTATGTTTAATTACAAGAGGACACATTGCATTTATGATGATTTCACTAAAAATGAACTAAAAGACAGAACTAGAGCACAAATTTCAAATGATAAAAAATATTATTTAATTGGTATTTATCAAAGTACTGCCTCCACTAGGTGTAAGTGACATTTTCATCGATCAAAAGTATCATTAATTATGGTGTACTAAGAATGTTTGGATAGAAATATAACAAATTTATGACTTCTTTTTAAAGTTGATATTTCATTATGTTCAATGTTTCAAATTTCTTCACTTGATGTACTTTCAGTGGTGCATGCTTAGAGACTATATCCATAAATAAGTCAGTCCACACCCTCAGAGCTTCATCTATCCCTTTACCTCATGCAAGCGTCTTTGGACGCCTCTACTCCATTCGCATGGAAGCGCTTTTTTATGCTTCTACTCCATTCGCATGGAAGCACCTTTTGACGTCTATAGACGCCAGCTGTAAACATCAGCCATTTTGAGCTGGTTTTCATTGCGCCACCTTCGGGGAAAACCCACCTATTAGATACTACATTCATTTCTGAGAATGACAATTACGTCAGATCATGTGGTCACTGTTTTATAATGCACTGGTTGATGTCTGCTATTTAAAGTAACTGGGTCGTAATCTCCACTCTCCAAAATGGCAGTCACAGATTTCATTCAGTACTTACAAAGTTTTCACGATTAGAATCACAACTATGAAAGATTCAATAACTTAGGTAAAGGCTCTGATATTGATGTAGGCAGCAATTAGTTTTTATAAATGATCAAATTTAGATGACTTAGTGATGTAGACGCAGCCGAAAACATGTAAATTTCGAGTATGGGAAATGGCAGCTAAGGTTATTCACACGCCTCACTGACATGACGGTGAATGAGTTCTCTCAAGATTTTAAAGCACATAAGAAATTCTTCCGTGAAAAATAATTACACAGCTATAACAATCGGACTTTACTCTTAATTTTTTCCACATATAATAGATGTGTACCAAAAATGTAAAATAGTTAAAATTGCTGTTAAACGTGACATACACTACATTACTTAACAGTTCACAGGCAGGATTTCATTCAGTACTTACGAAGTTTTCATGATTAGAATCACATCTATGAAAGATTCATTAACTTAGGTAAAGGCTCTGATATTGACATAGGCAGCAATTAGTTTTTATAAATTATCAAATTCAGATGACTTAGTGATGTAGACGCAGATGAAAAACATGTAAAATTTCGAATATGGGAAATGGCGGCCTCACTGACATGATGGTGAACAAGTTCTCTCAAGATTTTAAAGCAGATAAAAAATTCTTCCGTGAAAAATAACTACACAGCTATAACAATCAGACTTTACTCTTAAATTTCTCCACATATAATAGATGTGTACCAAAAATGTAAAATGGTTAAAATTGCTGTTAAACGTAACATACACTACATTGCTTAACAGTTCACAGGCAGGCCTATGCGCATGTGGTCAGCTAGGTAACAGGTGTTCTATTTATAGCGCGCTGCACTTTGTCACTATGCTCTATGAGGTAAAGGGTTAAGTCATACAAATTTTGGATCATTAATTGTTCATTAAAATTTTTGAACGACCTGTAAGTGATTGTTCTGTATGTATTTTTCTTAATTTTCTTGCATTTAACCTTTCTTGTAACAAAAGTAGGATAGTGGTCACATTTCGTACACACAAGCCACATTGTCTAATAGGTTGGTATAAATGTGATCAATAAGAGTGCTTGATTTTTCTGTTACCCACATGGAATCATTTACCAGCTGGACTAGGCCTAATGATTCAATAAATTCCATCCAGTTGTTCCTTTTTTGAGTATTGAGAAGGTCCTTATTTATATCGCCAAGTATATATGTTTCTTTCTCCTGTGCAAGAACATTTTCCATTTGTTTCCAAAAGTTAACATTCCAAATTGGCTTGGACAAGGTGGCCTATAAATGAAACCAACTAGGAATGATTTTGCATTATTCTTCCCTAATGTATACAAGACCCACCCTGCTGTCTCTCTGTCCCTACGTAATAGTTTATTGTAGCCTTGACAGTGAAATAGATTATAATTGTGGTCAGCATTTAATTTGGTTTCAGCGAGTACTAAAACATGTATATTATTTTTTCCTTGGAAGTCAACATTAACTTAATCTGGTCTATTTTTCCCACTATACATTGTACAGTTAAGTGACCTACGTTAAAAACCTAATGTATTTAGTTTCATATCAATTATATGTATGTCATCATGCAATGGGGTACTCACTGAGATTATACCCATAATACTTTTATCATTCGGACATCCTATTTCCATATTCATATATATCAGCATCTTCAAAGTCACATACAGACCCTGAAAATCCATTAACTTTTGCATTTACAATTGTATCCACTGAATAGAGTCAAGAGTCTCACTAGGTACATTTAGATTTTTTATAAATGAACCACAGGCATTCTCAAAATTGAGACTGCATGTATCCACTTGCTTAACTCATTAACTCCTGGAGGTTTTTGTCGTTGTTGCCTGAAATGCAAGTAGGAAACACATTTTGGGGGTATTTCTGAATACATCCTAATACATCGACTTCCAACAGATTTTCTATTAGCCTAATGCCTAGTTGTTTTAGAAACATCATTTTCAATTGGTTATTTTGTGTATGCATGAGCAGAAGGGTAAAGGCTTATTGTGTTTGTTTTGCTTAACGGACCCATCATTTTTGTATCGAGACCGCTCTTTATTCAAATGCCCAACTGTAGCATACTTTTTGCAAAGATTCACCTGTCTGTGTGCACTTCAGACCAGTCTGCTTTAGATCTGAGGCCAAAAAGTCTAAAATCGGGACATAAAATTGGATTTTGACCACGGGCAAATTTTGAGTGAAAAATAAATGGGTCCAAAAAATTAGTTTTTCCCTCAGTATTTTGTAGTGCAACTGAAACATCCCGATTATTTAGTATCATTGTAGAGCTACATCTGTCTACTTTTCTATAATACCACCTGCCATGTAAATGCAGTGCCAGGAGTTAACAAGGATTTTGGAAATTTTTTACAAATTGTCAAGAAATGGCTAAATTTGTCATTTATGTGCAACGTCAATGCATAAGTGAATAAAATATGCAAGGAATATTCAAATTCGGTAACGTCATCAAAATGCACCTGTTAACTCATTACCCCTGGAGGTTTTTGTTGTTTTCGCATGAAATGCGAGTAGGAAACCCATTTTGGGGCCTATTTCTGAATACATCCTAATACATCGACTACCAACAGATTTTCCATTATCCTAATGCCTAGTTGTGTTAGAAATATCATTTTCCATTGGTTACTTTGCTCACGCAAGAGCAGAAGGGTAAAAGTTGGAGTTCTTTTTTCTTTTTTTGCTTAATGGACCCATCATTTTTCGTATCTAGACCACTCTTTATTCCAAATGACCACCATATCCTACTTTTTGCAAAGGTTCACCTGTCTTTGTGCAGTTCAGGCCAGTCTGTCTTAGATCTGAGGCCAAAAAGTCTAAAATCCAGACAAAAAATCGAATTCCGATCACAGGGCGAATTTTGGGTAAAAAATAAACAGGTCCAAAAAATTGTTTTTCTCTCAGCATTTTGTAGTGCAACTAAAACATCCCAATTGTCTGGCATCATTGTAGAGCTACATCTGTCTACCTTTCTATAATACCACCCACTTTAGTGTATCATACATGTACTTGACACTACATAGCTCAGCAGTAGGCTACTATCTCCTGCCACGTAAACACGGTGCCAGGGGTTAATGAGTTAACCCAATCTTTAATCCTTATCTTCTGCAATGCATCCCCTCCTTTTCTGCATTTGTTCTCTTAAATTTTACATTTGTTCCTAATGATGGCCAATTTGCAAAATAGTGAACATTCACGTCTGGCTATAACTCGTGTGCTCCCATCCAGTTTTCAGCAACATCTCTCTCTCTCTCTCTCTCTTAGGCATGAATTAATCAATTATTTACTAAAGATTGCAGAATTAATAATATTTTCATCAGTTCAATCATTCTTCATTTAAATTTACCATTGAACAGTAAACATGTGTCAAGTCAGATTTTAGATGTAAAAGATTTTTGTGACTTTTTCCATCAATATATCACATTTTAGTAAGCAAAAATTGTTTAAAATTCAGAATTTTTATGATGTAGAAACAGCTGCAAATGCTAATTATGAGGTAAAGTGTAAATGTCCAAAACAAAACATCTTCTGTTATATCCAAACACACACACCTGGCTAATTTCTTAACTTAAGGGTATGGTGTGACTTTTGGATATAGTATTGTGTAAAAATTAAAGATATGGACATATCTGTGAATTTGATCTTTCTGGCTTGTGTTGTTCTTCAAACTTATGTGAGGCCTGTACATCTCATGTAGTCACTGCCCTGTATATAACAAGTGAAATACCAATAGTCAGCTAGGAAGCAGAGCTAGCTATTTATAGCAGTAGCTATAATGTGTCGTTGGTGCAAGGCAAGTAGAATATCTCAAAAACTGGTTGGATGACAACTATTAAGTACATCATGTTTTTCAAAATTATCACCCAGGCAAAGGACTTGTGTTTGCACTGTGAGTACTATGTGCTCTCAAAAATGAACTTCGGACATAAAAAATGCATGCATAAATTTGGGTGGGGTGGATCAATATTTTATTCTATGAATTTCCATTGACTTGCAAGATCAAGTGAATGATATTCTTATTTGTTGCTTTATTAAACCTACCCAAAAATATGGACCTTTTGGACCTCATTCGTGTTTTATTTTTTATGAATTTTTATATGAGGCAGGTGACTATACAACATTAAATTTATGCATAAAAAATGTCCTCTGCCCCCTTTATAACATTTACCTTGATCTTGCCCTTAGAAATTTAATACCTCTGTCTCACCAAGTTCTTACAAGCACAATATTTGTATGTTTTATGTCAACCAATAGGATTTTCTTTAAAAATTGAAAACCAAATTAACAGATTATTAAACAGTTTAGCTTGTGGGTAGGTGAAGTATTCCCCACTGTTTCCCAGAAATTAATAATATTACTACAGAACCAAAGAATAATGGTAGTGAATCTTGATAAAGTACCACATAGTTTAAGTACTCACAGCCTGACTTTTGTCTGTCCAGTTCCTTGGAGCCAATATAAAACATGCTTCTGCTTCAGATATCCTGAAGAAAAAGAAAAATAATATGAGTCCACTAATTGGGGTCACTAATCCAGGTCGCTAAAACAGACAAAATGAATTATTTAGATATCCTGAAATAGACAGATTAACATCCCTACATCTCTGGAGTCTAGTTTTGAGGGTCACTATTCCAGCTTACTCAAACAGATAATATCAATCGTTCAGATATCCTGAAACATACAGATTAATATCTATACATTTCCAAGTCTGTTTTTTTTTTTTTTTTGGGGGGGGTCACTATTCCAGCTCACACAAACTGGAAATAGCAATCATTTCAACTATATTGTTTGCCTGCATTATTAGGTTTATGATAACACTATTCTCAACTGTGCCCATAATGAATCTGTGCTTAAAACTTTTTAAATATCTTACATAAAATGACCATATCAATCATTTCTACACAAAGTGTTTGTCCCCATTATGCAGTTTATGATAACACTAATGACAACTTTCACTTTCATGTGTTTTTATTTAAAACTGCACAGGTTTGACTATTATGAGATTACAAATTGCAGCTAATTTTGTTTTAAATTGATCAATAAGGTAACTGAATCACATCCATCCATGCACAGGTGAAAATTGGGTTCCCACAGGTGAAAAGTGGGGTTCCCACCATGTCTGACAGAGCATGGTATGTGTATTCATCCAAGTATGATGATCAATCACAATAATGATGTTCAGAGAAACAACAAAAAATGAACTTGAATGTATACAGTATAGGTATACTATACTATAGGCCAGGCTGCCATATACCTGTATACAGTATAGGAGCACTATGTTACAGACCAGGTGCCATATACAGTGTGACCCCAATATAACACAGTAGTTGGGAGCCATAGAACCCGACCATGCTATAGACCAAAGCGTGTTATAAACAACCAGGTTAGTCAGCTGAAGAAAATGATGTGTGTACCCCGCTATAACACAGTAGTTGGGAGCCACAGAACCCGACCATGTTATAGACCGAACAGTGTTATAAACAACCAGGTTAGTTTAGTCAGCTGAAGAAAATGATGTGTGTACCCCAACAACTTTTGGGGGTGGGGGTGGGTTGATAGGTAATAAATGCAGGTGGTAAAATACGTGCTTCATTGGCACAGTTACCATGTTAAATAGATGCATATTAAATGGGAAATACATCTGTAGTGAAACAGAATAGGCGTATATAATATTTTACTTTATTTAGAGCACCACAGACTGGTACAATATGTGTATACTGTTTATATATAGATGCCTTATGTATAGCATGAATAGAGTATCAACACCACGTACTCACCTGTAAATGACATCACATACATTAAATCCACAATAAAAATAGTTCCATCGAAAAAATGCACACACAGATTTCAAATATTCAATCATTTTGTCACAGATCATATAGGTCTGAATTCAGTGGATAAACTGATCACAATCACATAACGAATGATAAAGCATATTTATGTTTCAGTACATCCCAAGTCGGTAAAAGTTAGCATTTTAAGCCGATGTTGGTAGCGTTCGTAAACACAAACTTTTTCACTGCAAAAAGGAAACTTTCATGGCACAGTAAATGTGTTCCCATCAAGTTGGAAATGAAAAATTCATCAAATTCCATTAAGTTTGGTACTGACTTCTTTGAAGAAAAGTTCTTTGTTTTATTGAAGATTGTAATCGGCTTTCTTTGATGAAAGGTGCATGCGTTATGGAAGTCACCATTAAAGGCCAGCTTTGGAGAACCAAACAAATGCCCATTTCTTATTGTGGCGGCAACATCAAATAACTGTATTGCATGATTGAGACTGATTTTTTTCCATTTGCTTAGCACGTTTTCATAACAGTCAGTGCTTCATCAGTAGTATTTTCTTTTAAATTTAAGCAAACTATTTTATCTGGGTGCATTTTTAAAAAAGGAATTGGCCATCGTTTGGTCAATTGAGTTACCATTCCTCCCAGTCTATTGAATAGACCAACAAGTAACATGGTTTTCTTTTTTATACATTTAGGGTAGCGGAGTGATGCTGCCTTTCACTCATGTGTTAGAAATTTAACAAAGGGTCAACGGATGATAGAGAGTCAACGGTCTGGTCTGACGACAAGGATTAGTACAGAAAATGTGGGTGTTCTGAATGATTTAATTCTGAGTGGAAAGAAGAGGAATTTTACTTACCATCCACACACAAATGTCAGTCTATGTAAATATATTAATTGTTAGCGAGTGGCTGAAAATCGAACAAAAGATAGATCGCAAGATAACGCTTAGCACGTTTTCATAACAGTCATGTGATGTTTTACCCCAACCCCTTGTATTATACATGTATTTATAAGTCTGTAAGTGGAGCCAGGTAAGCTTTGTTTTTCCAAGTGCCTAAGTTGGCTAATCCTCTTACGTAACCCAGTCTTTGTTTGAGCTCTTGAGTGGAAATCTGGCGGGAATCTTTGTACATGGGAACACGTGACGTAGACAACTTCAAAGAGCCGGAAGCCGACAATGGTAGGCTGGACAGTACATGGGGACACACAGACTGACATTTTTATGATTGACAGTTCGATCAAATGACCAGAGTCCGTCGCCATCCAATCGGGATGCGTTGTAGGTGGGACTTGATTCGAGAAATTGACATAAGACTTGTACAAGCCTGAAATTCGTCAGTTGGTGTTTAAGAGTCGCAGTGACACACACTCCGTTAGCCATTCGTAAAAATTGGCGGAATTTAGGAAATTCATGAAATAGCTTCGATCAGGAAGCTTTCGGGGGACGAAAGAATTTCAGAGAATTTCGGGGGACGAGAGAAGTTCAGAGAATTTCGGGTGACGGTGAGAGATACCGAGTGAATTTCGGGTGACCTCAAGGAATATCGTCAAGGGTTCCGGATACTAGAAGAGGAACCGGAAGTCAAGATAACGGCAAGGAACAAGGATTACAGAAGAGGAAGCGGAAGTGGAGATCACGAAAGGAGAGAAAGACAAGGGAACGAAGAGATTTAGATGAGTAGCACTCAAGAAGGGAAAAATCTCCTCACACTGTGAACTCAAATGATGATCAAAGGGATCATTGGGTGAAAGAGAGACATTGATTACTTTAAATTCTTTTAAATTTCATTTATTAAATTGTTATTGTTTAAATTTCATCTTTGTATTTCTTTTAATTTAACTGTCGGCATAGCTGACTGGGGGCTCGTAGCCATAAATATATTTAGTCAATAAATAATATAGTGTCCAGAATTAACCTTCTGAATAAGGACCAGGGGAACTTCTCATAATTCGTTAAAGTCTATAAGAAGAACCCCACCCCTAGACCACTACACCCCCACAGTGGGCGCTTCGTCCGGGATATGAATTAGACATATATATTATTTTGGGACTTAAAGTTATTGGTAGAAGTATTAGTGAACAGTGTGAGATATTTTCCATTCTTTGTATTTGAAATTTTGTGATTTTCTCATCTTGTATTTTTATTGTCATATGTGCAGGCTTTGTAGATCTTCCATTCATAGCAGTACGTGTGAAGCAGATATCGAACAAATATCTTACCTGAACGAAACTAGTTGTTGTCGACAGGTAAGTATTTAAACTGGTATTACAAATATCTGTATATTGTTTGAATTTTGAGACAAGGTATCACTTTACATTAGTATAATGGCTACCGAACGACAAATGATAAAGGAATACCGCGCCATGGGGTCGGAAGATCTTGGATATGAGGGAGATCGCCTGGCAACCTTTATAGAAGAAAGGATCAAGGAATGGAAGGCCGAAAAAGCAGCGGAAAGAGAAGCCCAGAGAGAACTAGCGAAGATAGCAGCGGACCAAGAGTTAGCCAAGATAGCAGCGGACCAAGAGTTAGCCAAGATAGCAGCGGACCAAGAGTTAGCCAAGATAGCAGCGGACCGAGACGCCCAGAAAGAGCTGGAGCTAGCCAGACTCGCTCACACTCTGGAGATGGAAAAGGTCAGAGTTGAAGCTAGGACCAACGGACGGGACGACGCCAGTACAAGCTCTGGAACAACCGGCCGACCTTTCATCGACCACCGGATAGTCCAGATCAACATGTCACGCTTCAATGATAGGGAGGAGGCTATTGACGATTTTCTCGTCCAGTTTGAGAAACTCGCACGCGCTCATCAGGTCCCTGAACAGCACTGGGCCATTCATGTCTCAGCCTTTTTGCAAGGTGCAGCTCGGGAAGTCTACCACGGCTTAACTGCAGAAGAGGCTGATGACTACACTGCCCTCAAGAAGGCGCTTCTCTGCCATTATCGGCTGACCGCCGAGACTTACCGGAAACTTTTCCGGGACTCGGTGAAAAAGGTAACAGAGACCCACTCTCAATTCCACAACCGTGTTCGAGGTTTATTTGAGAAGTGGATGAAAATGGCCGAAGTCGAACGCACGTACGAAGGGCTACGCGAGGTAATACTCAAGGAACATGTCCTGGGTACTTACCGTCGCGAGTTGACAGTTTTCTTAGCAGAAAGAGAACACCGGACGCTCGAAGAGATCGCTAACATGGCGGAGCGATACGAGCAGGCGCACTCGAAGAATGGAGGTTCCGGGGTTGCTGACCGACCCCGACCCTCTGAGTCGCGTCGTATGGGGGAGGTTGAGCCGGCTGTCCGTAACCGTCAGGGCGACGGGAAGGTCGGAGGGGCACCTACAGGTAGGGCTGCCGCCTATCGACCTGGACAGGCCTCACCCACGAAACCAGGACTTGCAAGTCGGCGAGGGCCGCCGACATGTTTTAATTGCAAGCGCCTGGGGCATTTTGCCAGGGACTGTCCCAAGGGCAGGCAGACCCAGGTGAATGTCGTAGCTAAGAAGGAAGGTGTGCCGGAAGCGAGTCGCAACCCAGCCAACCTTGCGGCCGCAACTGTCAATGGTGAAGGCGCCACCATCTTGTATGACACTGGGTGCAGCGTCCCCGCGCTTGTCGACAAGAAATATGTCAAGCCGGAGGACTATACAGGGGAGGTAATAGAAGTTCAGTACGCGAACTGCGCGCGTGACTCATTACCAGTAGCTGTCATTGACCTCGATTCACCATACGTGAAGGGGAAAATTGAAGCTGCTTGCTTGGAGGGGCTATCACATGACGTCATATTGGGTTGCCGTTATGTGTTACCCCAGCCGAACCCCGAAACCTGCACACCTATGCCAGTGAGTGCTGTTGAAACCAGGGCCATGAGTCGACAGCCGAAACAAAAGCCAATCCAAGTTACATCGACACCGGTTAGTAATGTTATTCCAGCGGAGTTAAGGAAGCTGCAACAGGAGGACGCAACTCTGGCGCAGTTGCACAAACACGCAGAAGCGGGAACAGAAAGGGAAACTCCGAACGGCGCGGTGAAGTTTGTCTACAAGAAGGGAATCTTGTATCGCCACGCCAGGAAACACAACGAACACTTCAAGCAAGTCGTCGTGCCAAAGGAAAAGCGTTGCGAAGTACTGAAACTTGCACACGAGAGTCTCATGGGTGGACACATGGGAATTGCTAAGACGCGTGACCGTCTTGTAAAAGAGTTTTACTGGCCAGGGGTCCAGGGAGACGTAAAACGGTTCTGTCTCTCCTGTGACAAATGCCAGAGAATGGCACCGAAAACGGATCAACGACCCATCCCTTTGGGGAGTACGCCCCTTATCGATGAACCATTTAGACGTGTTGCCATGGATTTAATCGGACCGATAAAACCCGCGTCTGCGCACGGAAATCGATATATTTTAACGGTTGTCGATTATGCTACACGCTATCCGGAGGCCGTTGCGTTGCGTAACATTGACACGGAAACCGTCGCGGAAGCTCTGTTTGCGATCTGGTCAAGAGTCGGAGTGCCCGACGAGATCTTGACCGATCAAGGAACACAATTTATGAGTCGTGTGATGGCGGAGGTGAATCGTCTCATGTCGATTAAACACCTCACGACTACACCGTATCACCCCCAATGTAACGGATTGGTCGAACGGTTTAATGGGACCTTGAAAAACACGCTCAAGAAATTGTGCGAAGGCCGCCCCAAGGATTGGGACCGGTATATTCCGGCCATGCTTTTTGCATACCGGGAAGTACCGCAAGCGAGTTTGGGGTTCTCTCCCTTTGAACTCTTGTACGGGAGAACCGTACGCGGCCCAATCGCCGTACTGAGACAGCTGTGGACAGACGACCACGCTGTAGAGGAAGTACGCACTACCTACCAATACGTCGCGGACTTGCGCAACAAACTGGAAGAGGTTTGTTCTCTCGCGCAAGAAAACCTCAAACGAGCTAAGGCGCAACAGGCGAAAAATTACAATAAGCGCGCAAAACCACGTCAGTTTGAGGTAGGGGACAAAGTGTTGTTGTTGTTGCCCCAGGAACACAACAAGTTGCAAGTTTCCTGGAGGGGTCCATACGTCGTCACCAAGAAGGTCGGAGGTCAAACCTACCGGATACAGCTACCGACGAAAGAGAAATTGTACCATGCCAATTTGCTCAAGAGGTACCGGGAAAGGGAGACCGCCAGCGATTTTGTTGTCGCAGCGATAGTCACCGAGGATATCGAAGGCGATACGGAAGGTGCTAACACTGTCCCGAGCTGTCCATTAACGAGGGCCGAGACTCCGTCGGACGTGGAGTGTGACCCCATGTTAACTGAAGGGCAGCGGAACGAGATAGAGACCTTGCTGGCCGGATATTCCGACGTGCTAACCGAAAAACCCGGGAGGACGACGCTTGTCGAGTTCGGGTTAAAGATGGTGGACGACCGACCAGTTCAGCGTAAACCCTACCCCTTGCCCCACGCGAAACGACAAGTTGTAAGGGAAGAAATCGAGCAGATGATTGCTCTGGGAGTAATCGAACCTGCCGACTCTCCGTACAGCTCACCAGTAGTCTTAGTGCAGAAGAAGGACGGCACCCATCGGTTCTGCGTCGACTACCGGAAGCTGAATCAGGTGACAGAATTTCAAGTTGAAATGCTACCTGACCCCGAACATATCTTCGCTTCGGTCTCGAAAGCGAAATATTTTTCCAAACTGGATTTGTCCAAGGGGTATTGGCAAATTCCGGTAAGGAAAGAAGACCGACCGAAGCTTGCTTTTGCTACTCCCGACGGGACATACCAATGGTTGGTGATGCCGTTCGGGGTACAAAACGCGCCCAGCGTCTTTACCAGAATGATGCGGAAGTTGTTGGAGTCCTTGCGCGATAGGGGTGTCCACAACTTCATGGATGACCTCTTGTTAGCTACAGAGACATGGGGTGAACACCTCGCTCTGTTAGCTGACGTTTTGGAGCGGCTACGTCAGGAGGGCTTGACAGCCCGCCCTTCCAAATGTCACCTTGGTTTCAGGACATTAGACTATTTAGGACATACCCTGAGCCAAGGCACGCTGTCTCCAGAGAAGTCGAAGGTGGAGCAGTTGAGAAACGCCGCACGCCCCACCACGAAAACGGAAGTGAGGTCATTCCTGGGACTGGCCGGATATTACCGGAGGTATGTCGCTAATTTCAGCGCGATTGCGGGCCCGTTGTCTGACCTAACCAAGAAACGGACCCCGAGTAAGTTCGTTTGGACAGATGCGTGTGAGCACGCATTCCAAACGCTAAAGGATAGACTTACATCCGACGCAGTTGTTCGTCTACCGGACTTGGATAAAGAATTCGTTCTGCGCACCGATGCATGCGACACGGGACTGGGAGCAGTACTGCTCCAGGAGCATGACAAGACGCTTTTTCCTGTCGCATACGGCAGCCGGAAGTTGTCTGCTGCCGAGAAGAATTACTCAGTATCGGAGAGGGAATGTCTTGGAATCGTGTTCGGCATATCACGGTTCGAGCGATACCTATATGGACGTAAGTTCATATTGGAGACCGACCACCAACCACTCGCCTATCTGGCGCAGGCAAAGTTGTCCAATGGTCGATTGATGCGATGGTCGCTGTTTTTACAGCAGTATCAGATGCAGATCAGATACGTGAAAGGATCTGAAAACGTAGGCGCAGATTTCATGAGTAGAAGCGCCGAAATGATATAGATCATTTGTTATATTTTCGTGTTCATACTCAGTTTAGCATTTAGTTCATTTTGCTGATTTTGTTCTTTATATCGTGTAACACTTTTGCTTTTTTAGTTTGAGTGAATAAAATCCTGATTTTATTCTCAAGCGTGGGGGGATGTGATGTTTTACCCCAACCCCTTGTATTATACATGTATTTATAAGTCTGTAAGTGGAGCCAGGTAAGCTTTGTTTTTCCAAGTGCCTAAGTTGGCTAATCCTCTTACGTAACCCAGTCTTTGTTTGAGCTCTTGAGTGGAAATCTGGCGGGAATCTTTGTACATGGGAACACGTGACGTAGACAACTTCAAAGAGCCGGAAGCCGACAATGGTAGGCTGGACAGTACATGGGGACACACAGACTGACATTTTTATGATTGACAGTTCGATCAAATGACCAGAGTCCGTCGCCATCCAATCGGGATGCGTTGTAGGTGGGACTTGATTCGAGAAATTGACATAAGACTTGTACAAGCCTGAAATTCGTCAGTTGGTGTTTAAGAGTCGCAGTGACACACACTCCGTTAGCCATTCGTAAAAATTGGCGGAATTTAGGAAATTCATGAAATAGCTTCGATCAGGAAGCTTTCGGGGGACGAAAGAATTTCAGAGAATTTCGGGGGACGAGAGAAGTTCAGAGAATTTCGGGTGACGGTGAGAGATACCGAGTGAATTTCGGGTGACCTCAAGGAATATCGTCAAGGGTTCCGGATACTAGAAGAGGAACCGGAAGTCAAGATAACGGCAAGGAACAAGGATTATAGAAGAGGAAGCGGAAGTGGAGATCACGAAAGGAGAGAAAGACAAGGGAACGAAGAGATTTAGATGAGTAGCACTCAAGAAGGGAAAAATCTCCTCACACTGTGAACTCAAATGATGATCAAAGGGATCATTGGGTGAAAGAGAGACATTGATTACTTTAAATTCTTTTAAATTTCATTTATTAAATTGTTATTGTTTAAATTTCATCTTTGTATTTCTTTTAATTTAACTGTCGGCATAGCTGACTGGGGGCTCGTAGCCATAAATATATTTAGTCAATAAATAATATAGTGTCCAGAATTAACCTTCTGAATAAGGACCAGGGGAACTTCTCATAATTCGTTAAAGTCTATAAGAAGAACCCCACCCCTAGACCACTACACCCCCACAAGTCAGTGCTTCATCAGTAGTATTTTCTTTTAAATTTAAGCAAACTATTTTATCTGGGTGCATTTTTAAAAAAGGAATTGGCCATCGTTTGGTCAATTGAGTTACCATTCCTCCCAGTCTATTGAATAGACCAACAAGTAACATGGTTTTCTTTTTTATACATTTAGGGTAGCGGAGTGATGCTGCCTTTCACTCATGTGTTAGAAATTTAACAAAGGGTCAACGGATGATAGAGAGTCAACGGTCTGGTCTGACGACAAGGATTAGTACAGAAAATGTGGGTGTTCTGAATGATTTAATTCTGAGTGGAAAGAAGAGGAATTTTACTTACCATCCACACACAAATGTCAGTCTATGTAAATATATTAATTGTTAGCGAGTGGCTGAAAATCGAACAAAAGATAGATCGCAAGATAACGCGTCATCTGGTTCATCTCGCTACCAGAAATGTCAACAACAAAAAAGTGGATATCTCACAACATACAGTACTCATGCTCAATGTCAACATAAGCGGATTATCATATAACAGTGCACTGTTAAGATGGTTTGTCAATATTGTTTATGTAACAATAGATAAATATCAGTACATTTTATATCAAGTTTGTGGCTTTCTTTCATGGGGCCTCTGAATTTCTCCACTCCAAACCAATGGTTGTATATACAAGTTTAAACAACAATATCACCAATAAAAAAATCGCCAGATGGTATATTTTGCCTCCAATAAGGGAAACAAAATCACAGTTTGCGACATTGGTGAAGCCCTATGCAATCCTAGAATAAACTTTTCAGACTTTATTTTTCGTACTTTTAAGAATAAAAATCTATTTTTTTGCGTTCAAGAAAAATACATATAAAATTTCAGGAGCCACGCCACGAACATCTTGTATTATTCAAGCGTGATCTCTTCCCCAAAATGATAATAAACTTTCTGGGTTTTTGTTTTGTACTTCTAAGACATTTTTTTCATGTGCAAGAAAAATACATGTATAAAAAATTTTGGGAGCCACACTGCGACCGTGTTATATCCGAATTTGTGTTATAACAGAGCGCGCTATAGCAGGGTCACACTGTACTTGTATACAATATAGGTGTACTATGTTATTGGCCAGGCCCCATTATACTGGTGTACACTATATGTGTACTGTGTTGTAGGCCAGACTGCCTGATGCATGTATACACTACAAGCATTCCGTAGTATGGGCCATACTCCCTTACACTTGTGTTCATGTACATTTTGTACAAATGGGAATAATGAATCCACTCTCTCAAAGCATGCTAAAACTGTGAAACTTGCACTCAGTAAGGGAAATTTAATGTTGAAAGTTTTGAGCATATACAGAGAAGCATATACTTATACTTATGTAACTATTACACCATGGATGAAACTTAAATGCACTCGATGACTCCTTTTCTGGAACAAATGCATTCTCTGTTATAGGTAACCATATAACTGCCTTTGTTAAAGCAGTACACAGTTGCTGCTTTGAGACTGTTGATAAAATGTATGTTACTGTCTTGAAATAGACATCTGTTTTTCCATTGGCAGATTACATTACTATGCAAATTTAAGTCTCCCCACCCACCCACCAGAGAAAGGCACATGCTATCTGTTCAGTTAATGCCCTATAGTACATTATCAATGATGTGCTTCAGAGACATCAACCCATGAACATGCTTTATCAGGAAATCCTGGTTTCAATTTTGGGGGAATCTAGGCAGCCAGTCTGGATTGTATAACACCATTAAAACGTCCCTGCAATATTATTACGTGTTCCTAACAGTCTATAACATTTATTTAGCAACAACCATAATGATTGAATGATGGTGGCTTTCTCATCAGTACTTTCCAAGTGTGCTAAATTCTGGTAACCCATGCCTAGACTATGGGGTACACTATTGAAACTGTTATTCCTTGGATGTGCATTACCAAGTAGAATACTTAATTAATGATATTCAGTCAAATAAACCTATATCACTATTACTATATCACAATGACAAAGAGAGGATTTTTATTTCAAATCAAATTATTTAGCGTGAGTGGTAGACATCAACAAGGGCAACTGAAGAAAAAAACTTAAATTACTGAAAATAATGAATCAGTGGGATGTTATTCCATTAAAGTCTGGTTTCTGGAATCTATTTCTGGGAGCTGAATTTTTTGTGTGCAGATTTGTAATTATTCTGCACAGTTTTGGACATCAATACAACTCTAAGTCTGGCATCTGTTTTTCATGCTGCTACTCTGTCCAGCCCTCACAAACAAAAAGAATGTCTTCTTGCTAGTTTAAAAAAAGTTGTAAAGAATTGTTTGTTTGCCAAGCAAAAAGGCAACAAGTGATCTTCCATTGGACAGAGGAAGTTGCACCACATCTCACTGATTGTCATCGACTGAAAGTGCATTCTGTTCTTTGGATGTGAGGTATGGGTTAGGGGTTAGCACAGGTCAATAAATAAATGTAAGTTTAAGAAATAATTATTCTCCTGCAAAAATCCAGTGGATTGAAGAGCAACCAATATCTTTAAAAAGCTGCTGATAAAGTATGAATTTCACTACTTCTGCATTACATAGCTAGAGTGATTAGGGAGCAATTCTTATACAAAAGATGAGTTAGCAAGGTTCCAGACAGTCATATGAAGGGCTGAACCAAGTTAGAACCAACATAAGGTTTAATTTTTGACAAAGGGCCAAGACCTTATGCCAAAACGAGTTGAAATTAGCAAAAAGAATGGAGCAGTCTTTGTTCTAGCCTACCATATACACTCATTTACAGAAGAGTCCAACTGAAAACTGCACAGACCCAGATCTGCAGTCACATAATGTGCTGGCAGCTCTGGATCTGTGCAGTTTGTTAGGATTAATCAGCAGAACAGTAGAACAAACAACACAGATTGTGATCTGCAGGTGCATGATGCTATGGCAGATCAGGATCTGTATTGTCTGCAGTTTGATTACACTTATAAACAAGTTTAAACAGCATGTTCCATTTTCCATGATCATAAAATATATTAGAAATTGAGGAACAGTAGTCTATGATTGTTATTGGATCTAACTACTCAAAAAAACTATAGAAGCAAGTGAGCTATTTGTGGTATTGAGAGTTTTAAAGAAGTTTCCCTGCTCAAACCACTTGGAGGAACTTTCCATTTCCCCTCACAGGCTTTCAAAGTGTTGGACCTTCTTGCCCCAACAATTCTGTCCATCAATTGTTCTGAGAAATGTCATTTCCTGAGGGTTTGTTTCACATCAACCTGCTGTACTGGATCAGCATTTCTTCGGATAAAAAGAAATGTGTGTTTAAGGTTGATGAGCAAGAGAGGATTTTCATGTACATTTCCATCATTGCATATAGGAGTTAGTTGATCCATGACTTGTCCCACTTGAGGGAGCAATCAGGATTAGTCAGCACTTGGATACCCTTGCTTTCTGCAAAACTTTGGGGATTATAGGCATTTGGGTCTGTGTGGGGGGATATACACTGAGATCATTCCAGTTCAATGAAAGGCCATTAACTGCAATGTTTTCAGATCTGGAACTGGCTAAATATTGTAGCTTGGCATTCTACCTCACTGCAAAGAGACTGACAGCAGACCATCCTAAATGAACAGAGTCAACTTAAGACTCAGTGGTCAATGTACTATTCTGAGTCAGTTGAGACCATCCTGAATGAACACCAAGTCAACTTAACACATTAACCCCTGCAGGTTTTTGTCATTTTCATCTGAAATTCGAGTAGGAAACACATTTTGAAAGCTATTTCTGAATACATCCTAAAATACTAACTTCCAGGTGATCTTCCAATAACATACTGCCAAGTTGTGTTAGAAACATCGTTTTTCATTGGCTATTTGGCTTGCGCATGAGTAGAAGGGTAAAAGTTTCTAAACAGACCCATTATTTTCGTACTGAGACCACTCTTTATTCCAAGTGCCTTTCTTATCCTGCTTTTTGCAAAGGTTCATCTGTCTGTTTGCAGTTCATACTGGTCTGCCTCAGATCTGAGACCAAAACATCTAAATTCTGGACACAAAATTGGATTCCAACCACAGGCAAATTTTTGGTAGAAAAATCGGGTCCCAAAAATGAGGTTTTTCCCTCTGTATTTTGTGTGCAACTAGAAATTCCAGATTATTTGGTATCATTGTAGAGCTACATCTGTCTACCATTCTATAATACCACTCACTTTAGTGTATCATACATAACCTTGAAGCTACAGAGCTCGGCAGTAGGCTACTACCTCCTGCCAAGTAAACACGTCACCAGGGGTTAATGTGTTAAGACTCAGTGGTCAATATACTATTCTGAGTCAGCTGAATCTGCCTGGGATGAGGTAGACTTATTATGAAATGAAACCAGAAAGAAAATCCTAACAATAAGACACAGATCTGGGGTTGTGGTTCCCTCTTATATTTTGAGATAACAGATGATTGTCAAGTTGTCAGAAAGAATCATAATGCCCTTTCCAGATAAAGTCTCCTGCCAAGATCACAAGGTATTTGGTTTTGATCTTTAGGAGGCTGCAGAACATAGTGTACTCCAGAAGGAACCTAACCCTGCTTGAAAGGAGAGAAGGTCATTGACAACTTAACCACTCATGCTGGCATTTGTACCAATTGTCATTGCCAGTGGTTGGACATGCAGAAGGGTACCAGCCTGAAGCATGCAGATGGATGTCAACCTTAAGACAGTAGAGGTCCTCCCATATGAAGAGACTGGACCACTTTTGATCCAAAACTTAGAGATTTCATCTAGTTGGCAAAGTTTCAGCCACAGTTGGGATAGAAGGATCCCATTCAACATCTTCCTGCATAAATCCCTTAAAACCACAATCCCATTGACAAAATTAGATTTCCTTTTCCAGGATGTTTCTACTGTGAGATTAAATGTCTTAATTTACTCATAAACACAGTGCTCCCATTCTTATATGGCCTTATAAGATGGGTGATCTTTCCAGAGGGGGACTAAATGTTTTGCGAGAAGTACATGTAATGTACATAGTAAGAAAGCTAAATACTTCAAAGCATTTAATATCTTTATTTAAAAGTAACTTTAATGATAAAAAGGTTCTTCTTGTCTTAAAAATATACTTCTATTAACTGAACAGATTAAGATTTCTTATTCTTGATGTAAGCATAAAATGTGAGTGGCGTATTGTCGCCATGCACACTGCAACACCATTCTTGGTACACAGATAATTAATTATTTTTCTGTTAGCTCCATCCTCCCAGTGCAGCTAAATATTTTCCTTATCTGTTGTGATGTTTACTCAAGTGATTTAAAAAAAAAATAGTTTGGCAAGTCACCCCCCCCAAAAAAATGTTGAGTCAAATAACTCTGACTTTCTTCTAAAGTAACAAGTCTTCATTTATGTGATGACACGTTACAGTTTTGTAATGATTTATCTCCATGTTGCTAATTGTAGTGTGATTAAATTATGCAGATGAAACTTTGGTAGAGTGGACAAAATGCCTTCCTTATAAAGGAATTGATATATGTACTGTAACACGATTTTTTGGTTTTTGCCTGGTGCCCTGTTTTGTTGAAGGTTAATTTGTCTGAGTGTGTTAATCCACAAAATCTAAATTTAGCCTATGCTGACCATGATCTTGACAATTACATCTGGATCTAATCATCAAAGATAGAACTCAACAGCTGAGTGAGGCCAAAAACTCAATCACAACACTGTTGAGCCCATTTCCTGTAAACATCAGCTTTTATAGATAATGATATAATATTAATAGTATTTATCTTAGTGTTATATATACTTTAGCTAACACTTCTTTCAGTAACGGAAACCTGACACTGGGAAAAAGGTATTGGCGGAGATAATCAGATTACTTACCTTACCATATAAATTAATTATTTGTTCAAGACACATTTAAAAAAAAAATGGCTGCATGTGAGAGGAACATTTTAATTTTTTTTTACTGTTATGTATATTTGATTTAATTCAATTGTTTGTTTGTTAGTTTTCAATTTTTTTAATTCCATTACATGCTATTGTAAATGTAACTTTATTTACTGGATTTGACATTTTCCAGAAATTCAGTTTCACCTAACTATTTCGTAAACACATAATAACAAAAGCTTTTATCTAATGCTGATCTAGTTCCTGACCTTGATTCAGAAATCGGTGAAAGTTGAAGTAAACAACTTTTTTTTTTTATTTATTCTTTCCCAGAGTGAAAATCACTGGTTTTAGTCAGGGCCATACTGGGAGTATGTGATGTTAGGCATGTAAAAAGCTTATTATTCTAGAAACATGATCATGTGACCCTCATACAGGAATCTGTTTTGCATCTTAAATTAATATAACTTTTTCCTATAGAGAATTTAGTCAGTCTAGCTTTAAACCACTGGCACATAAAGGTATTTTGTGGTGACCAGTCTGAGTTGAAATTTTTAATTTTTCTTCAAATTATTTGCATTCCAAGAGATTACCTTTCCCTGGAAATACTTGTGCTCTTAATTAATTCTTGGACAAAAACAGTTATCATAATTTACACAGAATTCAAACACTGGAATATTATTTTCTGTGATTCGATGAAGAGCTGTTGACACATCAGTACAACACTGAATACAGCATACATCATTACTTTCCATTTTGGTTTTCATCAGGATTCAAACTCAGTTTCATTGGGACATTTTATTACTAGTACTTCTATTTTTTTAATTCTTGGATTATTTTTCGATTTGATTCATAAAACCATAAGTTCTTTTTCTCATTTTTACCTTGTTTATTGGGGAAATTATTTGTTAATTTTACAAAGCTTGTTGTCTTCACTCTTTTCTTTTTGCGTTTTGTAGGAGTCTAAACATAACAGAACTAATATGCTGGCCGTTTTTGGTGTTAAAGGGGTGGCCATTCTTGAGGGGTACTTTTAACACAAACTCATCAGTGCCAAAGCATTCTGTCTGTAAAAAGCGAGTGGCCATTGGTCGGGGGGTGGGGGGGCATTCAAGAGGGGGACCACTCTAATGATAAGACTAAACTCACTTTTAAATCTGATTTCACTGACACTTAATTGTTGGAATACACATTATTTGCACTGTAGCAAAATTACAGAAAGCAGCAGCAAGTTCAAAAGACACGCCGGTACTAATCCTTTCTGCGATATGGTTCCACGTATCAGTGAACAATGGTCAACAATAAGCTGGTCCTCTGTATAATTAGTGAGCTGTGTTTACAGAGAAAAAGACACTGATCCACTGCAGTTGCTTTAGTGCTAAATGTGTACTTTAGCCGAATACAATAGCTCATACAGACCAATTAAAATTATGGCTTATTAGAAACACTGGTTATTTTTGATGTTAGGAATACAATATCTTACTTTTCCAGTATACAACAGGTGTATTTGTTTTGGAATTTTAACGTAGCTTTAAAAACATTTCAGTCATATCACTACGATGTCTGCAGTGTGGCAGTTTATAGTGATGTCTAGCACTGGGGCATCATGCCACAGACATGTAGCATCATGTCCCACCCAGTCACATTATCCTGACACTAGGCCAACCAGTCCTAACAGTAACCTCTTAATGCTGAGCGCCAAGCAAGGCAGCTGTTAGTACCATTTTCATAAGTTTTTGGTGTGACTCAGCCAGGGTTTAAACACTCAACCTCCCGCATCCAAGGCGATGTTCTAACTAATACATTATATACAGAATTATGTTATAATGAAGCGCATTAAAACGAGGGAGAGTTGTAGATAGTGTCAAGCAACTTATTTAACAAAGTATATGGTGCCATGTAACTTGTCATGTAACAAAGTAAACTGTGCCAAGTAACTTGTCATGTAACAAAGAAGATGGTATGAAGTAACTTATGTAACAAAGTAGATGATACCAAGTAACTTGTCATATAGCAAAGTGGATGGTGCTATGTAACTTGTCATGTAACCAAGCAGATGTTGCCAAGTAACCTGTCATGTAACAAAGTATATGGTGCCAAGTAACCTGTCATGTAATAAAGTTGATGGTGCCAAGTAACAGAGTAGAAGAAGCCAAGTAACTTGTCATGTAATAAAATAGAAGATGCCATGTAACTTGTCATGTAACAAAGTAGATGGTGCTTAGTAATTTATATGACAAATTTAAAAAAATGGTATGAGTAATTTGTCAGATGACAAAGTTGATAATGAGAGAGCAAAACAGTCATCTACATTCAATAAAATTTATGCAATACACTTTCCTGTTACAAAAAGATTCAGAATACTGCAAACTTGTAGCAATGCACCAAAATGCATGTTTTCACTAATTTCCAACCAATTCCCAAGATCAATGCCAACACTTCTATCCAAAAGGGAGCTCACTCTTTATTTACTTATGTGTTGGCAAGGAGATGACTTAAAACAAGCCAAAAGCCAGGCTTAACTCATTCAGCCCCGGAGGATTTTGTCGTTTTCACCTTAAATGCGAATAGGAAAGACATTTTGGGGGCTATTTCTGAATACATCATAATACATCGGCTTTCAACAGATTTTCCATGAGAATAATGCCTAGTTGTATTAGAAACATCGTTTTCCATTGGTTATTTTGCTGCAAAAGGGTAAAAATTAATGTTCTTTTTTTTTAATTTTTTTATTGCTGAATGGACCCATCATTTTCGTATGGAGACCTTTATTTCAAATGCCCACCTTATCCTAGTTTGTGCAAAGGTTCACCTGTCTGTGTGCAGTTCAGACCAGTCTGCCTTAGATTTGAGGCAAAAAGGTCTAAAATCCAGACACAAAATCACATCCCAATCACAAGCAAATTTTGGGTGGAGAAAAAAAAAGGTCAAAAAAATTAGGTTTTTCCCTCTGTATTTTGTAGTGCAACTAGAACGTCCAGATTATTTGGTATCATTGTAGAGCCATATATATATCTGCTTTTTTGTAATACCACTCACTTTAGTGTATCTTAAATTACCTTGATGCTGCAGAGCTCGGAAATATGGTACATCACACCTACAGGTGGGATTGGGGCCGAATGAGTTAATGTCTATTTTAGCTTGGGAGGGATAGATTTGCTAGTTGGTAGATATTCAATTATGGTGTGGTAATGTAATTTAAGCAATAATTTTGAGTACTACATTCCAAATAAAAAAATTAAACAGAATGATTGCACACACTGATTTCAAAAGAAGTTAATTGTTGCTTATCATGTGAAAACTGTATCACAAATTATGACTTGATGTTGAGAATATAGCAAAATGCCTGATCCAAACCATCATTCCAGTTATCCTGAAAGCGGAAGACAGCATTTTAACTTGACATTATGTAAATTTCAATTTATTAGTGAGTGTATAATATTTGTTTATTTACCAAGTAATTTTGATAAAATCTGTTTTGCATTAATTTTGTGATAAAATTTTCATAATGTGTATGCTATAAATGAAACACATATTCTGATAAACAGCCTGGAATCAGAATTAAATATTACTGACCACCATTTCTGTATGTACCATGTTATGCTAATTATGGTAACGAGTCTGTAAACGGACAATCAGAGCATGCTGATGTTATGAAATACTGTGACTGATATAATTGGCCATGTTATTTGCAGTTTTACGCTCAGGTGTTGAAATAAAGCAATCACACTTATTTTCATTTATGTTTGGATAATGGACCATGTACGTATGCATTACATTTGTTAGGACAACATAAACATTACCTTTATAAATTTATCTTTTGCATATTGATGAATCACTAAATTGTATGCAAACAAGAGGATTAAAATGAAGATTGACTAAAAATTAATTACGTAATTGTCACTTTTATTGCATTTTCTTCTACATGTATGGAAGCCAGGAATATAATTCGGAGTTTTGAAGAAAAAAAAGCTCTTCAGGAACTTATTAAATAAAAGTATTATACATATAGCAGTATAATGTCTTACCTGCAGCGCCGCAAATCTATATCTTTAAGGGCTGATCCCCTCAAGTAGATGACTCTCTGGGTCCATTTGGGGTCCTTAAGGATCATTTGCATATTGTTGTCCATTTCATCAGATCCTAGTAACACAACCATGTATGCCTAAAACATGTAACATTGGGACTTTTAGTTCTCATGCTACAATTGGTTGTCTTCATATCTTATCACATAGGTTTCTCTTTCATGCATGATTTTAAAAAAATTGTGAAACTTGTTTATCGCTGAAAATGCAGCGAACAGCAAATAAATTAGAACTTCAGTAAATCAAAGATTACATGCCATACAAGGAAACTATACTGTATCAACTAAAGCAACAGTATTTGGTAAGGGAAGTAACTCATACACGGTTCTACAGACATCAAGTTTGTTATAAGCATGATGGAGTCATCTAGTGTATTAATGTGAGATATACAAATTCAATGCTGCTTTTCCATGTGGGCAAAGTATGCCATGCAGACATTTTAATTGGAGACAGTACTGTATTTCATACCTCTAGCTTGGGATGAGCAAAGAATTCTTGCAAAAAGTCCATAACCGACTCGGTGCTGAGATTCTGAGAGCAGACAACAACATGCTTGTTTCCGGCCGCTTTACGCTGTGTGTACTCTTTTCCAGCCCGGCCTCTCTGAATCCATGTCGAGACAATAGTCTGTATCTGAATAAGGACATCAACACATTTGAAAGAAGCGCAAAATTTTAGCTCTGACTACGATTAATTTTGTATTTGAGTTTCAACAAATATCAGAAGTGGGTGATTTGTCTAATGTACACAAACCAGGTGAATAGTTAAATTCACACAAGACAAATTAATGCTGCAAATTCAAAAAAAGCAGGTGAAATATGGTGTAAACATGAAGCAGGTGAATGGTGTAAACACAAAGCAGGTGGACTGTGTAATATACAAAGCATTCTGCATCTGAACTTCAGCAAATAGTACAAGCAGGTGAATGTTATAAATGTACACAAAGTTGTTGAATGGCATAAATGTACACAAAGCAGGTAAATGGTGTAAATGTACACAAAGCAGGTGAATGGTGTAAATGTACACAAAGCAGGTGGATGGTGTAAATGTACACAAAGCATGTGAATGGTGTAAATGTACACAAAGCATTCTCTAACTGGGATTCACCTGATTACTACCATGATGATCAATAAAAGACATATATAGTTAGAAGTGAACACTATTTCTACATAAAAAAAACTGGAGAAAAGTAAATTAAGCATGAAATATGTGTCACAGTGACCTACTTTGGAATATGTGTGTGTGTGTGTATGTGTGTGATTTGGATTTTTAACGTAGCTTTAACAATTTTTCAGTTATATCACAACGATGTCTGCAGTGTGGCAGTTTATAGCGATGTCTATCACCATGTCATCATGTCGCAGACATGTAGCATGATGTCCCACACAGCCACATTATGCTAATACCAGGTTGACAAATCCTAACACTAGCCTCTTAATGCTGAGCACCAAGCGAGGCAGCTGTTAGTACCATTTTTGTAAGTCTTTGGTATGACTCAGCCAGGGATCGAACCCATGACCTCTTGCATCCAAGGTGGAAGCTCTAACCACTAGGCCACCGGAGTGGTTTACTTTGGAATGAAAATACCACAAAGTATCTGTACCAAGGTACACATTCCTATAAGATTACTTATGTAACTGACATAAAAGTAAAATTACAACCATAAACCAAATGTATCTGTACAGAAATTTCTCATGGATTCCATATGGAATACTTCAGGAATCCATATGGAAGAGATATGGACTGAAAAACTTATGGAATCAGACAATTTATTCCATATCAATTCCATAAGTATTTCACAGCAAGTGAAAATTCCATATGGAATAAAGTTGCTCATGTATTATAGTGTCATTTGAAAAATGTGCAGCAATGAGAATAGCTTCAATGCAAAGTCGATAAGAATGTAATTGGTCAATCTGTATGAAAAATGAACACCAGGACTAGCATTTTGTTTTTTGTGCCATAAGATCTTTACAGTAGTGGCTAACATGCTAACCAGGACAAGGAATTGAACCAGGATGATTTTGAAGTTATACAACTCAAAACTGATTAACTTTCAGAATGAAATAAAGGAGGGACAACATATAGATCACTGGTGGAAATTGTTGCCAAATACCCATTCTATCAAAGATAGTCATATCTATGTGGAATGTTCTTGGCCCACAAGTAGAATCATCTTTCAATATTGTGAGGCATTATTGTGTATATTATCAAAATATTCTAGGTGTGTTAGAATTCAGTGTAAAATAAGAATAATTATATCACTGAAAATGGTCACATGATATGAGTGTGATATTGCCAAAAAATTTCAAACTCTTAAGATATTTATGCTCTGAGTATGGGAATTTCCTAATAATCAGGAAACAACTGAAAAGGTTGCTTCCTTGCTCAATTTAATTCATGATCATCAGAGTTTGAAGTTTCCAGCAATATCACATTGCCTTCTCCAGCCACTAATGTTGATCAAGTGACCTATAATGATCACATGATTCGAGGAGACGGGTGAAAATGGGTGATGCTTTTAATACTGTACACTGCCGAACATGTGGCAGCACTGGCTGGAAAAGTATGTACTATGTCTCACTTCCCACCAATATGGACTCAACACAAAGTACAGCTTATATTACCTACCTGAAATGGAATAAAAGCAAAGGCGACGCAAATCATGAGGATCATAAAAAGCCGGCCAAGCCAGATGTCAGGTGCTATGTCTCCATATCCAACAGTTGTAAAGGTGACAATCACAAAGTAAAAAGCATCAAACATGGACAGGGGTCTGTGTTGGCTGGCCCTCTGTATATGATGTATACCACAAACTCTGTGACAAGAAACACTTACATTAAGATACTGCACAGCATATTTTCTGTAACAAAGGATACAATGAATAAAATGTGCAGAATTAGTATTAATTATTATATACCCACTGCACAACTTCCAAAATGAATAGCATGGGATAATCCAGTAAAGTTTCCTCTTATCAAATGATGTCAGCACTTTTTGAGTGCAGTTCAACACATGTGGAACCCAATAAGTTTGTTACTCTGTAACGTGACATGACGGTGGATATATCAAGACATAAGATTTGTAAAGCTCATTTAAGTGCCATAAAAACATAATCAGGTCACCGACATATAATTCTGCATACCAAACTTAATTTGCTTGGATCAAGCAATTTATACAAAGTCTTGCTAACAAGGATTTTAAAAAACTGGTCTATATATTGAAAGTCATCACAAAAATTTCAGAAAAGACTGAAATATTGTCATAATATGTTGTATTATGATACAGGTCCAACTGCAAACAAGACAGAAACTGTTCTGACTCACATGATATGTCCACAGAATAGGGTCTATGTTGTTTGTTCTACTGATGAATCCTAACTGCATAGACCCAGATCTGTCAGCACATTTTGTGATGGCAGATCTGAGTCTAAGCAGTTTGCAGATGGATTCGACTGAAGCAACTTAGCTCCAGTAAAGTCTTTCCTGTTTTCAGGCAAATTAACTCTATAAAGTACACAAGGTTTATTACAAAATGCAAAACTTCTACAATGAAGAGTTTTGAAAATTTCATTTTAAATTAGCACATTTCTAGCAACTAACTGATTTTACTGAATCGATTGCAAAATTTGTTGTTGTTGTTGTAGGGATTAATGCCATTTTTCAGCATGATAGGCTATACATGGTGGCCAGTATTAATGGTGGAGGAAGAACCCGGGAAACCCCCCCGAAAGAACCACCAACCCATGAGAAGCTACTGGCAAGCTTTCTCACATACCCACATTGGCTGAATATGAGACTCAAACCTACACAGGCAGAGGTGAGATGGCAGTGATCGACAATAGAGAGCGCTTCAGACCACTCGGCCACTCGGGGACCCTCGATTGCAAAATAGTACAGTTAATGATTCTGAACTACATATGAATGTCTCAGACATCATGGTTCTGCCTTATATGATGTCATTTGTGATGTTATAAATTGATATTTATAAGGTGTAATACAAATAATTATGAAGTGGTTTCAGAACCTAATATCACTGACCTCATGCAATTAAGCAATACTCAAAATATCCATCTGCCCACTATTCCATAGACAGTGTGATTTTTTTGCTTATCTGTGATGTTGTCAAATCTTCAACTATTTCAGTAAGCGTGATGTAATCATCAATATGACTGGTCAACAGAATATAAAATTAATTAAAAAAATTAAGTTTACTGAAGTTATCTTTGATTGAGCTCCTTGTGGAATCATCCAACAAGATGGTTAATAAGGGTCAATTGGTATTCTGAAGGGTTTGTTAAACATTTCACATTTCTGCAATGTACTGAACTGCACTGTAAGAAATTTTTTAAAAAATATGACTATCATGGGGTAAATATGACTATCATTGGGGGAGAGAGAATAAACAAAAGGCTAGTCTAGTGTATAGTAATAGGGAGACAGAATACACAAAAGGTTAGTCTAATGTACAGTAATAATTTTAATTCATGTCCATTAAAAATATTGGTTTCACTTTATGGTATTTGTGCATTTCAGTTTCACAAATAATGATTTTTTATAAAGGAAAGAAAGATATCATATTAGGCTTCATTTTGTTTTCTTTTAGTCCTTGGTGTCATACATCGGACAGACCAATTACAGTACAAGGATTTAATTTTGGTCACATGGATCCTAGCAGTACTGCATTATATCCAGTACTGCATTATATCCATAACTGTGTTATATCCAGTACTGCATTATATCCGTAACTGTGTTATATCCAGTACTGCATTATATCCATAGCTGTATTATACCAATTACTGCATTATATCCATAACTGTGTTATATCCAGTACTGCAATATATCCATAACTGTATTATACCAATTACTGCATTATATCCAGAACTGTGATATATCCAGTCCTGCATTATATCCTTAACTGTGTTATATTCAGTACTGCATTATATCCATAACTGTATTATACCAATTACTGCATTATATCCAGAACTGTGATATATCCAGTACCGCATTATATCCAGAACTGTACTATAATGCTGTTCATTATAAAGAGAGATAACTTTACTGTACAAATACCAAGAACACTGAAGTTAAGGGAAAATATTTCATTAAATCTAAATTTCCCTAAATTTCACACTAACAAATGTGATAGTAAACTCTAAAATGGGCCAGCAACTTTTGAACATAGCAAAATGTTATATACCTTGCAAAATTTCTCAAATTTGTTTGAACATTATTTATTACACTAAGAGTTGATACATACGTAGTGAATGTAAGGCACAAGAGGACCACTGTTAGTAGTAACATTTGCTGTGAAAGTGTCACAGAGATTGTCTGGAATTTGTCTCTGGTATGGTGGAGGTCATTCTGATGAAAGAAACAAAAGGTGCATAATTTGAAGAAAATTAAGTTCAATATTATATTGTTGTTGTTGTTGTTGTTATAAGGTTTAATGTCATTTTTCAGCACAAGATAGTCTATACATGGCAGCCAGTATAAATGGTGGAGGAAAAACCCGGGAAAACCCCAGAAAGAACCATCAACACACGAGAAGCTACTGGCAAGCTTTCTCATGTACCTACATTGGCCAAGCCCAAGACTCAAACCCATGCAGACAGAGGTGAGATGGCAGTGATCTGTAATGGTGAGCACTTTCGACCACTTGGCCCCTTGGGGCTCCTTCAATATCATATAAAACTTGTTTAAAAGTTTATTTCCAAATGCCGTGCTCACAAGGAGCCCCACACATAAATCCTGGGGGCCAAAATGATCCAAATCAAGCCAAGCATTTGCTAAGCCATTCCTGACTGCACAATCATCAAGAAATCTTTCTCTCTCAGGATGGGGTATAATTTTTATTTGATCATGAGGTGCAATAAGAAAATTGTGATGGAATATCTTTGTCATGGTTGTTCATCTTCTATATTGTCAATTCTAATGCACATTATATCAAATTTAAACAATGTATATTACTAATGCATGCTGCTTTAGCACAATTACTTCTGTTTATCCTTAATTTTTAATACTGACGATCATGTAATTGTTTAAAATCTTTTCAATGTGGGTCCTATAATTTTGTATACACAATCTCAATCCCAAAATGAAATATTTTGTACACATTATTTTTCGATCTTGTGAAGAATCTTTTTTCCATATGAAAAATAATGTGACATAACAATAAAGTGATTCAGATGACAAGATCCATATTTACTGGTAAGTCATTTCGGAGTATAAGACGATGCTAAGATTTTCTGGTCAAAAAGTATCATCTTATATGCTGGCAAACACAATATGTTACATTGCAATCACAACAATGTCGCTGCCCCACCTAAGGAAAATGGACTCTTGTTTTTAACTTCTGGAAAAGACTTTAAAATAGGTATCTCATATGGAAATTCTTTACAATGATAAGGGATAAAGTCATTGTGGCAACATCAATACTTACAAGTATTTTTTCCAAAGCTATCTTGGCAAGCCAGCAGTTCAGGAAATGGGGCACAAACAAGTCTTTCAACACTGAAGGATACGCTAGCTGAAAGAAAATGCAAATGAAAACTTTAACTACTCCCATAACTACTCTCTCTCTCTTATAAATATGCTGGAGATGTGTGTGTGCACATGTGTGTGATGAAAACTGTACATCCTCTGCCTCTGCCCATGAGTAGCATAGCTATTAAGTTTGGTGAAATTCAATTCAATGAAAAATTGTCAAAAAAAAGTCAACATTTTGGCTCCAACACCTGGACCTTTGACCTAGAATCATCAAACACCAATACACCTCAGTCTCTACCCATCAATGAGGCACATATGAAGTTTGAAATACACTAAACTATACTGTGCAACCACATTTAGTGAATGGAAAAATAAATGGTCATAGACAAATGGACCAAGTGATTAAATTTTTTTTTTTAATCCTGAAAGCATTTGGTGACATTGTAACCAGCACTTGAAGTTCAGCTCAATGGTAAACCAGCACATATATGAATTTTAAACTGGCAAATTGATGACAAAGGTTACAAGGAAAGAAAATTGACACCTATTTCTCATCGCTCATAGATTGGGCTTTTATCTCTTCCGTCTGCTTCTCTCATGTTGGTTGGTTGGTTTTCTTGCTCTGCTTACATTTATTGTTATTGTTATGCGTTTATTGCCATTTTTCAACAGACGATAAGCTAAACACTGCAACCAGTATAGCTGGGGAAGAAAGAACCCAGGAAAATCCGAGCAAGAATCAATGACCCATGGCAAATCTTTCTCACATACCCACATTGGCTGCGCCTGAGACTTGAACCAATGTTGTCTGAGGTGAGATGGCAGTGGCAAAGTAAAACAAGTGCTTTTGGCCGACTGGGGTTCTGCCCTACTTTCAACATTCTGATGATGTTATAATATGGTCAGAAGGAGAGTGTCAACATTTTCTAAAATTTCCAATTTCCATTTCAATTAATCAGGTTATGAAATACAGGACAATTAATCATCTTTTCCCTTTCTCTTACCTAATGTGACATTTGACTTCTGAAGAAGATAAATGGCTAATGCAGGGTCAGAAGTGAAACTGAATTTTAAAATTTTAGGTTCATTTTTTTCTCTCTCAAGGTTTTTAAATATTGTTGAGTTTTAAGATAAACAACAGTTACAAGATTACCTCCATGGTAAGCATAACATTTATTAAAAATTTAATAAAGTATGCTTTGAGTTTGTTCCTAAATATAAAGTGAAAATTAATAAATAATTAAAATGACTGGATGTCTTTAATGTGCATAGCTCATGCACTTTCTAGACTATTAACCAAAAAAACTGTGCAAAAAGAAAACTTTTTTGGGGTGTCAGGGTAGAGCTGTTCACCATTGTTTAAAAAATAAAAGTTGTTATTATTTACTTAGGTTTTCTTCAGTGTTTTAAGGCTTTTTTATGTTTCTAAGGTCTTTTAGGTTTTTCTGAGGTTTTTGAGGTCCACTTCTGAAACCCTGGTAATGGAAAAAATTTCATCCTCTAATTTTAATTTTTCTATCCAATTACCAATTCTGACCTGGATTCTATCTCATTAATTAATGACAGGGGAAACAGAGAACATGCTATAAAGGGTGCATGCCACCTCACCCTCCACATACACATACATTTTATGCACTGCTATTGTCAAATTGAAGAAAAAAAAATACATTTTAAAAGTTCAGAAGTGTAATCTGACGCAGCAACAGTAATGATGCAATGGATCAAATAAAACAATTGTCAAAGTTGAAAAGAATAAATAAGTATAAAAAAATTACTACCTATGTAAAGTTGTTTTTTCAGGACACTTGGTTATGATAAAATTATTAAGTCTATACAAGATAAAATACATTTGCACAAACCAAACTATGTATTTCGTGACAGCATGAAATTCTTGAGATAATTCAATTTCTGAATATGGTCTGCTATACAGTAAAAAATGTTATAAGCAGCCTCTGCTATAATCGACCACCTGTCATTTCTGACCACAACAGTAATGCATGGATCCATTTTTTATTACATGCATGTTCTGTCATGAGTGACCATCTGCTGAATGCAACCAGCGACTGTGATGTCTTGGCAAAATATGCATTTTGACACTGCTATCAACACCCGCATTGCAAAAATGAGGATAAACTCCACTGACCTTTGTTTAATCCCTGTAACAACGACCGCTCATACCATTCTAAAATAAATTTCACAAATAAAAATATAGGCTGGCTACTGATATCTGACATTTTGTATCTATGCTTATAGTGTTTTATAGTTTCTGTTGAAAACCTGACTAAAGTACATGCAGATTATTCCCTAGTCTGGTTCCCTGCTTCGTATGCTCCCTGTGTTGTTCTCCACTATTCATATAGGGGTGACCAATGCAGTAAGCATACGAAGCAGTGAACCAGACTAATTATTCCTGCACTTAGCCTGCTTCCTGGCCTTATCGTAGGACCCAGCATCCTTATGAACAACTGCATCACAAGAACATAGACAGACACCACTGACATATATGTAATCAATTGTTACAATGACCACTTGATTAGTAATGATTGTTCTGATAAAAAACAAACATAAAACAAATAATAATTGTAACAAATAAAAAAAAGGATGTTGTCTACCAGTGATACATGCTACAGTCCATCAACCAGGCTAATGTACATGTCACAAATTGCCATTGTAGTGGCAAAGTTGACATAGTGGTCATGTATACTGTTTGTCTTTAGAGCTAATCTGTATTGCCTGGGGGGAAAAAGATCATTGTCTATTAAACCAGCAAGAGAATCGTTTGAGGAATTCAACTGATAATGTTCAAGACTTGTGATGTTTTGTTGTTTTTGCCTCCGATGTTAAGTGATTACATCCCAATCACAAAGCTTTCGTCTATTCAAGTTGGTGCAACCGGGTTACACACTTTGTTTATAGAGTTAATCCCTGCATGTCTTCTTTAAATGAAGCCATTGACATTTGTCTATGAGTAAATGGTTTTGTTCCAGATGAGATAATTGTTTCTTTTATTTCGTTAACTGGTAGATATGCAATGCACATGTATAGCTTTTTCATATTTTCCCAAATCTCAGTCACATCCATCTTTATGTTCGATATTACAACTGAGCACTAATAATTTTAACACCTAGAATCTTAATAACAATGAACAAACCTTGAACTAAAAAGAGACAAATTTCAAGACATGGAGAAAATAATTACTGTAACTAACAGAAGTGAAAAAGAGCAGACCCTTCACAAAAAAAGCAGTTTAAACGTTGGTAAAACAAATTTAGGTTGTTATACAGTAAAAGGAGTAATTCAGAAACAATTTCATATGCTAAAATATATAACCTTCAAATGTATTGTGATTTCATATTTAAGGATAGAAGTGTATCTTTACTTCTATATAATTTTGTTTTCAGATGAATGCATACAATAGTTTAGCAAGAACTATTAATAAAGAAAAGAATATATGAATATATGTACAGTAATTGTGGTTATTTTTCTTTAAATTGTTCTGAAGCAGGACCTTGGAAACTGGTCTTTTTGTATAAACCTGCTATGAGAGACCACCTGTCTTGAAAGACTGCTTTTTGTTGGCAGAAGGGGCAGTCTCTCATAACAGGTTTTACTGTATCCTATTTTGCTTATTCTACAATTCATTACTTTACTGAATCACACAGCGCATGAACAGCAATTTGTAAGTATGCTTCGTAATGAGTTAGTATTAAAAAAAGCCACTGAAATGAAAAACTGGGCTGCTTTGTGCATTTATAATGATTAACACATCTGATTCAAAGCATGCCATACTTACTACAGTCTGTTTATATTTCCAAAAAAGGATGCATAATCCCCTTACATGGCAAACCAAAAAATGAGAAATGAATACTGCAGTAACGTTAGATGAACTAGTGGATGACTGAATAGCAAATATCTGCAATGAAATTAAATGTTATTTTACGTGCATTTATTCAGTGAAATTGGCAATTCTGATTTTAAATAAGAAGACTATTTCATTTGCTTAAGGACATGTATGCGATACCTTCAAGCTCTTTAACAATATGCCTAAAAAGCGCTGGCTATGAATTGGACCCAACGGCTCCATGGATATTTATTGGGACATGTTAGTAACGATTCAATGATTTTTCACTGACTTTTATTTTGCAGCAAAACTGGCATTTCTGAAAAATATTATATTTTTTAAATTACTTTTCGTCTCTGTTATCTTTTAATGAATAGAAAATCTAAAATCTTTAAACATGTAACAGTGATTAGTGTTATGCTATAAATTTGGTACCAGTAATTATGAATATATAAATGTCATACATATAGAAAAACAAAGTTAAAGCTAGCTTCCATATATAAGAATGGGACAAGAGGCCCAACTGAGCCTGAGATTACTCATCTGAATAAAAATCTAATGCAAGAGAAGTTGATCTTTATCAAGGTGTTTAGGATGCTTCATGTGGAATTTCTTTTCTATTCTGTAGATTGCATATATTGTGAAAACAAAATGGTTTGCACATTTCTGTATTTTTCTATCTTCACAATATTTGATGCCACATAAGAACAATTTTGTCCAGTACTGAAATGCCTTTATGCCAGGATGATTTCTGTTAAAGTTGGTAAAATTCTGATCAGCATCTATTATAGATGAAGTTGTTGATAAAATATTTTTTTTGATTTCTAGTAACCCATCCATATTTTATGGTCTTCTGCCACATTTGTTTAAATTATGTCGAGTTGTTTTTAAAAAACGATCATTTAAGATTTGTACATTTTTTATAATTGTGGCAATATATGAAAGAGTACTGACATTACTTGTACAAACTTAGAAGTCTTTTATGCTAGGATGCTTTCTGCCAAATTTTGTAATGGTTTTTGAGAAGTTGTTAAAACTTTGTTCTATTTTTAGTAGTTGTGGCCAAATCTGATGACAGGAAAACATAATCTGTTTAAATATGAAAGCTCTTCACATCAGAATGTTCTATGCCAAATATGTTAAAATTGGTCCATTGGTATTTGAGAAGTTTAAAATAGCAACTGTTGATGGATTACAGATGATGCAAAATGGATAAAAGACTTGATACTGGGATATACCAGCCAGATGAGCTAATAAAATGGATTTGCATGCAGTTAAGTTTTGGACTGATCAATGTTTTTGAGTTTTTGTTGATTTTGCTTGCTGATTTGTGGACTTCACATCAAGCTTTTGTGAACACCTTGAACCATTTAAAGCACAGGTACATCATAAAATTCCTGAATAATGGATAACCAGGTTTAACTGATGTATATTTAATTTATATTGTGTGCTTGACCTCTGTCCATAACTGAGGGTAGGAATTTGGGCCTTCCTGACTTCTGTCATTTTTGCTTTAAATGATGTTTACTTGGCTCTGAGTTCTTGACCTTGGTTCTTCCTTTTGAAATTATATTGTTTACCTAATCTTTGTCATGTTGTTAACCAAAATTTAAGTAAAAGACCTGACTTTGTTTGCAAATTAGAATATTCTGAAAATGAACTTTTAACCTATATCCTGGTCATCTTATTATGTTTGTTTTTTATAAAAGGAACAAGTAAACATAAATTATTCATTCCTATCTGTAAGTTCAGTTGTGTTCAGATATAATTTGATAAGAATCTTATATTTAAATTATTCATTTGAATTACAGTGTTCATTGACTATTTGGACTAAAACACTATTTTTGGGATTATTGTGAATTCATTCAAAGACATTCTGGATTATATTATTGCAATATATCATGGCTGTTAGCATGTGAATCAATTCACAACTAATGTTCATAAGTACATTCAAAATTTTAATCTATTCGGAACACTATACTTCTGGACTTGTGATAGAACTGTTAGGATTATTTTGGATTGAATTCACAATACTGTAAATTCCTTATAGATTTTCACTTTGTATTTGTGGGAAATAAACTGTTTGTTGCATTTTACAAAACCTGCTGGGTTTTGTATTCTTTCTGTTACTGAGTTTAAAACCAAAGACTTGTAACAAAACACATAAATTTGATACCCACAAAAATACTTGAATTCACAGTATTTTACAAGAAATGAAACTCATGTGAGTGACATCATGACATGTTTAAAATATTTTGCGATTTTTTTCCCCACTGACATAGCTATACTGTGTATCCAACAACGTAGATACTTACTGTGGCAATAAGTGGTACTGTTGTGATGAATTCAAGCAGAAAACTACCACGGAATAATATCTCACATCTCGTTCCCTAGAAACAAAAGAAAACAATCTGATTTTCGTCTGCATAATGGAACAAGATCTCTCAAAGGGACTGAAGCTCTACTTACCCAAGGAATTTTCTGGAATTGAACATAAGACCATTTCTTTCTTTTAACCACCAAGTGTTAAAAAACCATCTCTAATAAAATCTATAGCAATAACAAGATTTCAGAATAGATGTGGTTAACATCTGGAAGTCAGATTGGCACTTGTGGCCAAAAAGACATCATAAAATGTCTTCTGGTGGAAACCCAATGCATATATGATTTTCCATTTTGGTAATAATTGCAAGATTTTCAAGATGGCTTACATGGTGGTCATATCGTTTCATATCATCATATTATAAAATGATTATGACTTATTATTGAAAGTTTATAAAAAAAATATAAAAACTGTTCTTACTTCTCTTTACGACAACGGCTGTCTAGCATACAAATAAAACTGCATTCAACTTAAACTGTATAGCAGACAACTTAAAATAGGTTACTGTTGAACCTTTTCCATAAGGCCTTTCTCACATTTTTATATAAGTAAATATTGGACAAAATTATTAATTTTATTAGTAATAAACGTGGATAAGTCAAATGAGCTAAACTTTTCTTTAGATTGGGCAACAACATTTTTGTACTTGTTTTATTCAAGGTTTCTGTACAAAATTAAGGCAAATAATTCAACAGATTGCATTGTACTTATGATATTAATGATTATCAAATTAGAACCATTTTAGATTACAGAACATAATATGTCTTGAAAATTAACTATTCTGTCCAATACAAATACATCAAATCTCATCTTTCTGAGATTCTGTATGTTTCGGTTTCAAATAAGGACATATTTAATAAAATACGTAGAGAGTTGTGATACCAATCTAATAAAGTTGCATGGAAAGCCTCAGGCTGACATATAGACTCCTTAAGCCTATATATATATTTTAATTTTATTTTGTTGTATGTTGTTTGATGTATTTCATTTAAACCACAATTATAACAAAGAAATGGTGTTTTGATTAGCTGCTGTTTTTGAGAAAAGTTGTTATGCATATCTGCAACACAGTAAATGCCTTTTACCTCCTTCACCACCCCAACCCTCTTTTGCAAGAGCTTAGTTAAAAATATTGTTTATTTTTTGCTGTTTATCTTGTTTTGTTTTATTTTAGTTTATGGAATATCCCTGTGTTGTGAAATACTCAAGACCTAAACATTCCTCACTTAAACAGTGTTTTGCTTTTGTAAACTATTTTGTGAAGTGCTGAATTTACCACATGAAACTTTAAAAACAAATCAATAAATGTATTGCTAAATAAAAAAACGTTATAAATTCTGTATGATTATCATATTACTGATGATTTTTGGAGTGATTTTTTCTATAGCTGTGAGCAAAGAAGTTCTTTGCATCTGGAACATAAAATACAGTCACAGCATACAATAATAAAAAATACATGCAGAGAATTAAAATATATGCTAGGAATTGATGTTGTTATCCCTCTGTATAATAAATTGGGGTGTCATGCACATCAGAATGTTTTCTTTCAACTGACATTGGGTTTCGTATGAATTTACAATACAGTATATCCTTGTGGTGTTCTGATTCAAATTCAAATTGTGCAAATCAGATTCAAAAAGTGTAAGGAATGTTATGATTTTTGAAACAGAAATGAATTTAAAGCAATTATAATATTAAGATATATATTTTTTTCGCAATATAAATATTTAGTAAGTTTCTGTACTAAACAGCAAAGTCTGACAACAAGCCACTTTAAGTCAAAAGGGCAATAACTCTTTCAAAAACCATGGAAACTAAAGGATGTGTCTATGTCAAAAAAGCAATAATTCTTATGAACATTATAAAGATTTGTCAATATGTGCATGATGATCCTAGAAAAACTAGCTGCTCTAACAAGCATGGTATGTGCTGCTTTAGGCTAAATAAACAAACAATGGCAATAACTATAGCAAAATTGTTGGAGAAATCGTATTGTCAATATTTCCAGGTGATGGCCACAATATATATCTAGTTTCATGGCAATCATTAGACAACTGCATAACTACTTGCACCAGCAAGACGTATTCATACACTAAATTAAGGTACAAAATAAAAAGGGGAATAACTCTTTAACAAAACTTTATACCAGCAAGGGGATTTTTTTTATTATGTAAATCACAGATGATAACCATAATATTTACCAGGTTTAATGGCAATTCATCACAAAACGTGGGGAGAAGTTGCAATAACATTTGCTGGATGTAAGCTTTATTTTCCGTTAATGTATTCCTTAAAACTCCAAAACAATGGCAAAAGAAATGTATTTTTTCTTCAACCTTTTAAAACAAAATCCCCTCACAAAGAGAAATGCTGTGTGAAATTCTGGATGAAAACCTTGTCCTAAAGCTTAAAATCATTGATAATATGTGTGTGATAATCCAACACACCACTCAATTTGAAACAAGTGTAAATAGTATAGCAACCAACCATTGTTAAATATCAATTATTTATATAATATATAAAAAATTATACCTTATTACGTAAATGATTATCAAATAGTTCAAAGATTTTGCCAAACCTTTATAACAACCATTTAAGCCAGTTAAAACCATAAGACGTGATACAGAAAACTCGATGTTATCAGCTCATCACACCATAAAGAAACAACAGATGTATTCATGTGTCCTTCTTTTGTGCTTTGACTATATTAAAATGATATTAATTTCACTGTTTACATGATTTGTGTATCTTGTAAAACATGAAGAGCAGCTCATAATTAGCACAAGTATTCATCACAGGATATATTGTACATTATACCTGCTGTCAATTTAATGTATACAGCATAGCGAGAATTGGAATATGGTAAGAATAATAATTTAGTGAAGATAATTGAAACAGACAATATTTTATTTATGAGAAATAACTTCAAATGGACTACCATATAAATTAGCTTACAAGTCAATTCCAACTGCAGACAAAATAAATCCTGATTTGCTGCTGCATGATGCACTGGCAGATCAGGGTCTATGTTGTCTGTCTGCTTATTACTCCAAACTACAAATACTCAGATCTGATAATATGATGGAGATCAGGGTCTGTGCAGTTTGTAGTTGGACTCTACTTACAAGTGAGTACCGGTATCATCAGGATACGAACTATTAGTCAGATAATGGTCTGAAAAGTTATTTTCAAATTTTTTATTAAGGCTACATTTTTTAAAATTATGAAATGTTACTTTAAATATTTTTTAGTTTTCTTTCTAAAAAAATTGTGACCATTTTTGTTATTACCATAATTAAAATGCAGAATTCTGTTTAATAAAAGATGATTAGCTGGGTAAATTGCTGTTTGTTACCATGGTTACTGATATTATTTTCTTCAACTATATATCTTCTCTTTGAATAATTTTGAAGGTATAAAAATTTAAGTTCTTTGGCAAAGTGAAATCTGCAAATTAAAATGCAGATCAGATACATTTATACATTCATTTTAAGTTTTAAAATTTTACAATCTTAAAAGTTTGTTTGTGGAATGCCGCATTTAGATCATATGCACATAAAATTCATTCCCTCTTTCACTGACAAATATGTGAAGAAATAGAAGTACAAATAAAGTACAAAATTTGAATTCTGTAAAGTACATTTTACAGTGTAAGTCACACAAACATGCACACAAAGAAAGAAAGAAAGGCACAAACTAACCTATGCAATTGTCTCACCTTGGCAATATAGATATTGAGGAGAGCTTTGAAAAAAGCCACCAGACCTAGGGTCACTTGCAGAATCCACAGAGGGACAGGTCTCTGTACCCATAACAACACATACCTACAGCAAATATCAAAAACAAAACAAAATTCAAAACTTAAAATAAAATGACTTCTCTACTTGGAGTTTACTAGATGCATGCTCTAAAATGCAACACAGGAGTTTCATGAAATAGTGTCTCACCTGTACACTCGTATAACAACCCTCAGCTGTACCTGTAAATAAGAGACTCTCTTTTTGTGAGCTTACCCTTTATTTAGCAATAAATTTATGATTTCAAGAACTTTACAGAATCTGTAACAAAAAGCATTAAGAACAAAATCTTAACAATGATGACACTGATGCTGAGTTATATCCAAATGTACATAATATTAAGGAAAACCTCAAATTATTCTATTCAAAATTGCATTATAATGAAAAGCATCAAATTAATGTACAGCTGTATTAACAACAATGATGCAATGTAATGTACAGAACTGCATCATAATGGATTCTCGACAGAAACGGTAATTCAAAACATTAAAAAAATCTTCACACCGGTAACAATGATGCTGTGCTATATCCTGATATGCAGTATAATGAGGTACAGCTGTACTGCCAACAATGATTCAATGTTAGATGCACAACTGCATTGTAATGGAGTTTGTTATGACAAGAGACAACTATACTGGCAATAATGATGCCATGTTATATCCATTATATCATTATCCTGAAGGGCATCATAATGAAGGAAAACTGACAACATTGATGCCATGTTATATTAAGAACTGCATCATAATGAAGTGTTTTATAATGAGACCTGTACTGACAACAATGATGAAATGTTTTATTAAGAACTGCATCATAATGAAGTGTGTTATAATAAGAGAGACCTGTACTGACAAGAATGACGAAATGTGATATTAAGAACTGCATCATAATGAAGTGTGTTATAATAAGAGAGACCTGTACTGACAAGAATGACGAAATGTGATATTAAGACCTGCATTATAATAAAGGTATTATAATAAGGGAGATTTGTACTGACAAGAATGATGCCATGTTATATGAAGAACTGCATTATAATAAAGGTATTATAATAAGGGAGATTTGTACTGACAAGAATGATGCCATGTTATATGAAGAACTGCATTATAATAAAGGTATTATAATAAGGGAGATTTATACTGACAAGAATGATGCCATGCTATATGAAGAACTGCATTATAATAAAGGTATTATAATAAGGGAGATTTGTACTGACAAGAATGATGCCATGCTATATGAAGAATTGCATTATAATAAAGCTATTATAATAAGGGCGATTTGTACTGACAAGAATGATGCCATGTTATATGAAGAACTGCATTATAATAAAGGTATTATAATAAGGGAGATTTATACTGACAAGAATGATGCCATGCTATATGAAGAACTGCATTATAATAAAGGTATTATAATAAGGGAGATTTGTACTGACAAGAATGATGCCATGCTATATGAAGAATTGCATTATAATAAAGCTATTATAATAAGGGCGATTTGTACTGACAAGAATGATGCCATGTTATATGAAGAACTGCATTATAATAAAGGTATTAAAATAACGGAGATTTGTACTGATAAGAATGATGCCATGTTATACGAAGAACTACATTATAATAAAGGTATTGTAATAAGGGAGATTTATACTGACAACAATGATGCCATGTTATATGAAGAACTGCATTATAATGAAGGGTGTTAACATAAGGGAGACCTGTACTGAACACAATGATTTCCTTTCTGCTAAAAAGTGATAACTATGACTTGCCATCTACTGACTTGAAAAATGGGAGTTTATTTTATTTCTTACATCACACTTTGTAACAATGATCTCTGATCTTTCACTTCTTGAATGAAAGGAAATGGTTTTGATCTTGCAGCTAAAGTAAAAAATGCGGTTCATTAAGAATCTTGAGATGTTAACAAGAAAAACAATCATCTTGAATTTAAAAGTACTTCAACAAACCTTGATGCTAGAAAAGAGATTTTCCTACCATTCCTCAAGTTGCAGCTTAGGATCTTGGAGTATGGAAAAAAATCAGTGCAAAGTAGCTAAACAGGCAATTTTCAGAATAAAAGGCAAAGAAGACTGCAAATGTATTAAGGAACTAAACTAAGCCATGTTTTAATGACACAAATCAGTCAGTAAGGACTATCTTAAAACTGACTGAATTAAGTTATTGGATAATCTTGTACAATCTAGCATGGTAAAATTTATCAACTTTCCCATAAAATAACTGTGATGTATTATTTTTATTACATATTTTTTTAATTTTTACTTATAAAACACAATATGAGAGAAGTGATTTTGTTGATTTACTTAATCACCAACCTAAAGACTCTAAATTATTTATTTTCTGATCAAAATTGAGAATACACTGTATGTACAGGATTTGGAGGCTGGGGAAACAAGGACAAAATGAAGAAGAAAAAAAAAACATATTGTAAATACTCACTACTAGGAATATTCCTTTTTTTCGAAAATTAGGCTTGCATATGGCACATGTTGTTATAGCAACATCGTTGTTACTTTCTACGCATTTCGATCTTTCAAAAGCAAAATCGTGTCTATTTTTAGTGACATCCCTTGGTTGATAATGACCCTGACCTTTAATAACCACTGCTGTAACATGTTGTCGAGGTGAAATGCAATAATTTCCAAAGAGTGGCTTCTGAAGCCTGCCATATGCCCTCTTTGGCAAATGGGTGAGTGTAGGAAGGTCTGTGCAATTACATTGTTTTAACTTCTAATGGTTGATTTTAAGCTGTGGCTTGTCATTTTTTATTGGAAATCACAGGAGTGGGTGGGTGGGAGCTTGTTGTTATAATTATTAGGGTGTAGGGCGTTGATATAGATAAAATTTCACATCAAATGATCTGGAAACAGGGAACCAAAAGTAGTCTGTAGAATTTATCAATGTGTAAAAAATTCCTGATCAGTATCACGTGGCCATTTACATCCAATCAAAATGTGGAAAATGCAGTCAATTTATAAAAATCTGAATTATATTCACATAAAATCATACTGTATATACTCACACACAATCATCTATATATACCCACATAAAATCATACTGTATGTACTCACATACAATCATACTATATATACCCACATACAATCATACTGTATATACCCACATAAAATCATACTATATATACTCACATAAAATCATACTGTACATACTCACATACAATCATACTATATATACCCACATACAATTATACTGTATATACCAACATATAATCATACTGCATACACTCACATACCAAGTCAGGTACAACTGCAAATAGCATCTAACAGATGTGAAGTCACATAATGCATTAGTAGATCTGGGTCTATGCAATTTGTCAGGATTAATCATCATACTCACAGAAAACAAGTTCTATTATTTTTGGTGACATACACACCGTGTACAAATAAGCCCTGAACAAAATTAAAAGACATCACTGTAAACTTAGTATCACACTGAACAGTATAATGCAATAGTGTGAAGAACACTGCTCACATGCACACCACACTGCAAACTTCGTATCACAATGAACAGTATGATGCAATATAGTTTATAGAAACAATGCTCACATGCACACCACACTGCAAACATGGTAGTACACTGAGCAGTATGATGCAATTCAGTAAAGAAACACTGCTCATATGCACACAGTACTGCAAAATTGGTAGCACATTGAGCAGTATGATGTAATAATGGATATAAAAACATTGCTCAGTTCCAAGAAGGCTGAATTAATAGAAAAAACTCAGTATATAAAACATGCATATTACATAATCAAACATGCAATAATTGATTCCAGAAATCAAAATGAAAATGTAATGTCCAATAAGGACACATGGCATGAAGAGACAGAAGAAAGATAAAATAGAACTATCTTCCAAAAACTGCTAATGGGTTACCAAACCAAAAATGCTTATTATGAAACACTCATTCACAGTAACCTAAATGCAAAATTTAAATAAACAAAGGCCAAGTAGCTCGGCAGACATTATTAACGTGTGTCCCTTCCACATTTTGTGACACATGATATTTAATAATGCCTCTACTAATACATGATAAGACACTCTGAAATACTGCATCATCTGTACCTTTTCAATGGGATGGAAAGACTTGAGTAACTAAAATATAATGAGACGGGATCAATGGACGTGGCTAACTATACCATGACATGATGGGATGGATGGTCATGAGTAACTATAACATGACATGATGGGATGGATGGACATGGGTAACTATAACATGACATAATGAGATGGATGAACATGGGTAATTATTTGACATGATTGGATGGATGGACATGGGTAATTATGTGACATGATGGGATGGATAGACATGGGTAATACTAATTATGTGACATGATGGGATGGATGGACATGGGTAATTATAACATGACATGATAGGAAAGATGAACACGAGTAAAAATAATGTGGCATGATGGGATGGATGAACAGGGGTAATAATAATGTGACATAATGGGATGGATGAACATGGGCAATTATAGCATGACATGATGGGAAGGATGAACATGGTAATTATAATGTGACATGATGGGAAGGGTGAACATGCATAATTATAACATGCCATGATGGACAGAATGAACATGGGTAACAATAATGGGACATAATATGAAGGTGAACATGGGTAATTATAACATGCCATGATTGAAAGGGTGAATATCAGTAATTATAATGTAACATGAAGATGGGAAGGGTGAACATGGGTAATTATTACATGACATAATGGGATGAATGGACATGGGTAATTATAATGTGACATGATGGGATGAATGGATATGGGTAATTATAATGTAACATGATGGGAAGGGTGACCATGGGTAATTATAACATGACATAATGGGATGAATGGACATGGATAATTATAATGTGACCATGGGTAACTACAATATGACATACTGGATTGGATGGACATGGGTAAGTATGATATCATATGTAGGGCTGAATGGATATGGACCCTTAACCGATATGGCAGGATCATAAATATGTAACTTTTTATGCATTGATTGGGTATACAAAATTACAGACAATATGTCTATAAGCAATGTAGAAATATGGAAAATTAATTACATATATACCGCTTATAAGTCAGATCAATCTGCAAGCTGCACAGGCTCAGGGCTGCATTCAAATAATGTGCCAGCAGATCTGGGTCGGTGCAATTTGTTAGGAATAATGAGCAGAACAAACAAAAAGACCTGGATCTGCTAGGGTATTATGCAATGGCAGATCAAGGTCTATGATGTTTTTTAGTTTGACTTGACATGCATGCATCTATATACTGTAAAAACTGCACAATATACCAAACAGGAAGAAATATATTTTTAAATGCATTTGAAACAAAAAATATTGAAATAAAATCACTGCATATACCATGGCAAAATGCAATCCTACAAATTGATCCTGCATGACTGAACAATGACTGCATGTGTGAATGAATTATCTATTTTATCTTTTGTCAGATATATGTATTAATTTACGTATAGAACAAACCTAGTGTATTTGACCATCTTACAAAGGCATTTGTTATATTCAGGTGGTCACTATAGTAGATATGACATCTGATCTAATGGTAAAATTGTTTTTAAAAAATAAACAGATTCAAGTGGGCCCAATATCGCTCACATGGCTTACATATTTTAAAAATTGACCAGGTTACTATGCAGGCTTTTGTGGACTTAAATGAGCAAAACTCCATGTCATCTATCTCTTAAAATTTTATATAATGTTGATTTCACTATAGTCTAATAAAAATTCCTTCCAAAGATAAAGGTATTATTTATATAAATATCTGACACTCACAAGCAAACCATGATCTTGATGACAATATATATAAACTCATTTACCACTTTATATTTGAAATATCTCTACAAAAGGAAGAAGCTCAGCCAATCAGATGCAAGACTGTCTCATTAATATGCACAGATCTAATTTGTTATAGAACCTGTCTATGATCATGACAATAATCTGATAACAGCTTATTTAACATGTTTGAGCAATATGCAATCTAAATTAATCTCCAGCCAATCAGTATCTAGAGCAGTGACAAGCTCAGCTAATCAGATGCAAGATAACCTCATTAATATGCACAGATCTAATTTATTATAAAACCTGTCAATGATCATGATGATAATCTGATAATAGCTTTGTTAACACATTTGAGCTAAATGCAATCTAAATTAGTTTCCAGCCAATCAGTCTCCAGAGCAGTGACAAGCTCAGCTAATCAGATACATGTTTACCTGCTAGATATGTGTAGATCTCGCTCATAAAATCAAACTGATCCAATAATCTGATTTGATCAAATCTAAGTGTGGCTAAATTCTGGACTGGCTCAGGCAGCCAGATGCAGGATCACATAAATATGCACATATCTCAGTCAACACTATTCGAATGAGTTCCTGATGTACAAATTTTATCAAAATCATCACAATACAATCACTTGAGTATGAAGCTTTGCCAGTCAGGTGCAAGGTCACCTAATTAATATGTGTGGATCTAACTTTTAATTCTTTCAAGACCCAGATTATACAGGCCTATTTCTGAGTCTGATCAAAGCTGGATAAAAAATATGACCTACATAATGATAACAGGGTCAGTCAATCAATGGGGAGACTATATCAACAACATACCTAGCTCCAAGTCATTATAAAAAATAAAAAATCTTTGGACAAATTCATGATATAATCTATTGTACCAAGTTGCGTAAAAATTGGATCAATAAAAGAGTCATTCACATGGTAACAAGCTCAACCAATCAAATCTATGATCATCTTAACACTTTGCAAAGATAATGCTTGGATTATCCACCTCATCAAAGACCTTGATAATATCAGTTTATACTACAAGTTTGATTAAAATCAGTACAGAAATATGATCTCCATATTTATAACAAGTTCAGCCAATCTTTTAGCATTTTTATCCATCAATCTTGCTCCATAACCAACTTTTCCATTTGTCAATATTCCAGGCTAGATGACACTGAATGAAAAATATGACCTCATAATGGTAACATGCTAAGCCAAGAAGACAATATCACCTTGCTGATGTTTATACATCAATCAGTCAGACACATGATCACCTCACTATCGTGTGGATCTCATTAATTATCAAGCTCCTCACAGATCATGATGGTATAAGCCTGTATTTCAAGTGAGATTAAAAAAGGATCTAAACTATGGCCTTCAGTGTCACTACAAGGTCGATGCAATCACCTGCAAGATGACCTCATTAATATGCATGGCCTGCACTAATTATCATATCCATTAAAATGTTTAATGAGCTCATTAATATGCATGTCCGCACTCATTATCATACGAATTAAAATGTTTGATGGTGCTAGCTTGTATTCTGAGTTTGAATACAATCAGACAAGAAATTGGGCCCACATGAATGGCAATAAGTTCAGCCAATCAGATGCAAGATTACCTCATTTATTATATGTGCAGATCTTGCTTATTACTTAAGTTGTCTTGGCAATAAACGCCACACATTCCAAGTCTGATCACAAAAGAATCAGAAATATAGCATTTAGAGTTGTAAGAAAGCCAATTAGATGCAAGCTCACCTATAAATATGCATGGTTCTCATGAATGAATGAATCTGTCTGGCTGATAAAAGCCTATATTCAAAGTCTAATCAAAATCTGATTAAAAAATATGGCTTCCAAGGTGGAAACAAAATGAGACAGTCAGATGCAAGATTACAGCATTGATATCCATGGAACTTATTATATCCAAGCTCATCCAAGAACTTGGTGACATAATCTAATATTCAAAATTTGATCAAACAAGATCACAAATATGTCTTCCAGGATGGTAACAATGAATTCCTTATGGATGGACTGGTGGACAGCAAATGCTGGGTCAGAGCATAACCTAACTTAATCTTATGACCCAGGTCACTAAATATGATTACCAGTTGATATTTGTTTCATCACTTCCTCCTTCACCAAAGACTGTGTTATTTCCTGTGCATGGTGATCCATTGCTGCAAAGGAAACAAAAGAAAGAGTTTGATATTTGTTTTGTTAAAAACAAACTGTTTAATTTTTGAAGTGGTTAATAGGAAACATTAGGATAATGATATTTCATTTCAATCAGCTTTATTCTTTTTTTTTCAGTACATACCCAAGTCTTGCATGACATTACTTTAACTACATAAATTATGTTCTGTAAACCTTCCAACCGTCCAGGCAGTGTTGAGGATTTTCTGAAACTCAAAAAGTTTGTTCTGTGGTCTAAATAGTGGAGGGTGGTGCATGGTGATCAGAACATGTGACTCAGATGATGATGCAAATTCAAATCTGAAATACAGTCTCCTTTTAAGTATTTAATATACTTTGAATCAAATAATTGCTAATACAGTTAGCACTGTCAGATATCATGACTACACACATTCATAAAAATTTGTAAAATATGCAAACTTTATGTACGGTATTCCATGAAGATTATGTTTATCTTTTCTCAGCATTGAAAATTATATCACTGCATCTACCCAGAAGAAGGATGCGTACTTTTATGCCAACAGATGTCATATGCTCCGAAATGACTAATACTGGTATGGTATTTACAGCATGTGTGCAAAGTAAAAATGCTGCTCTACTTTGAGAAGTCAAACTCTATCAGTAGGGAGTTCTAAAATTTAGTTTTGCTGGGCTAAATTGCCAATAACCCATCCTCCCATGAATAACAGTTAATGTTTTACAGTGTGCAGTCAAAAATGTCTTGCATTTTATGAATGGAGTATAATCTGATTTCAAGAAAATATTATCACTAATTATGAACTGGTCAATAATCTTAAATGAAGATGATTTAAATACCCTCATTCAAGGCAAGAGTAATAACTTTTATATCTTCAACAGGGGCCCCAGGAGACTGAATGGTCAAAGGTGCTCACCTTTACAGATCACTGGCATCTCACCTCTGTCTGTTTGGGTTCAAGTCTTGGGCATGGCCAACATGGGTATGTAAGAAAGCTTGCCAGTAACTTCCCATGGGTCATTGATTCTTTCTGGGATTCTCCCAGTTCTTCCTCTACCAAATACACTGGTGCTATGTATAGTCTTTCATGTGCTGAAAGTGACATTAAGCCCGTAACAACAACAGCAACATATCTTCAACACCCATCTCTGATTTACCTAACATAAAAAAAACTGGACTGTTCTACTTGTTTATCTGACCTGCACAAATTAACCTAACTGACTCCCCAAGCAATGGTGAAGATACTAGAAACACAAAACCACCCTACCTACTAACATCATTCAGTTTAGTAATCTGGAGAATGGTAGTTGTTAAACTTTGACCACCTTTACTTTTTAATCACTTTCATTATGACTAAATAAACTGTACAGTGATGAAAGTTTTCCATCAACATGTAGCGTGAAGCATATTTTGGTCATGTATAGTTAATTCTTTTGCAGATTCACCAATTTATCATTTCACAATTAACTTTCTATTAAATGGAAGCCATAAAGGTGACCACTGCTTTCAGCAAAGGAGCCTTGTACTGAGGAATATCCTTATAAGGAGACAGTCTTAAATGGAGGCATAACCTTATACTGAGGTAATTCTATATACTAATGAAATATCCCTTAAGGGTGAAACGATTCATCTATATATCAATACATTGACACTTTTGCTGAAACGATACACATATTGATACAATAGACGGAGAATCGATACAAAATGATACTTATCGTATGCATGTTATTTTAGTCTTTAGCAGTCATGAATAATGATTAGTAGCCTTGCTATTCTAGAAAATTATAATCCATCTGAAACAGCATTTGCAGTCACAGGCACTCATGTTTATTATTAACAACGAAAAAGACTATTTGAGAACACCCATTCACCATCTACAAGTTAACACAAAATGACATGGTTCGTAATCTTACCCATGCTAAGTATTTTAACCCAGAGGTATGTTCCGCATAAATTCCAAATGTGTTCCACTTGTATAATGAAGTCTTTACTCGTCAATTTAATAACCACTTTCACACAAAATTTCTTCTTTGAATTGTATCTTGACTCCTTAAGTCAATTTAAAAGCTATGCAACCATTTTTTTGCACGATGAAATACATTACATTTAATTTTCATTTGTGGTTACTGCTTGTTCCATCCAGGTTGAACAATAACCACCAATCAGAAATCAATGTAGCTTATTCTATGAAAAACAGGAAGTATTTGCAGAGCAACAGAGTCTTCGCAAGAAAGTCTTTAGATATGTCAAGTACTTAAGTAGAGATGCTTTCAGGGTGTTCTGTTGTGTGAATCATGCAAAATTTGTATGAATGCATGCACTTGGAGAACAGTGAAACACGAGAACTCCAGCAAATTCATTGAAAGACCCACATATGAAAATGTGCTCAGCAAAGTATACAATTTTTATTTAACGATTGTTTATGCGACATCTGTTTTTTTGGAGAGCAGCTGTTCCACATCTGAGTTCTTCAATCACGACAAGAATGGTTGTGAAACTAAATTTGATTAGCACAACATGCCCAGGAATAAGCATTATGGCAAAGTTTGCAGCCATTCATAAAGGAAGTTTTATAAATACTTGTTTAAAATATGGGTACCTAGTAAACCCAAAATATCTGCTTCCGGCATGGATCATTATGATTTTATTTGGCAAACAGTTACTGCTGATAGTGATGATGACAATAATTTTTAAAGTTATGAAGTATGTCAGATTACTGGAGCTGGGAATGTGTTAATGGAGATACTATTTAGTGATTTTGAGCCTGAAATGATGTTAAATACGAGTCAGATGTACATGCTGGATGGAAAAAAAATAGATAGCATCACTCTTTCAGTGGTATTTCGAAATTACATGTACAAAGAGCAATTTATAAGTATAATGCACTTTTCATTTTTTTTCATTAACTAGTTTTGCCCTGTGGATCATATGCTACAAAACCATATGCATGTATCCATATCAGGGTCAAGATAAACTGAGTAATATAAGGGTCAAAAATGAAATTAAGAAGTAAAGACATTTATTTTAATACCTCTGTCTGCACAAACATTGATGGACTAAAATACCCTCATACAGTATTATGTAAGAAATATGGCATAGTAGTCAGTAAACTACTGATTTAACAGAGGAAGTTTATATTAGTGAAATATCCTATTTTGGAGCAGATGTATCCAAAAGATAATGATCTCTGAGCTCTAGAAAATTGTACATAACAGTCACAAAGATCAGTTTCCCAATATATTCAAGCTGACAAAGCTAGCTATGTAACTGCAACACTGCAGACATTGTAGCGATATGACTGAAAAATTGTTAAAGCTACGTTAAAAATCCAGATCACACACACAAAACTAGAGGTGACACCTGTCCAAGATGTTGATTTTAGTAGAGCTCTAAGAAAGTGGAGCAAGAAGAGAGACATATATTGAAGTTTTGATAAATATTGACCTATGATAATTTCTTCCTCCCCTCCTTATATCTTTGATATATACTGTCATCATCTCTCCTTAAATTGTCAATGGGGAACAAAGAACGAAATTCTCTTTTATATGCAGAGATATTTAACCAGTGAATGAAGGTGCTGATGGAATAAATAAAATTAGCACAGAATGAGCAAAGGGGCAGATTTCAAACTGCTCAAGCTTATCACCTTGTGTAAGTTAAAACAAACTGTAAAATAGAACTGTGTGTAGTCAATGTCTTCCCTTCTTCAACAAATACATGTACTTATAGCTGTAACAGTCTTTTGCATCTGCAGGAAGTAAAATATGATAGATTTTGTTGGCATTCAACCTTATTCCCATGCAAAAATTGGTTCTAGCCGACAGTTTCTTTGCACGAGGAAATTGCATTATTTCATCTGTTTTAAAGATAACGTAATGTCTTCCACATGTAACTGAGACACGAAATTGGTAATAAGTTGTTTTCAAATCATTCATTTTGTATAAAACTAAGGGAGTTAAATGAAACCACCATTATATGGCCTAAAACATTGGATAAAACTCGCTGTCATCAACAGGTAGTCTGTTTAAAAGTATTGTTGATATCTTCTCGTCAATGAGAATTGTATTTCAATATACGAGAACTATTTGTCTATCTGTAGTCTGCATACTGGAAATAGGACCAGAATGCCAATATACATGAAAGGGCACCACCTACCTTCCGAAGATGGAAAGACCATCAAGTTCATATATGTATCGATATGTATCATATCGCAGGCTGCGTATCATGTATCGCATTAATATATGGCACAGGTGTATTGTTTCACCCATAATATCTTTATGACGTACATACTTATACCAAGTAACACCTTATTTTGAAAATATAATATTAAAAGCTAAACAGATGGGAAAAATACCAGTTTTGTCACCATTCCAAATCAAAATACTTGTACATGCAGATTGAAAATGTCATATACAATTCATTCAATGTAATAATCAACAATTAATTTGAATCGTTTTGGTGCCCCTGTTGGGTTGGTGCCCTATGTACGTGCTTAGTGTGCTTAATGGGTAATCCGGAACTAATGCAACCATATGATATTCTCATTAACCAAGAACCAAACTTATAATGATATTGTCAAGTAGAAATGCCAAAAGAAAATCAAACTAATTTAATGGGATCCTTCATAACAGAGGCAGTAGTATATTGATGGGATTTATAGTGAGTGACTATTGTACTAATGAAAATTGACACAACTTACCATTCATATTGGCTGAGATCATCAAGGTAGATTCGGACAACATATAAAATACATGCCAATGTTTTCAAAACCAAGTCAAACACTGCACTGGTGAAGCCTAGAATTAAAAAACAAAGAAAATTAACACACATTAAATTTATTCTACATTCTAAGGCACAAGAAATATTTATACTAATATTCAACATGCAGTTTCACAATGGAGGAATGACTACTGATCAGCAGAAGGGAATTATTATAGTTTTATCTGACATTTATAGTTGCTTTTGTTCAGCATGAATTCAAGCTGAACTCTACCTCAAAGCCCATCATACAAATCTTTGTCTCATGGCCAATCATACAAAAATCTACCTTATAGTCGGGGCCCCGAGTGGCCGAGTAGTCTAAAGAGCTCTCCGTTATGGATCACTCCCATCTCACCTCTGTCTGCGTGGGTTTGAATCTCAGATTCGGCCAATGTGGGTATGTGAGAAAGCTTGCCAGTAGCTTTTCAGGGGGGTCATTGGTTCTTCCCAAGGGTTTCCCAGGGTTCTTCCTATACCATTAATACTGGCTGCCATGTATTGCCTATCGTGTGCTGAAAAATGGCGTTAAACCCTACAACAACAATAACCTTATAGTCAATCGAACAAAACTCTACCTCATGGTCAATCATACAAAATTCTACCTTCTGGTCTATCATATAAATCTCTACCTTCTGGCCAATCATACAAAACTCTACCTTATGGCTAATTATACAAAACTCTACCTTCTGGTCAATCATACAAATCTCTACCTTATGGTTAATTATACAAAACTCTACCTTCTGGTCAATCATACAAAACTCTACCTTCTGGTCAATCATACAAAACTCAACCTTATGGTTAATCATACAAAACTCTACCTTCTGGTCAATCATACAATACTCTACCTTACGGTCAATCACACAAATCTCTACCTTCTGGTCAATCATACAATACTCTACCTTCTGGCCAATCATACAAAACTCTACCTTCTGGTCAATCATACGAAACTATACCTTATGGCCAATCATACAATACTCTACCTCAGGGATCGTCCTGGGCTTCGCCAATGTCGCAAATTGCGATTTTTTTTCCTTATTGGCGACAAAAATATCCCTTCTGGCGATTTTTTTGGCGACAGACTTTTTGGTTATTTAATTTGTACATACAATCATAGATTTGGACTGGATAAATTAAAAGGGAGAACGAAAGGAAGCCACAAACTTGACTAAGCAATGCATTGGAATCGATCTGTTACACAAACAATCCTTTGTTCTTTTACGTTAAAGACTTCTTAGAGAAAATACTGTATTAATGTAGGGGCGAAGGGGGACCCTAAGGGCCTGCACAAGGTTTATAATCCGGCACTGATCTCGCCGGTCATGTGGTTCAATCTTGAACATCATTAAATACTTATCAAATCTTCTGTAATCTTACTTTAAATGAATATGTCACACAGAAATGTGTATCACACTTATCTTCCAATCCAACTCATCATTTGAATACACTAAGCTTGATGACTTCAACAGCTGACATCATCAAAATACGTCTGCAGGCAAGATGGCCGGCACTAGCTCTCATGCCCGGTTCCAGTATGGTTCAAGTCATGGGTCATGTATGCGCATTTACTCATTTTAAATTAAATATAAATTGTTATTTTAAAATTTATCACTAATTTTGCTTAACCAAAGACCAAAGTCTATTAAATCCTGATTATTCAATGCTCACCTTAACTGTCACCAAGAAACTTCCAGACGAAAATTATATATCCCTATGGACTTGTACAATGGTGGTCTTGTACAAAACTTGGGTTATTAAGAGCACATCGAGTGGACTCGTCACAATCGAGTGTAGCGCGAATATGTTTATCAACATGAGTAGCTTTCATTGTAATATTACAGCGCGCGACATTCATCCCCGATTGTACTGGATCACACCTTTGGGTTAATTTCGTCCAGAAATGTCTACGTACTTTAACATTGATTTTGCCGTATGCACGTCTCGGTGCGTCTAAATAATGACCTTTCAAAGGAATATAGATGAATACGAATCTAGATGACGTGAATACTTACCACTTAAAGGTATGTAGAATCAAATTTTAAAAAATGATACCCATTACTGAAATGGTGTTGAATACCTTCATGATCCATGTTTCTTTGTTATAGATCACGTGTCCAGTTCCACACATTTCTCACGTTCACAATTTGATTCAGTTTCAAGTGTTCATTGTAAATGTTGGCTATCTTTTATACAAGTAAGAATAGGTTTTGAATATTTAATATCGTATTCTTCATTTTTATGTTGTTCAACATGTTATCATTATTGTCAGCGTTCATTGTTACTTGTTTACGTTCAATATGTTATCATTATTGTCAGCGTTCATTGTTACTTGTTTACTCTTCACCCAAGCTTAGCAGGCTTAGTTACGACTTAAAATACTTTGATGTTTGACGGACAGGACATGATACATAATATTTATATATTTGCTAATGTCAGAGTGTAAACGGACAAATGATGGTAGTTGAATTGTATTCTCGCAGTCGGACTGACGTCATCGAGTCACGTGCTCAACATAGCAACTCGTCCGCCATATTTGTTTGGGGGACACGTTTGTGAAAGATCGAAATTCGAGGGTGGCCACGTGTATATCCAAAGCCGAGCCAGTTTGATTTATAACCAAACATGCATCAGTTTAAGTCTTCTGTTGAAAATCCATGAAAGTATGGCTTTCTGTTGAGTAACAAAAGCAATAACATATTCAAGGTGGCTGATGTGCTGGTCATATTGGAATTCAGATCTGCACCATTTTAGCTGTATCAGCTAAAAATCATAAGAAGTCTCTGGGTGAAAAGACCATGTTGATATGACCATCTATTCAGGAGTATCGATGTTAAGATTTTCAAGACGACTGTTGGGGCGGCCATAGTGGATGTCTCATCAGCACCAATTTCATATAGAACAAACTGGACTTTGGAGTTGATGTGTGTATAAAGTTTCATGGCAATCGTCGAAGTAGTTTAGGAGAGTAGCAATAACGACCTTGTGCTAACGGACGGACGGACAACAGGCCATCCCATAAGCTCTCCTGGTCTATGAAAAGTATAGCTAAAATTTCGTTCTATAAAGGTATATTTAATATGCAGCGTCTTAAGTGACTAATCAAAGTCATCTTAGATTCTAATGACATAAACGCATTTGCCAAATTTTACAGCAGTTGGATATGAAATATAGTCTCTAGAGCTAGAGTGGTAACAGGCGCAACCAATCAGATGAAACGTACGTCTCATGTGCGGATCTCACTTATTATAAACAGGAAATACGACAATGATAATATAAGCTAATGACGGAGACAAAATTTGATTGGAATTTCGGTCTGCAGAGTGGTAATGGACTTAGCCCATCATGCACAAAATGATCTCATTAATATGCATATACTTCGCACATAATCAAACTCATCCAACATCTTGGCAGCACAAGGCAATATCTAAAAATAAGGGAAAATCGGATAAAAATATGTATGATACAGCATTGTGAAGCTTAGATAGATGCACGGTCAATGGGTTCCTGATGACATAGGTCTATTTACCTAGTTTGATCAAAATTCAATCAAAAATAAAGTCTCTACAGTGGTAAAAATAACCCCACAGCCAATCAGAATCAAGACCACATCATAAAGATACATAGGTCGTGCTCATCTTAAAATTCATTAAACATACATATTGTCATTATACATACATTATATATATATATATATATATATATATATATATATATATATATATATATATATATATATATATATATGGTGTGATCAAAATCGGATCAGAATTTGGGCTTTCTGAGTGGAAGCAAGCTCAACGAATCTGACGCAAAATCTCCTCGCTAATATGCACGGGGCTCACTCATCAATAAAACTGTCCAAAATCCTGAAGATGTAAGCGGATAGTTTGATCAAAACTGAAATAGAAATATAGCCAGTCATACAATACTCTACCTCACGACCATTCATATCAAACTCTACCTCATGGCCAATCATTCCAAACTCTACCTCGTGGCCAAGGGGCCCCGAATGGCCGAATGGTCTAAAGCGCTCACTGTTATGGATCACTGCCATCTCACCTCTGTCGGTTTGGGTTCGAGTCTCGGATTCATCCAATTAAGTATGTGAGGAAGCTTGCCAGTAGCTTCTCGTGGGTCGTTGGTTCTTTCCAGGCTTTTCCCGGGTTCTTCCTCCTCCATTAATACTGGCCGCCATGTATAGCCTATCTTGTGCTGAAAAATGGCGTTAAACCCTACATCAACAACAACAACAACCTCGTGGCCAGTTATTCCAAACTCTACCTTATGGTCAATCATTCCAAACTTTACCTCATGGCCAATCATTCCAAACTCTATCTCATGTCAGTAGTTAAGGGGGGCACTTTACGGACAATGGGAATTAGCATTACAGACCCCCCTGGGTTAGATTACGGACAATGGAAATTTAACATGGCGAAAAATCGTGGGTCAGATTACGGACAAGGGGAATTAACATGGCGATAAATCGTGGGTCACTCTACGGACAAGGGGAATTTAACATGGCGATAAATCGTGGGTCACTCTACGGACAAGGGGAATTTAACATGGGGAATAGTTTGGGCTTGTTTAGGGACAAGGGGAATGGAACATGGGATTTTTTTCTTTTTTTAAAAAAATTTTTTTTAAAAAAGGGGTAGGCAATTCAAAGACTATCTCTTTTCGAGAAATATGGCTGGCCCTGAAAAGGGCCTTTGGTTTATGTTAATATGCCCTTAACATAAAGGGCATTTGCGACATCTTCTTGTCCTCAAACTTCGTCTTACAGCAGGGCCGTACATCAGAGTCCTCTTGAGGCAACCTTGTCTCTCTATATAGACTCTTCTTATCCACAGGCTGCTGCTGGTCCTGTGGACAACGGTCCACTTGGATCGGACATACATGAGCATGTCCGTCCTGAACATCATTGTTGACACAAGGGTTGAAGATTCAACGTCGGTCCACATGTTGAGGCTCCTACAATAGGTGAATCAATGCAGTGAACTGCGCTTATTTATAGGGACAGAAAGGATTGAAACGGATTGAGTTCATTCACCAATCCGAACACGCGTTACAGAATTCAGTCAGCCCGCATCCAATCCGAAGAGAGCAGTCTGTGACGTCACGTAGTCTATATAGATTCGCTAGCGCTTGTGTGCAGTCAATCTATGCGACAGTGATTCAACATGACGGAAACTCAGAAAACGATCCAATGGGGTGCACCAGCAGGGGAGACCGCCCAAGGGAACCCGGACTTACTTTCAGAAGAGGTGAATTGAGATTTTGTCGATTTTCTCTCCTCGCAAGAATTTGTTCCGGAACCTTCGTTACCTTCTTCATTACCGCAAGTGGAGAATTTTAGACAGAGACAGAAAGAAGAATTGGAGAAATTTATACAACGACAAAAGGAAGCGGAACAGGCTTTTCTCTTACAGCAACAGCAACAAGAAGAAGAGGTAAGAAAAAAACAACAGCAAGAAGAAGTAGCAGCAAAGAAACAAGAGGGTGAAAATCAAACGGTCACGGTACTGTTGGACATTTTAGCGGAGTTAAGAAGTCTGAAACAAATGTATCAGACTTCTTTATCACGACCGAAGAGAATACGACCTTCCCGAGCTAAACACGTCAACCCTGTGACTAAGCCTACCGTACCACCCTTAGTGATTTCAACCCAATCATTATCATCATTACGCAGTCCAGAAGTAGGCCTTGGCCGTGGCAAAGGCTTAAGGCAGTTAAAATTGATTGCTTAAACTCACCCCTGCACCATAAAGAAAAAAGGCCCTTTTCAGGGCCACCCACATTTCTCGAAAAGAAATACAATTTCAATTTGCCAATAACTCACAAATAAACCCCACCCATTTTACCCTTATAGTACGTGTCTGTGTATGAGTGCGTGAGTGTAGCTTCTTATTTTAAAATCAAAACTCAAAGACTCTTACCTTATATCATTCATTTATTCTTTTCTTCATTTTTTACAATCCAATTCACAATTCACAACTCAACACTTTAATTAAAAGTTCATTGATTTCTTCTTTTCTCCTTGTTTAGTCTCTCTGTTTTTTGAATTTCTTCACCGTCACACTCTTTTCCTCTTCTTCCTCCTCGCTTTCTTCCCTTCTTCTTTTTTTCTCCTGTTTCTTTTTCTTCACCTGTCTTCTTTCTTCCTCAGAAGAATCCCTCTCTTCCTCTGAAGAATTCCTCTCTTCTTCTGAAGAATCCTTCTTTTCTTCTGACTCCTCTTGTTTCTTTTTTGGGCAATCTGGAGACCAATGTCCTTTTTCTTTACAATAATAACAGGTATCTTGACTTTTGTCTTTTTTAGTCCCTGTTTTTGTTCTTTTTTCACGGTCTGGACACTCTGAAGACCAATGCCCTTTCTTCTGACAGATATAGCAAGTATCTTGACTTTTATCTCTAAAGGAAGGAGAGTAGTCCGTAGGCTGGTCTGAAGAGAATTTTCTAATGACCCCTCGCAAAGCTCTGACGAAACGTTCCATCTGGTTAGTCTCTTCCATCGTTGTGCTCGGCTTGAGAGTGAAATGAATAGTGAAAGGACAAGACACACACCCTTTTATATACGCTGGTCTGCTATGACTATAAAGTAGCTTATGGTGTTTGAACTTGAGTCATTTGACTTTTTGCTTTCAAGATGAAACGATCCCATTCATTCGAGAAGAAAGAAGAAAGAAGTAAGAGGCAGAAACGTGATCTATCGCCTCGTACCAGGGCTGAAATCTTGGCACAAATTCATGCCAGTGATTTTGAAGAGGACATGAGTGAACCAGAATTTGAAACCTCTAAACCAAGTTTACCACCCTTAGTCAACCCTGATAAATACTATTCCATTCGAGAGACGGAAAAGCGCTCCTCTAGAAAATTTAGAACCACGGCTTACAAATACACGGTGAAGTTTAAAGATTTCAAATCCGAAGTGCCGTTAGAGAAAGCAGAAGGGTTCATCACCGGAGTGTGGGATTCTCTGCTCACTGCACTTAAGCGACAATGTCAACCCAAAGAAGACGATCGCTTGAGACTTTCCATACAACACGACGGTTTGAAATCCCCTGTTTGGATCGAGTTTAGTACCCCTGCAGAATTGACTGCTTCCAAAGTCATGGACAAGATTCAACACGTACAACAATCTAATGATCAGTTTGACATCACCGATGGTAAAGCCACACTGGACATGACCCACGTCTCTCCTCCTCAAGGGACAGGACGCAAAAAGATGTTATTGGTGGACGACCTTCGCAACACCAAAAAGAGTCTCGTCCGAATTGACAACCCTCATGACCAGATGTGCTTAGCCCGTGCCATCGTGGTGGGACGAACCTATGCCAACAAGAACGACACGGTAGAATGGAAAAGAACCTGGGACACTATTCAACGTTCCGACCGAGCCAAACAACGAAATGAAGCAGAACTCCTGTTACAACAAGCCGGACTGCCCAAAGACACACCCTGCGGCATTCCTGAGATGCAAAAATTGCAAGATGTCCTAGCTCCACGATACACCTTGAAAGTGCACCCTCAAGAAGTGCGCGGACCTCTATTGTTTCGAGGGAAAGACTTTAAGGACGGAAAATACATTCATGTCTATTATCACAATGACCATTTCGATACGATTACCACTATCACTGGATTCCTGGGATACAGTTATTACTGTGAGAAATGTGACCATGGTTATAACAATCGAGAGCAACACAAGCATTGCGGATCGAAATGCACAGGATGTTTGGCCTCTTCACCCTGTCTGAGCGAAGAACCAGTGCCTTGTTCAACTTGTCTGCGCACGTTTGTCAGCCCTACCTGTTACCAACAACATTTGAAGACGCAAGGTTCACAGAAGAAATGCGCTTGTCAACTGCTGAGATTGTGCTCTACGTGTGAACAAGTCATACGTACCAATAATACCAAGGCACACGTATGTTCAGGAAAGAAAAAATGTCACATTTGTCACCACATCGTGGACTTGGAACACCAATGTTACGTGCAAAAATACCAACCCCCACCAGAGAAAGAGGACGGTCACAAGAAGAAAGGCAATTTCATCTTTTTCGATTTCGAATGCATGCAAGAGACCGGCATTCACATTCCTAATTTCTGCGTGGCTCATCGAGCGTGCGAGAAGTGCATTCAAGAACCTATCTTCAGTCATTGCCCTCACTGCAGCAAGATTCCCGGAGGACGTGAAAAAATCTTTCGGGGGCCAAACACGTTAGCCGATTTTGCCCAATGGGTCTTAGACCCCGTCGACAAGACGTGGAGCCAAGAGGATATCGAACGTTACGGAGATTGTCATCGTCATGCCACGGTGATGGCTCACAATTTCTCCGGATACGATGGACAGTTTCTTTTGAGGTACTATACGGAACAAGGCACCGAGCGTCCTAAAGTGACTTTGAACGGAGCCAAAATCATTTTCATGCAAGTGGGACAAGTACAGTTTAAAGATTCGATGAGTTACTTGGCCATGCCTTTGAGTCGAATGCCTAAAACGTTTGGAATGACAGAAATGGCTAAAGGGTACTTTCCACACTTTTTCAACACGGAAGCCAATCAACACGCCGTTCTACCCCATTTACCTGAGGCTCACTATTACGACCCCGACAACATGCGTACCGAACAACGAGAAGCTTTCTACGCTTGGTACCAGGCTCACGCCTCGGACCCTTTCGACTTTCAGGAAGAAATGCTAAAGTATTGTCGTTCCGACGTGGACATTTTACGGCGTTGCTGTGGAAAATTTCGAGAACTGTTCATGGAACACGGAGGGGTCGATCCTTTGAAAGAAGCTTGCACCATTGCCAAAGCGTGTTCCTTAGTGTACCGCCAACGATTCATGCCTGAAAACACCGTGGCTGTCATCAGCCCTCAAACGACCCACTTTGTCAAACGTCAATACTCGGTCAAAGCCTTACGCTGGTTACATTACTTGTGTGACAAGGAAGACAAGTGGATTCAGCATGCTCGCAATGGAGGGGGCGAAAAGACCATCGGAACGTATTCGGTCGATGGCTGGGACTTAGAAAACCCCAAGATCGTGTACGAGTTTAACGGTTGCTTATTTCACGGATGTCCCGTCTGTTACCCTGACCGTGGCACTAAAAATCAGTTTTTGCAACGAACCATGGAAGACTTGTACCAGGACACTTGTCAGCGGCGCCTAAAGTTAGAACAGCAAGGATACCAAGTGGTGGAAATGTGGGAACACGAATACGATCACCGTTTGAAAACCGATCCCGAGTTTAAACGCCTCGTGGAAAGTTACCAGTTCATGGACCCGCTGAACCCGAGGGATAGTTTGTACGGAGGAAGGACCAATGCCACCTGTTTGCTGTACCAAGCCGACGAAGAGAAAGGAGAAGAAATCAAATACTTGGACGTGTGTTCGCTGTATCCCTACGTGTGCAAATATTGTCGCTTTCCTGTAGGGCACCCGCAATTGCTGACGGAACACATCGACCTGAAAAACATTCGACAATACGAAGGCTTGATCAAGTGCAAAGTTTTGCCTCCCACGAACCTATACCATCCCGTCTTACCTCACCATTGTCAAGGCAAACTGATGTTTCCCTTGTGCCGTACTTGTGCCGAAACGTGCAACCAAGACCAACCTTGTCAGCACAGCCAGGAAGAACGGGCCTTGACGGAAACCTGGGTCAGCGTAGAATTGTTCAAAGCTCTGGACATGGGATACCAACTGTTAGAAGTATACGAAATTTGCCACTTTCCCAAGACACAACATTACCACAAGGGTGACCCTACTCAGAAAGGCATTTTCGCCGACTACGTGGATGCCTTTTTGAAACTGAAGCAAGAAGCCAGCGGCTATCCTTCCTGGTGTCACACTCCCGAAGACCAAATACAATTCAAAGAGAAATACTATGAACAAGAAGGCATCTCTTTAGACCACATCGAGAAAAACGAAGGCAGGCGATCGTTTGCCAAAGTGATGTTAAATTGCTTGTGGGGTAAAATGGCACAACGACCGTGTTTACCCAAGACGGAATATTTGACAGAACCTTCCCGCTACTTTCAGATGATTCACGACAAAACCAAATTCATGAAACACGTGGACGTCGTTCGCGAGGATTTGATCTTAGTCAATTACGAAGAAGATCTGGACTTTGTACAAGACGACCCCTTTGGAAATGTCATCATTGCGGCTTACGTGACAGCCCATGCTCGCTTAAAATTGTACGAAGCTTTAGAACTGTTAGAAGAACGCGTCCTGTACTTTGACACGGACAGTTGCATTTACATCCATCACCCGATTCAACATCACCCTGACATCGAAGGAGACCGTTTAGGAGCCTGGACAGACGAGCATCCCGACGACAAGATTCTAAGTTTCGTCAGTGGCGGTCCCAAAAATTACGGCTACAAATACCGGGACAAACAAGGAGAAGTGCACACGACGTGCAAAGTGAAAGGACTGACTCTGAATCATCGTACCAGTCGAGTGGTCAACTTTGGGGTATTGAAAGAAGCCTTGCAATCGGAAGAGGATGGAAACTTTAAAGTGACCACTTACCAACCGAACAAGATTGTACGTTTACCCACTCACCACATCGTCAGTCGACCTTTGGAAAAAGTTTATCAAATCGTGTACCAGAAGCGAGTGCGACTTCCCAATCATTTCACCTTACCGTACGGTCACGTCGGTATTGGTCTGTACATAAAAAGGAACCCTAGGCAAGATCGATAGTTCATTGGGACTACCAAGACCGAGCGAACAAGATGAATACTTTGAAAGAGACATCGTTCCAGTTTGGGGATTGTAAAAAAGTTGTATCTTCCTCTAGTGTGACTAATACTGGATGGATAAGACCCAGGCATTGCGACGGAAAATGTCCAGAAGGAAACTGCGATTGTTCATGTGGTTACCATTGTAATTGCGTAACGGAGTTTGCAGACGAGTGCGATTGTGAGCCTTGCGATGGATACGATGCTGTACGTTGTGACCTGAGCGATGCCGTAAAGCATCATGGGAACTTTGTTCTCACTGCCCCTGTCATGGAAAGTGATGCTGTGCGTGTCAAACCTGAGGGATGCGAAAGTGATGCCGCTCGTCCTCTTAGACATTTTACCGGGTTTAAAGGGGAATGTTCACCTTCACGTCTACCCCCCTACGGATGTCATCCAGCCTTGAGCAAACTCCTACCCATGTCACTCAACCCTCATCGAAACGAACCTGTGAAAAACGAATATTCCTTTCCTGTGCGTTTGTCGGAATACTGCGACTTTGAAAATCGTCTTCAATCGTTCAAAGGAAAATGGCCAAAGTATCTGGGAGGACCGACCCCCGAAGAATTAGCCAGAGCCGGATTTTTCTACTTGGGCGAAGGAGATAAAGTCAGGTGCTTCAGTTGCGATGTGACACTTCACCACTGGGAACCGCAAGATTCGGCCTACGTAGAACATGCTCGATGGTCACCGAATTGTCATTACTTACCCTTAGTGGGACCGAGACATTGAAGTAACTTCTTACCATAATAATAATCTGTTCATGGATACTTTACAAGAGAACATTCGTGCTTTGCCTGTGGAGTTGAGAGAACGCATTTACCGAGAGCTGGTCAAAATACAAGTGAAACGTAAAGAACAATTGCATCCGTTACGTCACCGGTGTTTGAACCACTGGTACCTGAAGGCTATACAAGGATTGATTCAATTGAAAGTGTTCCATCGGACAGACATTGATCAACGATCCTCTAGTTTTAAAAAGGATTGGTTTGGTATGGACGATTCTACCTACATCATTGTAAACGTACTGCATCGAATTCCAGAGGAAGAGTTAACGAATTACCAACATCTTGAACACAATGTCAACTTAGTGAAAGAGGAAACTTCTGAACGAATTGTAATGTGTAGATTAGTGACTCAACGATTTAAATTCGACACTGAAGTGAAACCATGTTTGTGCAAAGAGTACATTTCTTGTGTCAGACCAAAGAGGATTTAGTATGACCTATTCATGGATACTTTGCTAGTGAACATTCGTGCTTTGCCTGTGGAGTTGAGAGAACGCATTTACCGAGAGCTGGTGAAAATACAAGTGAAACGTAAAGAACAATTGCATCCGTTACGTCACCAGATCTTTAACCACTGGTACCTGAATGGTATAAGAGAACTGATTCGTCAGAAATTGTTTCAGTGGTCAGACCTTGTTCAACACTTTGAGTTAGTGAATGATCGAAATGTTCATTATTTTGGTTACTTCGAGATTCACCTACAGCAATACATTGAGGAAGACAAGTTAAAGGATTATCAACATATTTTACGTGGAATCTACTTAGAGGAAGAGGAAACTTCTAAACGAACTCTGAAGTTTCGGTTACAGTATGCAAGATTTAGATTCCCTACTGGAGAACGAAGATCTCTGGCTAGAAAGTACGTGTATTGTTTCCGAAACAAAGAGACTATAAAAACAGGCTGCCATGCCACGACTTATGTCACATGTCATCCAACAGATTCCGTGGAAGGAACTCAATGACCATATTCAAACCGTGGATCATTACCATCGATTATTACAAGAACTGTATCCATTCAATTTGGGACGACAAGTGGTGTGTGTCTTAGTGACTTGTTTTTTGGGATTTCGTTTACCAGCCGATTCTTTGTGGACTCTTTACGATCAGTACTTACCACCTCCATGGCCTTAAATGGTCACGAAAAACTCCTTTTGCTCAAAGCCTTGCGTTTTCATCTGGATACTTCTCGACCTCTACGGGAAAAAAAGATTCGTCAACTTTTAGCTACCCAAGACGTGTATGACGATGTGTGTGTAGCTTGTGACTTACATCCCCATTGGACAGATGTCCGTGCCTGGAAAGAATGGGATTTTGAGGCTTGGACCCAAGAAGTGGCCCAGTATGCACGAGAGTTGTTCAAGGAAAAAAGTTACTTTTCAACCCGTGTTAGTGACGGTGCCAGAAGAACCCGTCACCCAGGACAGGACTGTCGTGGACAGACCTGAAAGACCCTTTCGGGAGGACACTTGTGTGACCTTACCCCCTGTTGAACTGGTTAGAACATTACCCAAAAGATGTGATTGTTGTACAGACACTTGTGTTTATTCCACGTTCATCGTTATCATGTGCCTTTTATCCTTGTACTTAAGCCTTTGGCTTTTATGTATTTTTGTCTTTCGTATTCATGTTTGATAAAAAAACATTCAATAAACGTGTTCTGAAAAAGTATATAAACTCTTGTCTTGTTCGTTTTCGTGTCACAAGTGACATTTCTCACACCATGGCTACCTCTACTGTCTCTGCTCCCTCTTCCTCTACTGTCAAAGTCATCGACGAACACTTAGATCGTGCCAGTTGGGAGGCTTTGTATCTTAGCCATCCCTTTAACATGCTCATTGCTGGACCTAGCGGTTCAGGCAAAACCGAATTCGTCAAACGTTTGATCGAACATAAACATCATTTGATCGATCGGCCCCCTCAACGGATCGTGTGGTGTTACAAAGAGTGGCAATCGGCGTACAGCCTCTTGCGAGAAAGTCAAGGCGATTCCATCGTGTTTGTGGAAGGCATTCCTAAAGAAGACGACGGCATCGTCTCTGACTCCCGTCAAACCCATTTGGTCATTTTCGACGACATGTTAGGAGAAGACGAAGAAGAAATTAAATTGTGGTTCACGCGCAAAGGGCATCACCGTAATGCCAGTGTCATTTACATCACCCAAAATTTGTTTCAACAAAGTAAAGCCCATCGCACCATCAGTCTCAATGCGCATTACGTGGTCTTGTTTAAAAGCCCTCGAGATAAATCGCAAGTGCAAGTCTTAGCCAAACAGTTAGGAACGCCTTGGCTGACTCAGGCGTACGACGATGCCACTCAAACGCCACACGCCTATTTACTCGTCGATTTGAAACCTACGACCCCCGAGGATTTGCGATTTCGTACCCACTTGTTTCACCACTGGTGCCAAGACGGAGGGCCTGTCCTGTACACGTCTCCGTCCTCGACTTCATTTCACTCCCCATCAAAAAATCTATAAAAACCTCAGACCCTTTTTCGTCTGTCTCACACAGTGTGAACATGACGTCCCTTCAGTCGCATCTTCCCGTCAAATTGATTCGTGCCTTGTATGTCATCAGTCGAGAAAAAGATCCACAAACACGAGCCCGTGTCTTAGAAGCTAGTCTCAAAGAAGTCTTACGATGGTTCACGGTGACGGCACGTCAATTACTCCAAGGAATCATTCAGATTCCTCATCAAACCAAACGCTTTTTCGATCGAAACAAAGTCGCTTTGGTCCAACTGGCCGATCCCCGCATTGACACTCAAACCAAAAAACAAATCATTTTGAAACCTGGAGGGAGCGGTACTCTAGGAGGGGTCATCATTCGCTCACTCTTAAGATGGGATCCTAATGCCCCCAAAGTTATCCCCAAGACAAAAGTCCAACGAAGCCCCAAGAAGAAAAAGAAAAAGTCCAGGTCCCCAAGAAGAATAACTTCTCCAGTGGCAGGACCCTCCTCTTACCAGACACCACCACCCCGGAAAAAGAAAAGAAGCCCCCAGAAAAAGAAACAGAGAAAAAGTCCCCAGAAAAAGAAAAGTCCACAGAAGAAAACTAGTCGCAAGAGAGGCACTTCGGCCAGGACGCAACCTTACACTCGCAAACCACGACCTGCCACGGCAGTGACTGCGTCTCCGGCATCCTCACGTTCATCCACTTCTCCGTTGATGACACCCAGAACTGAAGAGTACTTGGAGACGTTGATCACACCAAGAACATCTCCGTTGATGACCCCCAAAAGAACTTCCCCAGTGGCAGGACCCTCCAATTTAGTGGCAGTGGCTGCTGCTCACAAAGTACCTTCTCCCAAAATCAAAGTCCAAGAAAGATCGGGCATGTTACAAAGTTTACTGGATTTGTCCAAGCAAGAACTGGCTCGATTTAGTCCGTTGCGTACCCCTGCACGACGTGTCATGCCTGTCCTCAAACTGATAAAACGTAAAGACAATCAGTGGCGACGCGTTCCAGTATAAAAAGAGCCTGTGACCAAGTCGGGGTATCAGTGAACTTGTAAAAAAGATGTCACCTCCAAGAAGCCACAAAAGAAAGAGACAAAGGCAGACGCGTCATCCGACAAAGCGCTTAGCCAAGCATCGACATTACCCTAAGAAAAGACACAGTCGTTCCAAGAAAAAGAGGCGTCAACAAAGGGGAGGATTCCTTGGTGATTTTGGGAAAAGCATTGTCACCTTTATGACAAAGCGATAGTCCCAAAAAAAAGATAAAAGGGTGTGCGTTAAGTCATCGACGTTAGTGTCTGTTCGGTGAATGTCCCGGAACCCACAAGCAAAAATGTCACCCTCCAGAAAACCCCAAGGAAAGAAAAGAAAAGGACTGCCACCACGTTTAGCTAAACATGGGGACATGTTATCTGTCCTGTCCAAAGCTTCTTCACCCCTACGAAAAAAACTCATTCAAACGGCCTCCAAAGAGGTCATCGATACCGTGTGCGAATGTTGTTTGAACGTTTTGAAAGGCACGATCCCTTTGTCCAAACACCAGAAACAATGCTTAGGCAAACATCGTCACGTTCTTCGCCAAATGGTTCGAAAGAAAATTCCCATTCGTCAAAAAAAGAAGATGTTGGTCCAACGTGGAGGCATTTTACCTCTCTTGTTAGGCCCCATACTGAAAGGAGTCTTGGGAACCATGTTGGGAGGACTGGTGGGAGCAAGATAAAAAGGCCCTCGGAAGTCCCAAGATCTCAGAATCGACCCCTGACAACCCATGGAAGGACGAAAACTAGCTTTAGTGCCTTACAAACGATGGATGGAATACCATCGGTGGCAAGAACAACGCACCCCGCATTTACCTCCCAATCCCAATTTGAGCGAGATGTCCCAGTTACAACACGAATTGCAATCCTTGATGGATCGCCAAGATTTGTCCGAAACAGAAAAATCGCAAAAGTACGGTCAACTCTTGCAACGACTGCAACTCTTTCACCAGAAAGCTTTAGACGAAACAGCTTTACCCACTCTGAAAGATTTTAAGACCTTGATGAAAAGTCCAGCACCATCATCATCATTACCACCACCACTACCATCCCCAAGGGTCACCAGAGAAGCTACCCCACAAAGACCTGAGGAAGAAGAGATGCGCGAAGTGTTTCAAACACCGTCAGCAGCTCCCATTTCGAGTAAGATTTCAGCATCCTTGTTGACCCCGTCCCCCACACCCCAACGAGAAGAAATGAAAGCTTGGGTTAAAAAGATGATGTCCACGCCTCCTTCGACAGAAGTGAAAAAGAAAGAAGGGAAACCAGAAGTGAAAAAAGAAAAGAAAACCAAAGCCATTCCATTGCCACCTCCACCACCACCACTACCTTCGACTTCTACTCCCGTAGCCCATCGGACACGTAAATCTGTTTCCAAACCACCCTTTCGTCCCACCCAAAGTAGCATCACCGAAGAGTGGGTGACTTATTAACACACCAACACAAAATAAAAAAATGGAAAAAGTCTTAGCCAGCATTTACTACGATCCCTCGCATCCTGCAGGTTACGCAGGAGTTCAAAAATTGTATCGTGCTGCCAAAACGCGACTGAAAAGTCTCCGTTTACCTCAAGTGCAACGATGGTTACAAGAACAAGCTACCTACACTTTACACAAACCCATTCGACGCAAGTTTGCCAGAAGTCGCACCCGAGTGGAAGGCATCGATCATCAATGGCAAGCCGATTTAGCCGATGTCTCTCATTTGGCCAGCTACAATCGTGGCTACAAATATCTGTTTTGTGTCATCGACGTCTTTTCCAAATTTGCCTGGGTCGTGCCCTTGACTTCCAAATCCAGCAGCGAGTTAGTGCGAGCCCTGCAACGAGTGTTGAAACAAAGTGGCCGTCACCCTCTTCGATGGCAAACGGACAAAGGCACCGAATTTCTGAACCAAGCTTTCCAAAAAGAATTAAAGAAACGTGACATTCATTTTTTTACCACCGAGAATCCCGAAACCAAAGCCAGCATCGTGGAACGTTTTCAACGCACTTTGAAAGAACGCATGTGGAAATATTTTACGCATCACCACACTCTGAAGTACATCGACATCTTACCGCATCTGGTGCAAGCGTACAACCAATCTTACCATCGAAGCATCGGACGTGCCCCGCAAGACGTGACTCCCGACAACGAAGTGCTGGTGTTCGAGCGCCTGTTCGGTACGTCCCCGACGAGGGCTGTCCCCAAGAAAAGTGGAGAGTTGGCCGTAGGAGATTGGGTGCGCATTGGCAAAACCAAACGCACTTTCGACAAAGGTTACTTACCTAACTGGACGACCGAATTGTTTCGTGTCACTGGACGAGTGCATGGCCGTCATCCTGCCGTCTATAAATTGGAAGACATGAACGGAGAAGTACTCAAAGGAACGTTTTATTTGCCCGAGTTACAACGTGTCACCAAAAAAGAAGACGACGTGTACGACATCGAAAGCATTCTCGAACGCAGAACCCGTAAAGTGGGCAAACGACGTGTCAAAGAAGTCAAAGTACGTTGGAAAGGATATCCACCCAGTTTCGATTCTTGGATCGACGCTTCGCAAGTCATCGACTATAAAAAGAAGAAGTGACCATCATGCCCTTTCACACAGCTGACGCAGCTACGTCGACCACTCCTCCTTCTTCACCTAGTTCTTCTGTGCAAGATTTACAAAAACAACCCTTGTGGGTGTGGTGTGGAGAACGTGTGCCTAAAACGCAAATCGTCTTTTTCTGCCAAATCTTCGTGGTGTATTGTGTCATCGGGGCAGCCATCGCCAATTTGAGTTTGCAACAAGGAGACAAACAATTGTGGACCATTTTATTGAGCAGTTGCATCGGTTACCTGCTTCCCAATCCCTCCCTGAAATTCTCCTCGAACGGGAACGTTGTGTCTAGTGCCAGTGCCAGTCACCACTCCAACAACAACCACAACCAGAACCCCATTTTGGGCGGAGACACGCCTCTGACGTCCAGTAACCCCTCGGACAACCACAGAACTCTGGAATTATGAGTCACCAAAACCAATTTTACTTAACCTTACCCAGTGACAGTTCCATGGAGGTGTTTCCCAAGAACACGTTGTGCTGTTACACGGCCAAACTACCTCAGGCCATCCCCTTAGATCACGAAGCCCATTGGGAAGTGGCTTTAGTGGAAATGATTCACCCGACCCAAGTCCTCAATGTCCTTCCCAATCAAAATACATTTGATGTGGAAGTTCATGACGAGCAATTGCAAAAGCACTTGAATAATGTCAAATATGACAATAAAACCTATAATGAAAAAACTCAAACGTGGACCTACCACTTGTTGATTAACCCAGGCTATTATTTTAGTGGTCAACATTTGGTCAGCACCATAAGCTCCAGGTTTAATGTCGTGTTTCTGAAAGCTTTGGAGCTTGCCCAAAAAAAGGTCACCATGGAGTACCACAAAGCAGCTCGTCGCTTCTTGATGAAAATTGAGCCGAGTAAAATCGTGTCCATTGTATTTTGTCCTGAATTGTTTGACATGTTGGGCGGGAACATGGAGATGAGGAAGAAAGTAGAAGAAAAAAAAGAATTACCAGTCATTTCTGACAACGATTCTTTTGCCAGGTATTTTCGTTCCCCGGTAGAACTGAACCAAGGACTGAATTTGATGTTTGTGTACTCCGATGTGGTGGAGTACAACGTGGTGGGACACACCTCCGTACCGTTACTGCGTGTCATTCCTTTCAAAGTGGATTCTGTCACGAACGCTGACGAGGAAGGTGGAAACACTTACCACGTCCACCGCGAATTTGTCCATCCTCACTATTTGCCTGTCAGCAAGTCGTATTTGGACACGGTCAACATTACTATAAAAGGAGATTTGGGACAAAATATTCCATTCACCAAAGGAAAAGTCACGGTGAAACTCCATTTTAGAAAACGGTTCTCTCACGACTCGTAAGTCATGTATCCAGTGTACCGAGGAGTTGCTCGACAGCGAGGACACGGTTTAGGAGATATGTTAAAATCGGCCTTTCGTTCGGTGGCCCCGGTGTTGAAACCGATGGTGACACGCGGATTGCACGCTTTGAAAGATGCGGCACTGACACAAGGCAAAGAATTTCTCCAAAATGTCATCATCGACAAACAAAACCCTAAAGAAGCCTTCATGAGGGCAGGCAAAAATGTCTTGCTGCAAACGGGCAAAGACATTTTGGGTCGCCGAGACACACCTATAAATGCCCTGCACGCTACCGAGTCAGGCATTCAGCAAGAACAAGGCAGAAAGAGACGAAGAAGAAAACACCCTTTCACCAGACTTCAAGCGAGAAAAGCCAAGAAAAGAAGAACCGTTCGAGACTTAGACGTTTTCGATTATTGAGACACAGCAACAAAAAATGATGCACCGAGAGTCTTGCGCTTGTTCCAAGACGGAACTGGATCTGTTTACCATGCCCCCCACCATGATGACCATGCAAGAATCCCAGTGGGTGGAATTTCATCCCGTCTCCTCATTGACCGATTCCGCTCCCATCGAGTTTGAAATCAAAGGACAGCCCGAAGATTACATCGATCTAAATAGCAGTTACCTGCATTTGAAAGTCAAAGTGAGCAAAACGGACAACACCAATCCTGGAGCCAATGATAGGGTAGCTCCTGTTAACAATTTCATGCATTCCTTGTTCAGCGAAGTGGACTTGTACTTGAATAACAAACTGGTCAGCAGCAGCATGGATACTTACCCATATCGTGCCTACCTGAAAATCTCTTGACGTACGGAAAAGAAGCCAAGGATACTCATCTGGATGCTTGCGTGGTATGGAAACCTGACACGGCAGGCACGTTTAACGACACAGCCCTGACAGAAGCTGACAATCCTCACAATGTGGGGTTTAACACACGTAGAACTAAAATTCTGCAAGGGCGAAGTTTAGAACTGATGGATCGTTTGCATTTGGACATGTGGTTACAAGAAAAGTATTTGCTGAACGGCGTGGATATCCGCCTGAGACTGAATCGTAGCACTGCCGCTTTCCATTTGATGGCCAATGCCAACGAATACAAAACTGTTATCCAAGAAGCCAGACTTTACGTACGCCGTGTGGAAGTGTTACCTAAAGTGGGAAACGACATCAGTCAGACGTTGAGCAGAACGACCTCCAAGTATCCCATACGACGCGTGGAAGTGAAAACGTTCACCATTCCTGTTGGACAGCAATCCATGATCGAAGATCATCTGTTCCAAGGACAGTTACCCAAGCGTTTGATCGTTGGTATCGTCAGGAATTCAGCTTTCAATGGACTTAACAACGAAAATCCTTTTGAGTTTCGACACTCTAGCGTGTCCAAGATCGAAGTCAGTCGCGACGGCAAGACCTTGTGTACCCGACCCTTTGAGTCTAATTTTACCCAGAACAATTACTTGAGATCGTACTTGTCCCTGTACGAAGCCACGGGACAGTTAGGGACCAACACCAGTCACGGGATTACGTACGACGATTATGTAGGAGGCTATGCTTTGTGGGCTTTCGATTTCACTCCAGACCAAGGCAGCGACGAGGGACATTTCCACCCTATAAAATCAGGCCAGATTCGTGTGGAAATTCAGTTTGCAAACCGAGACCCTGCTGATCCAACGTTGAACGTCATCCTGTATGCAGAATTTGACAATACGATAGAAATCAACAGTTTGAGAGAAGTCATTCTAGACTATTAGAAAGCCATGGAAGACTGTTATCCCTCTTTACCTAGTGGAGAAACTTTGGAGATGAAATGTGAGGAGACCGTGGAAGGAGAAGAATCTCAAGACAAAGACGAAGAAGTTGTCATGATGAAGTCGAGATGGCCAGAACAAGAAGCCCATTTAGTCTCCTGTTTTGCCAAACACTTGGTCGACAAAATGACGGAATTGATCAAGAAAAATTGCTATGGATGTTAAAACGATCATCCCAGTCAAATTCAACACGATAAATGCCTGATGTTGAGTCAAGAAGAAAAACTGGACGAGTATCTGGACGAAGCTTGGAGTCTCATCTCGAACAAAGACGTGTTGCACCAGTGGTATAAAGACTTGCGTGAACATTCTTGTCCACCATTAACCACTCAAGAGATCCATCGTATTGAAGCTATCCTGAATCAGAGTGAGGAAACAGAACGAATAACCGTTTATTCGTCAGACATTTTCAAGCAAAAAGTCAGGATCGAATTGACGACTTATTATTACCTGTGAAGAAGAAGAAAAAACACAAAACAATGGATACCTGGGAACTTTATTACCTTTTGAACCACAGTTCGTATACGGCTTCTTGGAATCCTGTCGTCTGTGCTAAAGATGAACTCCCTCATCGCAAACCTAAAGACCATCAAGCTTACGTGATCAACACGGACGACAGTCATCTCCCAGGAACCCACTGGGTAGCCGTTTACTTTCCTCAAGAAGGATGTGTGGAATATTTCGATTCGTACGGATTGCCCCCTTTGGAAGACGATATCATCGACTTTATGAGAAGAAATGCTCAAACCACCCGATTCAATAACGTGAAATTACAAGGCACAGATTCCTTGGTGTGTGGACAGTACTGTGTGTATTTTCTGCATCATCGCAGCCTGGGCTATTCCTTAGAACATTTAGTGACTCATTTTGATCCTCGTTCTTCTGCTAGAAACGATGTGAAAGTAGATCGATGGTTTTGTGACCATTATGCTTATCTTTTGTCTCAAGCTAGGAAACGTAGTGTCCATCAATGGCCTAATGATTTCCAACAGTGGAAATCACAATTTCATTCACAACGTTGTCAGCCTTGTTTAAAGTAGATTGTAATTGAAGAAAAAAATGTTAGTGATTTGAAAAAATTGTTTGATGTTATAGTGTTGGATTATTGTTAAAAATGTTAGAGTTGTTGTTTAGTGTTAAGTGATTTTTGAATAAAAAATGTTGTGTTTTGAAAAAATGCTTTTGTCTTTTGTTTAGCTATAAGAATGTTGAATTGATGCTCTTTCATTTCTTACTATCCCTCTCATGACAATCACTGAACGTTGCGAATCGAAAACCGTGTGGGGGATGTTTTCCTTCACGTCCGCGCTTTCACTTTAAGAACCGGGGTTGTTTCCAGTCTAACCATCCATTGTCGACTCATCCTCCTACGAAGATGTGCTCCAAACTAGCTAAGCTCAACGAAGCCTACGTGAATTTGCATAGGGTCAGACACAGTCTGATACCGAAGCCAGAAGAAATAGAGAATGTGAGAATGTTAAAAATCACTGAAGACCTGATAGAAGAGCTCTTCAGAGAAGAAGTGAACAGGGAGAAAGAAGAATGGACAGAGAAGTACAGACTTCAAAAACAGCAACAACAACAACAACAACAACAACAGCAGCAGCAACCTGAACCTGACAGAGGCTTTGTCGATTGCCGTATCGACACCAAAGAGTTCTTCTTCTCTTTCCGAAGAAGCAGACCTATCGCCAGAAAGTCTATCCTCAGAGGACATCGCATTCTTAGAAACTAAAAAAGAATGCCATAGCAAACAAAAAAAACAGCCCTTTTCAGGGCTACCCCAATACTCTAGAAAAGAAGTAACGATCGATTTGCCAATGTGTGTGTGTGTAGGTAGAGTAGTGTGAAAATAAACACTAACTCTTTTTAAAAATGTGAGGGTATGTGTTGGTGTGTTTGTGTTTGTAAGAGCTCAAGTAAGTTGGTGTGGATAGTAGATTAAAATGATATCTTTTCTTAGTGTTTGAGGTGTATATTTGGAGTTAGATTGAATTGCTTTGCGTATGTGGATAGTCTATTGAAGTGATTTATAAAAAAAAAAAATTTTAAAATAGTGATGGGTAGCATAAAAAAGTGAGTGAGTGTTTCTTTTAGGTCGGCGCGTTGTTGTTTTTTTTGGTCATGATCTAGGTAAGATGAATTTTATGTTATTAGGGGGATGTTTTCCTTCACGTCCGCGCTTTCAGTATAAATTGAAACTCGTTCGGCAGTCCAGCTACCCTTGTTGATTGATCAACACCAAAAAATGAACACGAGACTTGAGAAACTGTTGGAGCTTCATGTGCATCTGGAATATGCCAGGCGCATATTAAATGAACTGGCCGCGGAAGCCATTGTCGAGGAGGGAAGGATAAGAGAGGAGGAAAGAAGAAACAAAGAAGAGGAGGAGAGAAGATATAAAGAAGAAGAAAGAAGATATAAAGAGGAAAGAAGAAACAAAGAAGAGGAGGAGGAAAAGGAGAGAAGAAATTTCAAAATCCCAGAGAGCGAAAATTGGGATTCTGAAGCGACATATCCTGCCTCTGCTCTCTCCCCCCAAAAGGTAAAAAGTAACTGGGGGATAAGATGTGTATGTGGCGCCAGGCCTGGAAGGTGCCACCATTAACCAGGTGTCCATGAAGTTCCAAAAAAAAACAGCCCTTTTCAGGGCTACCCAATACTCTAGAAAAGAAATAACGATTGATTTGCCAATGTGTGTAGGTAGAGTAGTGTGAATATAAACACTAACTCTTTATGAATAGTGGAAGTGTGTGTGTTTGTGTGTTTGTGTTTGTAAATGATAAAGTAAGTTTGTGTGAATAGTAGATTAAGGGTTTATTTATTGATTCTTAGCGTATGTAAAGAGTATAGTTAGGGTTATATTATATGAAATGAGAAAGTAGGGGGATGTTTTCCTTCACGTCCGCGCTTTCACTATAATAACCCACCACGTTCGTCGTTCGAACCATTCTACGGAATAATAAAAACGAAGATGGTGGTTGCAAGTGACTTGTTCAACAATTTGGTACATATATACAACTGGATAATAGATGGTATCTATGTAGTGGAGAGACTGGAAAAAGAATGGAAGATAGCAGAGTACCTGGACTACGCTAATTGTCTAAACATAGCCAAAGAAGTGATAGCAGGAATGATTGAAGAGGAGGAAAAAAGATTGAGAGGTATGATAAATCCCACCTATGTCAGAGTGGGAAGCCTAAAGGAAGCACTTGACAATGCAAGCAAAGTCAGGTGCTTTCTTGAAAAAATGTCACATGGGACAGAGTGCTCTTATGTGGAGAGAGGCCAGGAAAGACTGAGGAAAGGAGAGGAGTTGATGAGAAAAGTGATGGAGGTAGAAGTCAAGAAGATTAAAGAGAGATGGTATAAAGAAAGAAAAGAAGAACAAAATAGAAAAAAAGGGATGAATTTGAAAAACTGAACACAAACTGGATGAAAATCCAAGAGAAGTTCCGGGCCATGGGCCACCCGGACTAGCTGCCGGAAACAGAAAAGAAAAAGAAGAAAGGAATGATGGACAAAATAAGAGGATGGTGGAAGAAGTTAAGAAGTTAAAAGAAGAAGAAGAAAAACCCAAAGGCCCTTTTCAGGGCCAGCCATATTTCTCGAAAAGAGATAGTCTTTGAATTGCCTACCCCTTTTTTAAAAAAAAGAAAAAAATCCCATGTTCCATTCCCCTTGTCCCTAAACAAGCCCAAACTATTCCCCATGTTAAATTCCCCTTGTCCGTAGAGTGACCCACGATTTATCGCCATGTTAAATTCCCCTTGTCCGTAGAGTGACCCACGATTTATCGCCATGTTAATTCCCCTTGTCCGTAATCTGACCCACGATTTTTCGCCATGTTAAATTTCCATTGTCCGTAATCTAACCCAGGGGGGTCTGTAATGCTAATTCCCATTGTCCGTAAAGTGCCCCCCTTAACTACTCATGTCTAATCATTCTAAACTCTACATCATGGCTAGTCATACAATACTCTACCTCATGGTCAGTCATACAATATTCTAACTCATAGCCAATTATACCAAACTCGACCTCATGGCCAGTCAAGCAAGACTTTAACCCATGGACAATCATATAAAACTCTTCCCCACATTACACTCGGATGTTGTTCTAAAGCCAGCTATCACTTTGTACAGTGCCATTTCGGAAGGACACAGTGGAAAAAGAGGCTAAAATGAGTTGCGATAGACCACTGATATATACAATGCTGTCGGACATTTCTGCGCACGTAAGGTTTCCGTCTCCAATATTAAAGCAAAACGCACACCGAATTCGACCAATTGACGAAAATAAAATACTGCAATCCTTAAAGAAGCAATTGTCACCAAAATATTCTGTTCAGAATAATGTTAATTTTGGACACACTGGATACCACCCCCGTGTTTTCATGACTCGCGATATGTCGGCCTATTCTGCGCACAGCTTTAAAAACGTGTAATGCTTATCCAATGGGTTATAGAATTGAAATACATTACTTTGGACTGTTTCTGTCAGCAGTTCAGTCGAGTAAATAGGTCAGGTTTATAGCTACTTTTACAAAATGCAACATAACAATGCCAATAAATGGCAATAGATGGCAAACTAAACCGATCTTGTAAAAAATTAGTAAAGTTCAACATTTTATAATTTCAAAAAACGTATTATGTGGAAGAGAAACAACAATGAATAGGATGTAATGTCTTTACAACGTCTTGTTTGTGGGGGAAAATTACTAAATAATTCAGAAACAGACTATACGCCGGGGAATTTATTGAGAATCCCGTTCTAGCGGCAAGTTGACACGTTGAGTAGCAGACGATTTTGTGCAACTTCTTGCAAAGTTGGAAACTTGGATTAAGAAGCAGGATTTTTTAAAGGTATACATTTCCGTCTTTTAAATAATGTATTTGTTTGATTCTAAAATATACATAGTAAAAATGATTTTCTGGGTTACAGTTTCAAGAAGGTCATGGAGTGAGTCTTGTTGTTGACATTTAGAAATCACATTTTCATATGCATTTCGAGGTGAAATGTGGGATATTATTGTACACTTTATGAATATAACTTCTCTTAATTAAAGTACAATCGTTCTTTCTTGATACAAAATGGATTTTTGTCTCAAAATAACACGTGTTCTAGTGTATACAGAAATGACGTATCCTTGCGCAGAATTACCCGACGCGCGCGCGCGTGTATATATATATATATATATATATATATATATATATATATATATATATATATATATATATATATATATATGGGGGGGTAATATAATTTAAGAAAATTACAAAATTTGGAAAACACAATGTTCATACACTGATACAGACCCATGCACTAAATTAAATGTTTACTACATTAAACATCTTGACTCCCTAGTTGCACGCAGGTGTTGAGCTAATGTAAGCCGTCGCCTTATAAGGCGCTAGTTTTGGGGAAATACGGTAGATTGAGATCGGGTGGAATCAGTCGCTGTTTAATTTCGGTGTGTGTTGTATCTGTTTGCTAATGGTATGTTATGCACAATATAGACTCCACACAGAATTATAATGTATGAGGTGTTCCTAAGCCCAGACCACCCGAGTCCCACGGCACAATAAGAATAACAATTACCAAATTGACCATGTATTCTATCTCACTATTTGGCTGTAGCATTGCATAAATCAATTCCATTTTATCTTTATTGTTCCATGTAATTGGGGTTATGTTTATCTTTATTGTTCCATGTACTTGGTGTTATGTTTATCTTTATTGTTCCATGTACTTGGGGTTATGATTTATCTTTATTGTTCCATGTTCTTGGGGTTATGTTTATCTTTATTGTTCCATGTACTTGGGGTTATGTTTATCTTTATTGTTCCATGTAATTGGGGTTATGTTTATCTTTATTGTTCCATGTACTTGCAATAATGGTTGCTATTATTACACTTTTACGTTTTTCAAGTGTTACTAATCTCTCTCTCTCTCTCTCTCTCTCTCTCTCTCTCCGCTAAAGAATTAAGTACTACGTTATGCACATATGTTTATGTAATGGCGCATGACCAGTGGCCGACATGCGACTTTAATTCCAGCCAGTCGGTCAGTGCGAGAGAGTCTGCGTGTAGTACTAGCAATTAAATGTGTAGGAAGAAATACATAATTCTTGGACCAAAGCTCAGTTATATCAGGTATTCACTAAAACGATAGTCTAATTCCCCAACATAGCAGTTACATCACAATGTGTGCCATTACAGCATCAGGTATTTCTGACGCCAATTTAAATAATGAGTTAATGTATGAATATCTCTTCAAGTAAAACTTACTCCACAGCCAACCGTACAGAAAGTGTTTGATGCTACTTTAATTACGACATGTATACAGTGTTTCAAGTAGAGTTTTACTCTTACCGGTACGGTACCGACCACTTCCCAGGACCATGTCTTTCAGGTACGATCGTATCGGCAGTAAATTTTACGGCGTACCAAACCATGCAGGGTTACTTGCACCACTGCATGTATTTGTCAGTGACCAGTCTAATATATGATCAGTGCAATTAAACTCAGCTTATGGTACGGGTCTAGAAAAATGCAGAAATTAAAACAAATAGGGATATTGTTTAACTGGCATTAATGTTTCTGTAAAATTGCCATAACAATGATAAAAGTGAGCTCGAATAATATCAAGTATCAGTACAAGCAAATTATGGTAAAGGCAATTTCTTGGTGAATCGGAGGCCTGGCGATAGGTAGACGGATGGTTTAGAAAGCTCAAGATTGTAAATTCCAGTAAATGGCATGAGGCTGGAGCAGATGGTAACTTCCAACAGACAGATGTGGTTACAAGTATCCGAGTCCATTGAAAGGACCGACGCTCTACTGGCCAAATATGAAGATAAGACCGTTTCGTCTTTTTTAATTGCTGCGTGTTAAAACTTTCTCTGATTTTCCGTGGTGGCCATAATGAAGCGCATATTGGCGCCATTTTTTGTTTTGGACCAGCTGGCAGCTGGGCATTCTAAGAAGGCTCTTATTGATGTTGTTGTTGTTGTTGTAGGGTTTAACGCCATTTTTCAGCACACGATAGGCTATACATGGCGGCCAGTATTAATGCTGGAGGAAGAACCCGGGGAAAACCCCAGAAAGAACGACCGACCCACGAGAAGCTACTGGCGAGCTTTCTCACATACCCTCCCAAGTTGATATGACCAGGTTGGTGTAAGGTCCAAAAGCAGCTGCGATGGCAGCTATATTCAATGTCTGAGTGATGCCATTAGTTTTCCCGAAAATCTACAACAAAATTATTACGCTTGGCGACCCAATTTTGAAGTAAGTTACCGAGTGATTACTCAGGTTTTAAAAGTACGTGGATAGGTGATGAAGGAGTTTGCCAAAGAATGAAGTCCACCTGCCACGATCCCAGTACAGATTTATTACAAATCTTTATCACGTGCTTTTACTGATAGGTAGTGTTTTGTAATAGTTTATGTGTCTTTTTTTAAAGTTGAGTTAAATCTATTATGTAAACTAACAGAATTATTTAAATACAGGAGATGATCACCACCTTTAGACTGTAGTTCTTCCATCATAGTTTCATGAATGTTTGCATATAGCAGTCCGTATGCTTTAATTCAAAATTAATTACCAAGAAAACTAATTGTTTCTAAAATTGTGTCCTCTTTAAAATCAAAATATCAAAATGTAACTGAACACTAATAGCGGACTGGATGGAGAGTTTAGAAAGTTTGTAAATATAAATAACTAGCTACATTTTGTAACAAAGAATGAACTTGTGAACGCTGTCTAAAAAGAATGTGACGCTTGATATTTAGCAAAGAATGACTACTGTCTAACACGAATGCTCTGGTTGATGTTTAACACAGGATGGACTTGTGAAATTGGCTAACAGGAGTGTTCTGATTGATGTTTAACAAAGAATGGCTACTGTTTAACCGGAATGTTCTGTTTGATGTTTAACGAGGCATTGACTTGTGGATAATGTCTAACAGGATTTTTCTGGTTGATGTTTAACAAAGAATGGCTACTGTTTAACCGGAATGTTCTGTTTGATGTTTAACGAGGCATTGACTTGTGGATAATGTCTAACAGGATTTTTCTGGTTGATGTTTAATAAAGAATGGCTACTGTCTAACCGGAATGTTCTGTTTGATGTTTAACGAGGCATTGACTTGTGGATATTGTCTAGCAGGATTGTTCTGGTTGATGTTTAATAAAGAATGGTTACTGTCTAACCGGAATGTTCTGTTTGATGTTTAACGAGGCATTGACTTGTGGATATTGTCTAACAGGATTGTTCTGGTTGATGTTTAAAAAAGAATGGCTAACTGTCTAACCGGAAAGTTCTGGGTGATGTTTGACAAGGAATGGATATTGTCTAACAGAAATTCTCTGGTTGAAGCCATGTTTATCCATCATCTTCGGAAGCATTTTATTTCATCCACAGATTTGACAATACATCATGTTGGAATAAAACGATCACATTTCATTTCACCAGTGTATACACATGGAGGGATTCAAGCACGTACTTGTTTGATTAGATAAAATAAAACCTCATCTTAACCTTGTATTATTCCTCATCGTTAATTCGTTAAAATTGTACGTAAACTACATACTTACGAGCTTTTGCCCTCCTGTAAAAGAACTTGTGGAGTCTGCCTCGCAACGAGCGATGCTCCTTCACCTTCAGTGGGACAAACCTGGAGGAAAATAAAAGTCATCATTTAATTTAACAAATGGGTGAAACCAACCAAAAAGATCATTTTGTTTTAGCAAAATATTGATAATATTAAGGCATTGAGTAAGATAAGGCGGCAGTCTCTTTAGTCTGTATTTTTATACTCTGTTTACACGACTTCTCTTAATACAACTTTTTAAAGTGAGATCTTCCAACTGTTTGTGAAGGCTAAATTGTGGCCCAATTTCGATTCTACAAAAGATGTTTATATGACATCCTCTGAGTTTATGACGATTGTATTTACGTGGCTGCACAGTTCCTCGACAAATGTCAATTTCAAATTCTCCTGTTTCAATTTGGAGTCATCAACATTTTGTGTCACGTTGCGTTCTTGTGGTCGTCTGCTAGGCTGCATCTTGATATTGAGCTTGGAGACTATGATTATGTGGTCAGTTCAGCGTTCTACACTTCTCAATGCCTCGTCACTGGTACATCCTGTCTCTCTCTAACATGCCTGTGCTTGGAGAGTGGGTGCATACAATACGTCTTATTGCGGTTTGGCAGGAGGAAGATTGTCTCGGTGTTTATTCGATCGTGTTCGGCACATTTACTCAATAAGAGGATTCCATTTTTGCATTTGCCAAAGACATTTTTGCTAGTGATATTGGACCATGACTGGTAATCTGTGCCAACTCTAGCAATGGAGTCACCAAGTATGATAAACTTGTCTGCCTTTGGTATTTTCATGGTGGGTGCAAAGGCGCAATGATAGTTGCATGGCATTTTCCTGATAGTGAAAGTCTCATATTTAATAATCAAATATTCACGCCCTTAGGGAGAATTGTGAGCTTTCTAACGACGTGTTATTTCATGACAAAGCCAACACCAGCTTCATATCGAACTTATTTACTTCAGCAACTCCAGAAGAAGGTTTAGCCGTTTCTTACTTCGGTGAGTTGTCCATCCGTAGCTACGCGAGTTTCATTTAGGGTTACTATCTGGATGTTGAATCTCTGTAGGTCTCTACCAACTAAAGCTGTTCTTCTCTCTGGTCTATCTGCTGATGTCCATTAGCTTGAGTGAGTTCCAGAAACTGATGGTGAATTGCGCCACCTGTATCTTCTTACTAGGTTTTCGACCGCTGACATGTGATCCCTTCAGCTGCTGTGATCTGATCATTGTTAAAGTGAACCAGGCTGTGTTTAGGGTACCTTTTCTAGCCCTTTCCTCATGCTACGGAGGTGAACAGTGTCCTAAAAAGAGTTGCTCAGTCATCCAAGCTGCGGCTGAGTTCCACCGCTGCTTCAGTCCGATGTAAAACAATCACGTACTCTGAACTGCATTTGTGTAAATCTGCAGTTAAATCTTTCGGTGTATCCAGACATGCTGCTTGGACGCTCGCCCATCGCCGCAAGACTTGAAGGTCTCTGGTATGGGGAGGGAAATAACGTCGTGATTTGCGCTTGAGATTGTTCTAAGTGAGGAATTTGCAATAGAAGACAACACGTCTGACCTTAGGTTGTTGTGAATTAATATATTCTGTGTCACTAGGAATCCATAAACCAGTATGTAAACCAGAAAATTGGTGGCTTCTCAAGATTCAAACGGCAATAACTGTTCCCTTGAATAAAACTTTTTGTGTGTGCTTGAAATACAATGTATTGATTGCATCGAATGAATATTCGTAAATAAATAAATAAATAAATAAATAAATAAGTAGGTAAATAAATAAATAAAAATATACGTTAACAAATAAAAAGGCCTGATTACAGTTAAAAATATGCAAACTTAAAGGCTTATTTCCATTATCATCTCCATATTTAAAATTTTTTCTTTAAAACTACGTTACTCTTTAAAATATTTGTGAAAAAATTTACTTTCTTATGTTTGTTCTACAAACAGGTACATTTTACATCTAAAAAGGACATGACAAGAACTGTTCGAATTTTATTGGTGAGAAATAAGTATAACAAAGACTAATTTGGATATATGTTGTACCATGATTATGTATTTACTGTAGGCTAGATTTTTGTCTCAGTACTTGACACTTGTTAGACCTTTCTGACAGTGTCATTTTAAACACAAATCAACAACCAATTCGGTCGTCTATAGCCATCAACGATTGCGTACATGATCGTCAAAATAATTTTCTCAACGTTATAAAAGTTTTTTTAATGGTTTGAGGACTAGTACATTGTTTGGGAAAAAGAATAAGCATTGCCTTCATTTTAGCATTGTCGTGCCACGCTTCACTATTTATGTATGAAACTATTAAACCAGATATATGGGGTTTGTTTTCACTAGAAAACTATAATATAGAGTTTTGAACAATAACATTATTTCATTGAAAAAAAGTTAGGCATCTACCATTGAAGGTTGGACAAGCGAAGTTCAATATTTTCCCACCATATTTAGACAGGAGAATAACTAGCAAGCAGCCGAAAGCACGTGCCAATTAAACGATTTCCTATATTTAAGATTTCGTTCCAAAATTAAATCAATCTCAGCAAATTTTAACTAGTCGACACTTTCTAATTACAGTACAATTATTATATAGCTATACTGTGTACTGAAAATTTGCCCATGATTGTACTTTATGATATTGTTGCTGCCCAAAATAAGATTGAAATTTTCTCTAAATTGTGTTAAAAGTAATTTTTCATTAAATTATATTGAAAGTAATTTTCCACTAAAATATATTGTGATTATTTTATCTATTTGTGTAATACAACTGTATGCTATTTTATAAAGACCGCGCTTTACGAACAGGTGCATAAATCCATAAAATACATTTCGCTTGTATCTGAAAGTCAGCAGTTTAGATTTTGTGGGAAGCTGCTGAGCAGGCAAATTATTAAATCAATAACGGATGAGTTAATCAGATGATTCACACGATTTCCCTGGAAAAGGTCGAGATCCTTGTTCTGACTGGACTGAGCGAAAGCAAAAAAACTGTATAAATAGAGTAGCAGACTTAAGAAGAATTAGTTCGTTCCTCGAGTCAGAACAGTTCTGTCTTTTCCTTACAGGTAAGAATCGTCTGTGTTCGCAAACTTTTTTAAAGAATGTCCATTTTAGATTTTAACAGTAAAGTTCATATTTTTCTAACATTTTTATATTATAGTATAATGGAAAGTTTGATTTTATTTGTGTTATGTATTATTGGAAAAGATGAATTCTCTACCAACTTCATGTTTAGATTTAATTTGGAAATAAAAGATTCTTTAAGTAATAATGAATAATGTTTAGTAACCTATTACAAATTAGTATTCTATTATCAATTTAGTAAAATACATTTTGTCAAAATGATTGTCGCATTAATCGCAACTATTGAATTTTATACTCATTGGCTATCATGAAGTTAATCGAGATTTATATATCTGTATTACATTCTAAAAGGCACTGTAATTAATTAAAGAAACCTTGTTAAAATTAATAAACAGATAATACGTCCCCAGTCAAGCTGTCAATATATGAATACTCCTTTTAAGCTGTACACAAAGCTGTTTAATATTCAGAGACTCTAACGCTGAAACGCATTGACATACGAAACACATTGACATAAGTATATTTCGTGACACGAGAGACAATATCCGTGCAAAGAATCTCACGAGAACAATTAAGTGGTTCATAAAATATAACAAGCGTAATAATTAAAATATAACAAGCGTAATAATCCTGTCGTTTTATTATCCGTAACTGAGAAGGGACGGAGGAAAAATCCGCTTTAAAACAAGCACACAAAAAAAGATATAACAGACAGTGTTAGTGGGTTCATATGATACGAAAGAAGCCTTTCAATCAACATGTAACATTATTGCATGAGTATTTATTCAGTTATTAAAATAAAGAATGCGAGAAATAATCATAACTTGAATGGGTTATTCCTTCAGTCACTTTTAAATTGTCTTCTAAACATGTTCCCACACAATAAAATATCCATAGTTCTATCTAAAATAACTTATAGTCAAGCTTCCGCACGATGTATCCGACACATTTTCTCAAGAACTAGAAACGTGATGAGCTTTACAGTAAACCTACTGTTTGTACGCAGATTATTCCATGCACTTGCTGCTTTATTTTTGCCAACAGCTCAAACGATTATACCTACAATGCTGGTTTGGTCGTCTGACGAGTTTAATATTACCAAAGGTAACGGTGAAAGTGACGAAAGAGCATAATGACTTAAAAGTGCGGTACGATGCACTTATATGTAAGTAAATACGCGCGCTTGGGTTAAGTTAGGGATTAAAGGGGTGTGAAGAAAAAGCTGCGTGTGCGATTACTGTAGTCTCATGATGAGCAGAGAAGGGATTTATGTGTTTTCTTGCCATGTTGTGGTTGGCGGGTTTGGTGTTTGAGCTGGTAATCAGATCTGCCATGTCTGTGGGTGCACATCCACTGCAAGAAATCTCAAATGAGTAGAAAAGGGCATTGACACAGCTTAATCAGGTTTTTGTGAACTGTCGTTAGACAAAACAAAGTGTTGGGAAAGGTACGGATAATTGATAATAAACTTTCACCAACGTATACTCTTTTGCTCCCAGTGTCCAGTTTAGGGTCCTAGGCGCTGGGTTTATGATAAGATATTTTTATTTTGTTTTTACATATGTATGACATTCTCAGTAATGTGTTGTTTTTTTTTGTTTTTTTTTTTGTTTTTTTTGTTTTTTTTTTGTTTTTTTTCTTTTTTAAAAGCCGCATTGAAAATAGTTTGGAAATGAAATGACTATCACGATAATGTTTACGACGTCGGGGTTTCTCATATCTCTTTGTTTTGCATGTCGACTTATGGGGCCAATGCAATAAAATCACCGAGGGGTACAATGAAATCCGCTACGGCTGCAATACAATTCGTGACGGAGTTCCACAAGAAATGTTGAAATGTAATTTATATTTAACGAAACGAAACAAACTAATAGGATTGGTGTTTTTTTTTTTTTTCACGGTGAAAACGTACATATCACGTGAGAAGGAGTGGTACAAAGTGACAGGTGTAATTTAAAACGATGTGCAATAAGTAACACTTTACTGAAATAACATGATGTGGTAAACAAGAAAATTAAAAAAATGTTGCCTAGTTCTTGACACAAGGGACATTATCAGGGACAGTATCCATGCGTGTAAAGAATAGTATAGGCAGAAAAGGTTTTGATTTAAATATTAAAGAAAACCTTTAGAAATGTGTCAACAGGAAATGCTAATGCAGCAACATTCCCTTGGGTGGTGCTCTACAGTTTCATATTTTGCATGGGTTAGAATTTGAAAGAAATTTTTTCCCCGGATTTCCTCACTGGTTATATTGGCTATTTAAAGAAGACAATGTATATCTTAGATATAATTCAAAGAACCTTTAATTCCCTTTATTTTCATGAATGATTGATGGGTGTACTATGGGTTATAGAGTATACAGCCTGGCCTTACTTCAGATGTGCACCTTTCAAAAAGTGCTAGCTCTACTCGGTCATTTTCACTTTCTGAATTTCAGAGGTAAATTGTATAAAAAAAAAGAGCCGATAACTTTTTTTTACATATTATACATTTGGTAATTCATGCATTGCACTCTCAGAAGCTGGTATTGTCTAGTCTGGCAAAATTCATTTTCCCTATTTTACTAGCTGCTATGGATTGTGTACATTAGACTAATTCAGGCTGATTTTTTTAGCACAAGGGAGCAGTCATTTTAGTTATCAGTGCGCTTAAATCATGTACAATTTCCAAAAGTACAATATCCAAAGAAATATCATCCACATTACATTAATGTAGCATAGGGGGCGCTCACCAATTAATATGTACTTTAGAGAGAGTGACGTATGTAAGGTGAAGTAGTTTGCATTTAAACATGCACAATGGAGAGAATGTTGGCATACCTATAAGCTACAGTAATCCAATTACTAATAGGAGATACTAATAATAATAAAAATAGTTGTAAAATGATCAGCATATAACAATTAAATAGCATTGACAGAGTACATTATACAAGTATCAACAGTTCTCAGAATACAGAATATTGCATACTTACATACATACATACATACAATGCATACATACATACATACATACATACATACATACATACAATGTCATCCAACAAGTATGACCTATAATATTTTACAAAACTTGTTTCCAATAGGATTCTGATGAATCAAGATTTTGGGAGAGGGTAAATTCAGAAAATTAAATATATAATCCAGTAACCGAGCAGACTACAATTAATACGGAATTTTTGTCATTCAAATATAGATCATTTCATATAGGATGTTAAGACACACCTTTTAAAACAAAGAAAATCAAAAGAACAGAATTCAATGATATTTTACTAGAATGAACTGCAGTTAATGTTACTGTTTAATTCTGAAATAGGGATACTGAGTAGTAATACAGCAGCCGGTGCATACCAAAGCAACCTCTAAAAAAGCCCGGATGATAAAAGGTCAAATTTAAATTGAATAAAGGTCATTTGCTGACCCTTATCTGTCAGACTTTGGGCAGTCCTCCTCTGGTCAACAAACCGAAAATATCCAGGACAGAATTAATTCCTTTTTCTTAGTTGTACTGTCAGATGTGCGGATTCTAGCCTCCACTGACTACAATCACCAGTTTGAATTCAATCCCCATGGTGCTAGTAGGGCCACAACATCTGCTTCGAATCCAGCAGGTAATTCAAACTATATGTAACGCCTACCTGCAGGGGATAAAGTGCACGGTGTCCCCAACCATCACGTGGGTCTGCGGGACCAAAAATCAATGTATTACATGTATTACTTACTGTATTCAGTTCATGCAGATACAACTTCAGTTGGTATAATGCATTCTTTTGGTGAACATGACGAATACGGCAAAACTTCGCGAATGTCCCACGAATATGGTTTTATTATTATCACTTTAGTTACTTACTTATTACAGTTTGACCCGATCCAGTGTGTAGCAGTTTGAAGCCAACAATGTAAAATTACTGAAATTAAGTCCATAATCGCCCAAACGGAGTGGAATCTTTCGGAATGAACAATTTCTTTAATGTCTCATTAACACAGCTTGGACTCCGAAACAGTAGAATTAACAGCGGTGATAATCCAAGGTAAAATGACTTACGATATGCATGTACACAAGACAGAAAAAAGAGTAGTATCAGTAAGTGCTGATGGAGGAAAATAAGATTGCTTTTCTTTCCATTATTGTGGTATCAGCTAATTTCTCCTGGGCATCCATCAAATTATCGTTCGAAATTGACTGGAAATGCCTTCTGTTATGTTGATTAAATGTGGCATCGGTGTCTGCGGTAAATAAGATTATAATTACTATACAATTAACAACCTCAAGTTTTGTACGCCGATTTAGCTTTAGCTTCAAAGAAGCGGAATTTCTTCTTATTTACAGTTGTTTCTCCTTTTTTTTCCGGGGGGTGGGGTGGGGTGGCTATTTGTTTTGTTTTCTCGGTATTCTATTACCTAAAGATAAACACATTATCTCCGTCAATAATACTTTGCATATAGCCAGAAACAGTTAAGCTACGTGTTTGACAAGGCCATGAAATTTATCAGTTTGACGAGCTATAAATACTGTATGATGTCTTTTACCCACTAGGCATTGCGCCATCGGCCATATTGTTTTCGGACGAATATAAGATACAGAGTTCAGTAAACTTTATTGTTGTTTTCATCTTTATCTAAGTTAGGGGTCTAAAAGCCGTATCATGTGGTATCACAAGGTGTCATGAGAGATAACAGGTGGTGCGGCCCTGGGGTCATCGAAAATGCCATCATGCGGCCCTTAGGATGGTTTGAGTTTGAGTCCCCTGATCTAAGTAATAACTTTTGAGTGTTGTCCAAGAGTGACATTGAAACAACATTTTTTTACGGAAAGTGGCCTGACTGTTCAGGCTTCTGTTCATTGTTTTACCCAGCATAATAATAATAATAATAATAATAATAACAACAACAATTATTATGCTATTTTTTGTCTCCCATAACTTTACAGTTTCAGAATCGTGCAATATTTTACATAGAACTAATATTAGTACCCTTACTCCTACCTCGTGGACATGGTACTAACATGAGCACTTACGTGTCAATGGAGCAAGCAGGGATTCACACCCGGCGCTCTTTTAGCCCAGCAATAACAGTTTGAACATATTCCTTGTATATAATCCAATAAATTGAGTAGTCCTCTTATTTAATACCGGAAGTATCGAAAATCATTGTATAAATAGTTGTAAAATCTCTGTTACCTTTTTTTTAGCTGATATTTTCGTTTAGATCGTCCGCCTTATCAGTTCAAGTAATGATTACTTCCGTTCTCATCCTCGTTCGTTTGTGTGCCATATAAGAAAGCTGAGGCCTTATTTGGAAACGTAAACAAATCGTAGTAAAAATTTGGCACGGTTTGAGTCAGAAATTCTCTGTATTAAAAGTAAATACGGTTTATCGGCAACTTTGAAATTCCACCAAGAAGCGATTATTCGCCACTTGATTGATCATAACATAGCGTAGAACAAATATGGTCTGGCAAGCCTTACGTAGAAAAGGGGTCATGACGAGAGTCTCGCGTTATCTGTCGTGGCGGACACGGTGAGGTTAGTGTAACCATGCCAATTTATTTTATCGTGTAAGTGCTTAATAAATTCAAAATAAGCCAACTTCTTTCACAACATGATTATACTTATGTAATAGATTTCTACGCTGTTTGTTTTTTCTGATTTTAGTGATGATTTTTTGTGCTCCATTACATGATATGGGATCAGTTCGTAGCCTCAGCCACAACAGATCAAGTTGAGGCTACGACATCGTAGCTATATGTACGATGATGAACACCATAATATTGCACGCACGTGCACGACAAGTGTGCCTAAAAATAGTATAGTGTATTAGGAACTACTTTGTAACCAAAATATGTACACTCGTGTAGTAGATGCGCTAGGTTTTGGTTCATTAAATTTGTTTGTGAATGAACTAATGCAGCTGTTTCGTCCATTTGAAAGTATAGATGATAAAGTTGACGATATGGACGAAGACAATGAGTCAGAAACAAAAATTCCAAACAAGCAAACAAATGAACGGGATGTAATATTCGTAATGTCAACAGCAAACATGAGAGACGCATTAATTGAAAATACCGTTCTGATCATTTAAACAGTTATTTAGGAGAATACTGATATCTTTTCGCAAATAGAATGGTTCAGACTATGACGAGTGCTTTCTAGGGTCTAAAAAATATGGCATAGAAAAGCATATTGAGGACAAGGGCTATCACATATCTATCAGAAACGTACAGCTTTACAAGTCTGTCAAAATACCAGATTCGAGAAACATTGCAACTAAAGGTTTCGGTAGAAAACTGAAAGCCTCAGAGCCAATAATCAAAGACGCCGAAAAAGTATTAGTTCCGCTCGGCAAATGGAGTATCACACAAACATGCCTTTCATTTTTTTTCCCGTGTAACTATTTTGATACAATTCTATACTATTTACTATTTGAATTTAGTAAAAAATAATTACTCATACATGTATTTATAATTAAATTTTAAAATCGTTCTAATTTTAAAATCCATCCGGTGGCCTAGTTGTTAGAACGTCCGCCTCGAACGCGGGAGGTCGCGGGTTCGAACCTCGCTAGGTGCTCAGCAATAAGAGGTTAGTGTTAGGAGTGGCCGACCTGGTGTCTGGATAATGTGACTGGGTGGGATATCATGCTACATGTATGCGGCATAATGCACCAGTGCTAGTCCGAAAAATCAGCGTCCCAAATCTGCCTTGATACTGATGGAGGATATGTAGGTATGATTAGACCTGTTCATTAAAATATGCAATTTCGCCGGAACAAACCTGCGTACACGTTAGACACATACCGGTAATTGATAACAGCCATACCAAGCGCGAAATTCGAAACGGCCACAGGACAGATGTTTGTGCTATTTCACGTGGATTTACAAGTCACCAAACATAGGATTTGCTCCGGAAATATAATGTACATGTCACCAAAAGAACCCTTCAGCCGACGGTAGCTCCACAGCTACGAGAATTACTGGTAAGTGTATACAATGTACACCGATGTATGCAGCCCAAAATGTCTGCAGAAGTTTGCATGTTTTAATGAATAGGTGATATCGGCCCCAAAACCGAAAACAATATCATTACAGGAAGGGGCTGATTTATTGCCCTACCCCAGTGCTAGACATCATTATAAACTGCCACACTGCAGATATTATAGCGAAATCGTAGCGATATGACTGAAAAATTGTTAAAAACTACGTTAAATATCCAAATCACACACACACATATATACACACCGCGTTGGCATAGGTGACACGTGACACGTGTAAAACATGTGATTAAAGTGCCATACATATAATTATGTTTGACATATTCGCCATTCATTTGTCGCAGATGAAGCATTTGTGCAAAAATTGAAACTTTTGTCATAAATAATGAAAGCACGTTGTTAATATCATTAAAGTCGTAACAGGATTGTTCGGGAATTTCCGTAATTTTTTTACTGACGGAAACTACCGACATACCTGTACAGTGAAAAAGTTCCGTGGTACACAGACAGGAAAAAAAAAATACCGTACTAAATCGGTACACCGGTAATACCGAGCATTGCTACTGTTAATATGATTGTACGCTTTGTCATGGACAGGGTTGGGAGCTTATCCCAAAATTTAAAACCTCGTATTTCCGTATTACGCACGTTCGTTTGTATGTATCCCTAGGTATCCCACTGATAAATAGCCATACGACTGTTGCTAAAGGTTTCACGGTACTAATTCAACTCCCATATTAAACATATGGATACAACATCATATTCAAAATTCAATAACTTAAATTTTCTGGCTGCTGATGATCAGACTGAATTTCTCCATGCACAAATATCCTTGGTGCAAGCTTCTGTGTGGAAAACACCATATGACCCATGGCATTTTTTAAATCTACATGTGCATGAAACACATGTTATTGATTCTGCACCATATGAATCAGGTGCTACTTTCATTATTGAGTACTCCTAAGTCAAGCCTGTAAAAATACTAAAATTGGATCAATAGAATTTTGTCTACAGGTTAAAAAATATTACAGATAGGATAAGCTCTCAAAAGATATTTTACTAAAATTTTAATTTTCATTATTAACTAATTATGGACCACCAAACCCGTATATACTACCCATTTCTAGACTGGTTCACAGTTCTTCCGTATAATTAGTACCGTGTGTCCTAAATAGAGGTATGAAATTGATACTCTTCATGGGCTGGTTTACGTTCGGCGTGTCTCCCATCTGTTTGTTTACTGTGTCGACTTGCATGGACAGTGCAATCAAATCAGCTAGGGGTGCCATGAAATAAACAACGGCTACAATACAATCCATGACAAGAACTAGCGAAATGTAATTTATGTTTCGAGAAACTACAGAAACGGATATGTTTGTTTACACAACGGACAACGGACCCGTCGAAGGAGCAGGAGCGGTGCAAAATGCTTGGTGTAATCTAAAATTGCATTTTATGGAAATAAAATAAGGCGATACAGGCGACAATTAATTTAAATATGTCCTACTCTTGACACATTGTCACCAATTAGCAAGTTTTCATTATATATAATCCAGCTATGATGGGAATCGATTGAGGAATTTATTTTATTATTGGCGACCAACTTTAACAACTTCAGATGCCACCAGCCCTATCCGCTTCTTTAAATGACTGGTGAATAGGCAAAATAATCGAATCATGTAGTTCATGCAGGGAGTGCGGAGAAGGGTGGGTAAACAAATTTTAATTATTTAATAATTACCTGCGATTATTAGATTGCTGTCTCTTTTCAGAGTGCTAGTCCCCATACCAAAGGTAAAAAATTTCCTCCCTCTCTTAGAGTTGGAGGCCTAGCACAAAAACAATGAATTCCGAAATTACACCAGTCGCTGAACTAATACACGTAAGATCACCTTTCACTAACATGAGTGAAGCATGTGATCGATCATCGTTTCGTCTACCTGTTGTATCACATGGGTAAATAAAAGTTGTGTTAAATTTACCCAACGTATTCAATGCCCACCAGATACTGTGACACTATATAAAAGGCTAAATTCTATGATCCCCCAAAAGGCACATAAACCAAGGACGGGAGATAGTAGAATCATATGATAATGCATATTTTAAGTAATTAAGAACTGTTTAAATCTAATTTATGTTTTGTTGATTTGTTTAATTTTTTTATATAAAAAAAGTTTCTGACCCGATAACCCCACCCGTCCAGAGACTTTATCCGAGAGCTGACAGTGGTGTGTGTTGAATGGGAAGTATGGGATCAAAGAAAATTGTAACTGTATAGTGAATTGAAAGAGGGGTTTATTTAAATATTGGAGAAACACTTATGAAATATATGTGTCCACAGGATACTGATGCCACCACCCTATCCCCCTGCTTGAATGAGTGGTGCAAAATGGACAAGAACATTAACTCATGCAGAATGTATGCATGTACGATATGTGTGAAGAGGCAAAACAAATATAGTTTTGCGTCGTAAATTTTTTAAAATACCTGCTATTAGTTGATTCTGCTCTCTTTTCTCGCCACCGCTCCCCATTAAAGGTGAAAATTCCCCCTACCCTTTCCAACTAGTAGTTTAGGACAACAAACCAAATACAGTCTCACTCCAATGATTTAGTCACCTTTGTCATGAAAGAAATATCTCTCTCAGTGATACGCTTGTTTGATAGTACAACTAATGTAACTTGAAATGGTGACTGACTTTGAGAGACAATTCTGACCACTTCGTTTCCCTTCTGAGTTAGGTAAATAAAAAAAACCTAAGCGTCTGATTAGACAAAGAATTTTATCATGAACATCGCTAGCACAAATTCAACTGAGACCGGGGCTGTAGAAATAGTCCAGGAGCTAGCGAAGGTGTCTGATTCATAGCCAAAACGTCAGGCTGGCACAGAAAATAAACTAAATCGTACTCCTCATAGAAACGACGACAACGCTCTTCCGCCAAAAAAGCATGAGTTCACTCAGCCTGACGGGTGCTATAGAAAAAATGAAGACCGTTTTGAGCGTAAGACCATAGAAAGACACATCGCTATAAGGTTCATACGGAAGTTTAGATAGTGACTAAAGAACAAATATAAAAAAAAAAACAAGTTCCACCTCAGCATTATTGACTTAGAGAGTGGTCTCAGGATTTAAAGTTCTAAGAGCTGTTACTAGATATTAATGGTGAAAAATGAGGAACACTTTTCTTTGAAAAGAAAGAAGAAAAGCGGCAACTGTGTTTAATGAGGACAGATTGGATCAATACCACACTGACTGCACCAATTACAAAATACTCTCCACACGACGTTGTAAAACTTGGAAGTCGATTGCTTCCTAGCCTGAACAATGCAGTCTTCAACCATACTGGAGGATTAATCTTGACATATGATAGATCATTTGAAATGATTCAGGCTTGAATGTGGAACATCTTTGAATTCTCGTGTTTGAGGTACACTGTGCTGCAACAGCAGTTCCTGCTCAGCAAAAAACTAAAATCAGGGAGGGTGAGGGTCCACTAGTAACCCACAACAATTGGCGGCAAAGTATATCTGTCAGGATGAGCTTTGAAACTGAAGTCCTAACACTGAGAAGACATTGATGAATTTATCTGAAATGTGGAAAGGCGAAGGCGGTCAGTCGATGCCACATGAGACTGAAGATGGAAGGTGGTCACTGCCCATGTCCCCTGGTGTGGGACTGGGATTTAATAAAGTGGTAGTTTGTTATTGAGCCTCACTCCAGAGTAAACCACGCACTACTAGTTCCAACATAGAGGAATATTAAATACGAGATGGACCTATGATGCGCAATTGACGTTATTATTGCTTCCATATGAATACAGACACCCCGATTTTTAGTTCTAGAATTTTTCTTTTTGCTTCAATATCCTTGACCTTAAACTTTATTCATGCAAGAAATGAAAAGTAAACAGAGTGACGTACATATGAACAGATAGGGTAAGGTAGCTCTGCCAAATGCATAATTATGTGTAATTTATCAGTGATATAAGGAAAAATAAATGCATGGGGCGATTCACTGGTAAACATCTTTACTTTGATGTCAATTCATTCATCGCAAAGATAGATAGTACTGTCAGATCCAAAGACTGTAACTATTGGCCACCCAGCTAAACATGACCACCTGTTCCCTGTAACCATGATCTTTGAGCTCCGTGTCCATTAATATCAAGGGATGTTACTTCCCAACTGGATGCATTTGTGGGCAGAGTCTGATCCACCAAGAGGGCGGAATTTAGACGGTTCCAACACAAGGTCACACAAGATGTTGATGTTAAGTGCTGTTTACATTTTTCCTGGATTGTATTTTACTGAAGCATATATGCAAAGAGAGTATGATTTAGAAAAATACTGTTCACGTCATCTAACATTTAGCTTCTCTGCATGACGGCTATGACAAGGGTTTACGCTACCAAGCAAAGTTGTGCGAATCTTCGAACCAACAGACTTTGCCCTTACTGAGTGCTTGACAAAGTCACTTTCTTCTTACTCCCACTCCCCCTAAAATTCTGATACAGCTTGAGCCCTTTATATTATACATACTAATCTATTAAATATATTTATTATAGGGGCCACGGACTAGAAGGCCTAAAACTGCACTCTGCACATTAGAGTTTCGTGATTTTCACACATTTCAGCGCAAGAGTTTTTCGGTCCCTATATGTCAGACATACTGTTTCCAGTTGTGTGTGAAGTCTACAAGACTGAAGCAGTAGTACCATTCAAGCAGACCCTCGCGTTGCTCCATGAGATTGCCGTCATTCGAGTGTCTGATTGGATGTTTAATTGATAATTGTTACTGTCAAAGAGTGATTCGGTCAAACCTTGTACAAGTCAAGCCACTATGAGATTGATTGCTATATCAAATCTCATCCTATAATACTTTCTAAGATCATTCAAGCAGCCAAAATTCTGTTAGAAACCTAGAAGTATATTGTTACACGTAAATACCTTTGTTTACCGAGATGCCGATGGGAGAGGTCTGTCCCAATCAGCCATTAAACTGTCATTATTTATTCAAAATATTGCATCATCTTACCATCAAAATGACGTATTAGATCACCTCATCTCATCAGCCAATCAAATCACTTCATATTAATTTGGAAAAGCTTCATGCTATCATTACAAGAAAACGTTTTAACCAGACCCTCTTTTTGATAAAGAACTCAAGGATTCACTCAAGAGATCCGGTTGAACGAGACCGCCAAAATCACTGAATCAATGCAGACTCGTAGGGAGAAAAGAAAACATTGGAACACGTACAATATATCTTTATCAGAATAGGAATATTAACGTAAGGGAATTCAGAATGTGTGATGATATTACATTCTCGTTCTAATGTGAATTGGGTAAGGCGGTGATTGAAATAACAAATAAAATATTAAACCTCAAATTTTAATCCAAAGTGCCCCACATGTACTCCTTGACCACAGACACCGACCGCTCCGGAGGCTTAAGTGGTTAGAGCTGTCCGCCTCAGATGCGAGAGATAGCGGGTTCGAATCCCGACCAAGTCATACCAAAGACTTATATAACTGATAATCGCAGCTGTCTCAGCTTTCAGCATTAAGAGGTTAGTGCTAGGACCGATCGGCCTGGTGTCAGGATGATGTGACATTGTGAGACATGCTACTTGTTTGCGGCATGATGCCTCAATGCTGTACATCACTATGAACTGCCACAATGCAAACGTCATAGAGATTTGACTGAAAAATTGTTAAAGCTACGTTAAGAATCCAAATCACACACACAATAAATGTAGTCTTAAAGTTAACGTTAATATTAGAGTGCCTTCTCTGGGCTATCAAATACTATTTAAACCTCAAATTTTAATCCAAAGTGCCCCACATGTACTCCTTGAGATCCAAGCTGGGCTACCAGTTCCTTTCTTGGTAGACTACCAGGTTACCATATGACTAAATTTGTTGGACCCAATTTAGGTAGAAGCTTCCAAATAGCTAAATGCAATAGAAGTTAACGAAAAAATTTTTGTTAGGAGGATGCTTCTTGTAAAATCTAAACAATGAACCAAATGACCTAGGTGGCCTAGTGGTAGAGCGTTCGCCTCGGATCCGGGAGGTCGCAGGTTCGAACCCCGACCGAGTAATACCAAAGACTAATAAAGATGGCACTAACAGCTGCCCTGCTAGGCGCTCAGCATTAAGACGTTAGTGTTAGGACTGGTCGTCCTGGTGTCAGGAAAATGTGACAGGGTGGGACATGATGCTACATGTCAGCGGCATGATACCCCAGTGCTAGACATCACTATAAACTGCAGACATAGTAGGGATATGATTGACATTTTTTAAAGCTATGTTAAAAATCCAAATCACACACACACACACACACACACACACACACACACACACACACATGAATCAAACGTGAACGTTTATCCCACACTATTTTCTTAAATAAATGTCTTATACATGCTAATTTTAGAAAATAATACATACAAACAAAGATGGGTTTGATATACCGCCATCTAATTCCGTGATTTCAAACGTAAAGTTTAAAATAAACATTAAATAAATGCACGACAAATCGTATTTTTTAATTATCCATATGCTCTGCTAACACAAACCAAAATGTTGGATCAGATGTCGTTCGTTCCTAAATATAGGTCCCTATTGTGTCGTCACTTAAAACACGATTCTTGGGATTTAGGTTGCTACCTCAAACAAGTGGAAATTCATAGTGTGGCAGAATGCCTCTAAAACGTGTTTCCATTTTGTTGATGTTGTTGTAAATCGTCTAATCCAGGTGATCTTTAATGCTTCTACGAAAGCAAATACATCTATCAATTTCAACCCTCCCAAATTGTAAGCATTGACAACAACGTTTCTTCTAATTTTATTCCACATAAATTTATCAAATGATTGTTAATTTCCATTAGAATTTTATGGTAGAGAGAGGTAGATGGCTTATTTTAGATAATGCTAAACATTTTATAACTGATTCTACCAAATGACGCAAGTGTTCTTTATAACTACCGGTTTAGTAAAAAGCTGCGGGGCAGATTTTGTGTCTCTGATTACGACAAAATGTACTTGTGCAGAACATTATGATTTATCCAAAGAAAAGGTGTTGTTTGGTATATACAATAGGCAAGAGTTTTATGGTGTTTTCATTTGTATCCTATTACACGCAAAGTATACATTTATAGGTGTATGTATCGTGAAACCCATCCTTATCTATCACATTTCAAACAAGTTGTAAACACTTTTATTTGATAGAAAAATACAATATTTTAAGCATTTTGACGACTAAACATTTCTGTAGACGACATAAAAAATATGCTTCAGTAAACCATGTTGACTCTAAAACAAGATTAAGGTTAATTCAGTAAGATATATATTCATTTAGCACGCAAGCTGTCTAACCTGAACATACAAGGTTTGTAAGATTCAACAAATACCTTTTCTCTAGAAGACAACGTGAACACTGTAAAAAGAACGTACGGTATTGAACTTTAAATCCCAACTGATCATAGAATTACTAACACAAGTCCTAAAAAATAAAGTTCTGAATAAATGTTTGTGATATTCCCAAATAAAAACAACGCTGAAAGTGTTGATGTGCCTGTGGTTGTCTGTGTGGTAGTATGTGTTAACGGTCTTTTGTTGAATCACAAGAATACAGTCTAAGAATGTATCCTTTTTTGGTATTTCACTATAAATCCAACTCCCTATTTCCAATAATGTTATTTTTTAGCGCTTTGTGTGAATTACTTGAATTAAATAATTTTTGAATAAATTCCAGCCCAAATGAAATAATGGACACAATAATAGCACCACTGCTACTGTTCAGATCTAACTGCAACATTAATAACAACTTCTGGATAAACAAGATTAAACAGTCCTCTACTCGACCTCAGATCACAATTAGTATTTTCTAAACGAAATGACTATTACATAATGGGAAATTTCATTCTGGAAGGTTCCAAATGTTTGCAAGATAGAATCGTAGTTATAATTTGAACGTCTGTTACTAAATTACAATATAAAGTGTGGTAAACAACAAACAGACCCGGAATTTCATGGGAGAATTGCTTATGTTCTAGACACAGATTGAGAAAAAAAACATCTTGTTTACAAAACCAAAATCAATGATACACGTCAGGTCGAAAATGAACTTAACTTCGGTCAAGGTCAAGTCCAAATCACAATATCCATTCCATATACTAAAAACAAAATTAACTAACAAACAATGCAAATTAAATATACATATTAATAGTCATATTGGAAACATTACCTTACCTACTTTTCAAAATGTTTGTTCCTTTCGAAACCAGCTACGAATGATAAGTACTGGAGCCTTCCAGCTTTTTGGAAAGCTGATTTTTGATGAATATTAAATTTAGGCAAGGTTTAAATTATTACATTTGAATTAGATTTGTAGCCCTGTGAACCATAGAAAAATTATTATCCTAACAGCTAATGAAGGTTTTAAATCACCAAAAATTTATACTAGTCTCTTGAAAGATGACTTGAATGTTTAAACAGTATACATCAGTTACCTTGTCCAAGGTTCAAGCACACATAAAAACAGCCCTTAACAGTTTCTGGCCTTGTTGGCCAATTCACTCTCTTGTAAATACTCAGATATTTACAGCAGACTGAGAAAGATACGTTGTATCAAGTAAATGAGATCAGTCCTCAGTTAAAGCAATCTTTTATATATGACTTTGTCTCGGAATAAATTCATGAATACATTAATCATACGTTACAATTGTATTGTCATGTGATATTTGTCAGTACTACTAGTACACGCTCATGCATCTTATATTATTGTGGGGTTTAACGCAATTTTCCTGCACTTGATATGCTACATATGGCGGCCAATAGAAGCGGTGGAAGAAGAAACCGGGAAACGCCTAAGAAGAACAACCGGCCACTGGAAACTACTGGCAAGCTTTCTGACACATCCACTTTGGCCTAACCTGAGTAGTCGGACCTACGCGGACAGATTTGAGATGGTAGACCACTGGCCAACCGAGGCCCCGATAAGAAAAGTAAAGTCTTTTTAATTTGGTCCTGAAAGTATTTTCCTAAATAAATAAGATTATATAAGTCAGCTTAGCGGAACTGACACACTAATTTGGACGGAACAACAACCCACTACATGTATCAAGAAACATCAGTAAGACGAGATGCATTGCGGAATCCGGACTGATTCATTCCTGCAATAACTCCTAGACAAGATCAGTATTGTTAAGATTAAAGCAACAATCAAACTTAGACTTCCGTATTCAGCAGAGGAGACTGTCCTGATACGTAAAATTCCTTAAACATCAGTTGTACAGGTAGACAAAACGTTGCAACATGTATATTCAGTAGCGTACTGACGGGGGATGGGGCGTACGGGGCGGTTGCCCCTGGCGCTAGCGGTACTGGGGTGCCAAACACATTTGGTTCATCAACATCGCCCAGGGCGACATTTACCCTTAATAAGCCACTGTGTATATTAGTTAACACACAATCAGCCACATGTTACTTATACAATAACATTATCTCATACACAGAACGCAGAAATGTGCTATTTCAGTCAAGTAAATGTTACGAGCAAACAATCAGACATTCTTAACTTTCTCTTTCAAAGATCATATACAACTTTCAGATATATGGAAGTCAGTTAGCCTTTATTTACATGCAAAACTAATATACGGAGCAGCTAACAGTGTACTCACTAGTATAACAACTAGCTAACAATATACTCACTTGTATAACAATCAGCTAACATGATACTCACTAGTATAACAATCAGCTAACAGGATACTCACTTGTATAACAATCAGCTAACAGGATGCTCACTAGTATAACAATCAGCTAACAGGATACTCACTAGTACATCAATCAGCTAACATGATACTCATCAGTATAACAATCAGCTAACATGATACTCACTAGTATACCAATCAGCTAACAGGATATTCATTAGTGTAACAATCAGCTAACAGGATACTCACTAGTATAACAGCTAACAGGATACTCACTAATATAGCAATCGGCTAACATGATCCTCACTAGAATAACAATCATCTAACAGGATACTCACTAGTATAACAATCAGCTAACAGAATACTCATTAGTATAGCAATCAGCTAGCATGATACTCACTTGTATAACAATCAGCTAACAAGATACTCACTAGTACAACAATCAGCTAACATGATACTCACTTGTATAACAATCAGCTAACAGGATATTCACTAGTACAACAATCAGCTAACATGATACTCATTAGTATAACAATCAGCTAACAGGATACTCATTAGTATAACAATCAGCTAACAGGATACTCACTTGTATAACAATCAACTCACAGGATCCTCACTAGAATAACAATCATCTAACAGGATACTCACTGGTATAACAATCAGCTAACAGGATACTCATTAGTATAACAATCAGCTAGCATGATACTTGTATAACAATCAGCTGACAGGATACTCACTAGTACAACAATCAGCTAACATGATACTCGTTAGTACAACAATCAGCTGGCATGATGCTCATTTGTATAACAGTCAGATCACAGGATCATCACTAGAATAACAATCATCTAACAGGATACTCACTAGTATAAAAATCAGCTAACATGATACTCACTAGTATAGCAATCAGCTTACAGGATACTCGTTAGTACAACAATCAGCTAGCATGATACTCACTTGTATAACAATCAGCTAACAGGTTCCTCACTAGTATTACTGGGTAGCAGGTAGATGCATGTATATTGCACACATTATAATACTGCACTCCCTCGCAATAATGCAGTTCATTAAAATACAATTCCTATCATAAGATGGATATTCTCATGGATCCCATTTTAACATTCAGGAATATAAAAAAAAAATTGCGTCATGTCCTTCGTTGTATGGTAGCCTCACTAGTATTCTCTATGGCTTCCACTGACAATGTTGGAGAGTACCGTATCATGTGCTTCATCGTAAGGCATTCTCACTACACGGAAGTACTCTGTGACTCATGTGGACAGTATTATAAAGGAGAAAGTAGGTACATTTTGCAACGGCCATATAAAATATTGGTTTGATCAACCAAAAAACCTCCGTCTTTAAATGAAGTCATAATGATTACACACATAAATTTGTTTCAGTTTAAATTCACAAATATATACATTACTCTTCCTAGTGTCTTGCCTGGCAACTGTTGGTAAATAACATGGGTACAGAAACAATCAAACACATGTATTGTATATACCGAACTATATTGTTGTAAAAGGCCTCGTAGAAGATTCGAGTTTATTAATCAAATGAACTTCGCAGTGGATTACCTCCCCTTGACAGGTTTAGCAAACTGCCACAGGACAACACATCTGGTAAAATACCACCAACAGAAAAACCGTATATTTTTTTTTAATAGCTTAATGAAATTAATTTTGACTTCAGTGTACTCTGTTCTTTGATATTATGTTGTTTTAATTTTGTTATGGCTTAGAAATTGAAGAGTTTTGTATAGCATACTGAGAAAAATCCATAAACATGTTTATTTTTATCGATGGCACACGTGACAGATGACGTTATAAAGTAGCGCATACATTGTGATGTCAAAATATATCATAATCTTTGAACATGCGCCTAGTCTGGTTCATTTACTCTGGTTCTTGATAACCTTTCGTAACAGGCAACAATAGTAGGAACTAGTCAAAGCTCTTGTCATACTCCATAGAAATAATGAACTATGGCGTATCTGAAGGGACCAAAGCAACAATACATTCGGGGGAGGGGGGATGGGTGTGTGTGAGGAAAAAAAAACTCCACTAAACGTATCATCTATATATTTTTACATCGCAAATAGGAAATGGTAACATAAATTTTATTGATGAATGTCTTATATCAGGTGTGCACAACCTTTTTCGGCCAAGGGCCAGATTGTATTTTCTAAGACCACTCGAAGGCTGCAAACACTAATTTCTGTAATACAATTACTGTTCACGGGCCAGATTTCTGTGTTGTTTTAATTTGCCGTGAGGGCTGGACAGAACACGTTCGAGGTCCGGATCCGGGCTGGGGGTTGTGCACCCCTGTCTTATATATTACTCAAACATTACCAACTAAATGATCGTGGATAAAAGCTGGCACTAGCTCTCAAGTGCATAATTTCTGCTGACTAGAATAATGGTATATCTAAGCAAAAGTGACCATTAACTGCTTTGCAGACTTGACTACCACTGAAGTCACTTTAAAACACAGATGTTGGATTGATGAAACAAAACTTTATTTGTAGAGATTGAAATCTTGCATGAATTTTCTTTAGCTGATTACGACTGATAATAATACTTGTGCATCTTCTTTTAAAAAAAAATTGAGATCATTAAGAGAGATTATTAATTATCAACTAAATGAGGTACCCTGATTAGTTAAAGACTTTTTAAGACTTTGTATAATAATAATAATAATAATAATAATAATAATAATGATAATAATAATAATAATAATTATTATTATTATTATTATTATTATTATTGTTGTTGTATTCCCTTATTGCTCATGATCAATTTGCACACGTAGATAAACAAATTAACTTCGTGTCCCTATATTATGATATTTGTAACGATATATATATATATATATATATATATATATATATATATATATATATATATATATATATATATATATATATATATTGTAAATTGTTGTTTCTTTGTGGTAAGTGTATATGGCTGAATATGATACATAAGTATTCAAAATCTTTTATTGGTACATGCTGCTGTTAATGGCGAAGATCTGGTTAGAAAATGCAATGTCCTCCTAGCATCAAATTCAGAATAATAAAAACAGCATTATCTTCATTAAACACTTCGCTACAAAAGCAAATCATATATATCAATACTGCAAGGATCCAAACAAACATTACATACTACAAGGGTCAGAATAAAGTTCCGAGCATTTTTCCTTAAAACATAAAGCCAAAATTAAACATGGAAGCTTTAACCTAAATCTTACCCTGGGGGAATACTCTCTTCAGAGTCTTGTCGTAGAAGTTCTGAGGGGCGCCTTCTGCTCATAATTTCTCTGAAAACAAAAAGAGACAAATTTAAGTAAATTACACACCGCCAGTGTTTTGTCCTGCCTGGAAATTCTGTGCGTTAAAAGAGACCTTCCATGTGAAGCTGCTTTCAAAATAAGTTTCAGGACGTCGCATAAAACTTTCATTTGCAAGGCTTACGCAGAGTGGTATATTCTGTCTGTGTGCGTGCGTGCGTGCTTGTCTCCTCGATGGAATGAGCAATTCCGGAGCATCTGGGAATGCAATAAAGATTTGTATTTTATTATTTGTGGGATTATGCCCTTTCCATAGCCAAATAAACTGTTCGTAATGCACTGATAATAACTTCTTTGTTAGAGATCAACGGTGGCTCATTGGTTGTGGGTTTGAATCCTGTCATTGGATCAGTCCAGGTTGGCTACCACAGTGTTTCCTTGGGCATGACGCTTTACTTTACTGTTTCAGAACTAAATAATCTTCTTGTATTGATGTGCCGAAAAACAACACACTTTCCTTTAACGGACTACAGTTTGCTTTTGCATCTTAGCGTATATAATTTGATTCAAAGGCAATTTTGTGATGGGGTTCTAGCAAGATCCACGACTTATTTTTATTCAGTCTGAATTACAGCCGGTAGTGCCTCAATCACTGTCCGACTTCTGCTGTAAATGAGGCCAGACATCCTGCCACACTTCACAGGTATATGTGCCACTCAATGACACACAGGTAACGAGGCCAATCCGACTCTATTCGTACCCATTTTGATAGATGTAGCTCCTTAACAGATTGGAGTTTTAAAACTATGCGACATCACTCTCCGGATGAAAGGTGCACCGTGGGATACATACAGCATTGTAAAGCAAAAACCGTGGCTTCACGAGTCTTAGATAAAGGAAACAAACAGAAAATATCTTTCCCAGGAGTATAAAACAGAGACAAAAATGTGTTTCCTTTTTTAGAGAAGTTCTTTTTTATTGTTGCTAGTCAGCATGTATGTTTTAAAGCACTGTTAAGGATGCAAATTAGGTCACGAATAATGGTATCGTTATATTTGTCTCTTTCACCAATTTCTGATGTCAAAAAATTTTGTTTTGTCATAAATTTCTTTCCTAATCTTCCTTCCTTAACGTTATCTGTTTTCAATCAAGAACCCGTATTAATTTCTTACTGTGCAAAATAGTTTTTTTTTTGGCTACCGAGCAGTTTGATTGTGCGCTTGTGTGCGGGTGTGTGCCTTTCTTCACCTGTCATGTTAGTCTGACAAGAGATACATTGAATCATTCCATTATATGCTGGCAATTATCTGTTATTCTAGTAAATCGATTATTTTCAGTCATCTTTGTTGAACAATCTCTAATTCTTAATGTAACCCTTGTTCTCATGCGTTGTTTACAACGACAATATGGATATAAGCATAAATTCAGACTATAAACTACTTTAGTATGCTAACCACAACACAGTGCTCTTTTGCACAGCAACGTCTTAATTTCACACCTCGAAAACTGGGTGTGGGACTTAAGTCACGTAATCACTGGTTTATTGATAATAAATTCTCACTCCATCTTGATAAAACAGAATCTATTCTTTCTGGTCCAATATGGAAACTTAAACATACAAATATAAAATATTTTAGAATTGACTAAAATCGTCATGTCCTCAAGTCACAAATATCAGTAAAACATTTAAGTCTTTTTTTTATCAACATTTTTATAGGCAGGCAATAGCCAAAGTTTTTTTAAACAAAGTTAATAACAGGCTTACGTTTTCTAAAGGGCAATGCCATTTTAAAAAAAAATATTTTACTTTTAAAAAATAAATCTGTACTCGGCATTAATCAGATGCCATCTATATTATTTTTATTCTTAATTTTCTCTGGACATCGTCAGTATATTGGAAAGGCAAATGTCAGATTTCTCAAAATAAAACTGTTCAATTTATATACAATTTTGACCCAGTATCTAATATTTAACTAGAGCTGGCTGAGATGGTAAATGTAGAAACCAGTCAAACAGCTCAGACTAAACCATGTACATAGCATAGTCAACAGCATAGGCCCAGCATATGCATTTGGTACTTTCAACAGAGTATCAGTCCTTCACCGTTACAGTACAGGGGGCATAACCTTTAGCTTTGTAGTACCAAGAGTAAACAAGACATCCTCCAGAGATTTTTATTATAATACAAAACAAAACTGGAATGCCTTAACACATAACAGTAAAAGCGCATATCTCTCTGAGTGCCTTTGACATGGAGGTGACTTCGGGCGAGTTAGTCCTTGAAACAATGCGGAAATGGACCAGAACAAAGACGGTGGGACAAGCAGAGTCAGATAAGTTATTTTTGTTGTTCAGAGATTTTATCCCATTGTTATAGGGCGTATACACCCTGGAACATTCGAGAACGTGTACTCGGTATTTACGCGAAAATCCTCAAACAAGTCACTCAAAGACTGAGGTACAGAAAATTAGAAACAGTGGCACGCCAACCAAGGTGCAACACTGGAACAGTGAGGATTATGTACAGAAGGAACAGTAAGGAAAAGAGTATAATATGTCAATCATCAGGCTTAAATTTCCTTGTAATGAAGTGTCTTTTTTTCTAGAGGTATACAGGTGGAACGGCGAGGATGAGATGCAGAAGGAACAGTCAGGATGATGTACAGAAGGAACAGTGAGGATGTTGAACAGAAGGAACAGTGTGGATGATGTACAGAAGGAACAGTGAGGATGATGTACAGAAGGAACCGGGAGGATGATGAGCAGACGAAAAAGTGATAGTGAAGTATAGACGGAACAGTAAAGATGATGTACAGAAGGAAACAGTGAGGATGATGTACAGAAGAAACAGTGAGGATGATGAGCAGACGAAAAAGTGATAGTGAAGTACAGAAGGAACAGTGAGGATGATGTACAGAAGGAACAGCGAGGATGATGTACAGAAGGAGCAGTGATAGTGACGTACAGAAGGAACAACGAGCATAATGTACAGAAGGAACAGTGAAAACAATTGTAGAAGTTGGTTAATGATTAAAATATAAACCTAAAATGATTTAGTATCAATTTACTTCCTTTACATAACTGCTGAAATGAATCTGACAGTAGGCAAGTTCTATTCTCAAAGAGAGAGAGAGAGAGAGAGAGAATTAGTTTACACCTGAGCACCATGTGCTCCATACCTACAATTATCTCTTTATGATTTCCCTACAGTTGAAATTAAATAGCTCAAAAAAATTATCCGAAATAATAATGATTTAAATTTTTAATTCGTTTATTTATTTGCATTTGCGATGGGAAAATTATAGCCTTATTTATTAAAAATGCATTATGGTTTATTGTCACAAAACATTACAAAAAACAATACTTAATTGACTGAACTATTTACCATATGTACAAGCTTATGAGTCCGATCCTACTGCTATTGTGCAGCTTGTTTGAAGTAATCATTAGAAAAAAATAAAATAAAACCTGATCTTTCAGCGCATATGTGACGGCAGATAGAATATATCTTGCTTGCAGTTGAACCTAACATATAAGCGGGTATATAAGGAGAATTTTATTAATATAATTAAGTTATGCCAAGATTATTCTAACTATTCAACAAAGAAAAAACTATTTAATTGAACAATTAATTATTTAAAGAGACGTTTCAGTCATGCTCATTGTATTCGCTTGCTCGTGTGTTATACATAACTCAAAGGATACTCTGGTCATCATTAATGTAATTTTATTTCAAGGTCATTGACAGTGTATTCTTTTCCAAATTATAACAAGAGGACTAAGTGAGACGTATATTGCTCAACTGATTTACATGAATTAACATTTGACCATTTCACTAAGCACGCTTATGTTGTATTGAAGATCACATCTCCAAAACTTTTTATCATTTTCATTTGCTTATACTGTTATATTCTGATGCAATATTATTCTAAAGATGATAGTATAATTAACATGTACAGCACCGTATTCATAACAGACGTCTTCCAAGATCTTGATCATATAGACCCATGTACCAAGTTATGCTGAATGAGAAAGAGCGTTTCAATATCTAAGAGGTAGAAAGTTCAGCCAATCAGATACAATGTATTTCTTTACCGCGCACTGATATCTCCGCTTGTAGAACGGTTTACGCCAAAGTGGAGGTGATGAGACTGGAATTCATTATCCAGGGTGGCAGAAAAGGTTAGCCAATCAGACGCAAGATTACCAAGTTAGTTTGCGTAGTTCTTGTTCATAACCAAACTCATTCAACGCCTTCATTATCATACTATTTGTTTCCGTCTACAGAAGATTGCAATCCGAATTTTCCACAAGGTTAAAAACCAAAAGCAAAATGACACTAATAGTATGTACAAATAACGAAGAAGTAGGCATACTATACAGAATGGTTTTCCTGTGAAGAAAACCACGAATAGGCTGCAGAAACGACAGAAATTATATTTTGCAGCAAAACAATGTAATGATGCAGTATGACTATCGTGATACGTTTATCGATGGTACATAATAAAACCTGAAACTCAATGGTATCATGCGGAAGTTGCGAATTACAAAACGTATACCTGTAAAATATATTTTCACGCTATCGGAGAAAAGTATGCGCAATAGCGAACAAACAGATTGGGGTTTTCTTTGTCGATTACACCTGATGGTGTCCCGATACCTGGAAGAAACTGCGTTTGCCGCTCATCATCAAACACATTAAAATGTAGTCTGACTTGAGAGTCAGGAAATCCCCATAAGAGTTTTCGAAACTTGACACACAAGGACATGCAGCACAAATCTAACTCAAAACGTCTGCGTAAACATTCCCATAGAGGAAACACGTGTCGACATGTGTTCAGCAACATCTGCTTATGGTCTAGCTACAAAAGTAAAGACTTCGTGTCTTATCTCGGCGTATTACCATACTTGGGCAAATTTCACGTTTTCTATGTAATATCATTACTCGTCAAACGTAATCATGAAGAAAAAAAAATTAGTTTCCTTTTCTATCACGTTCGGACTGCGCTATGTATGGATTGCAAATCCTTGTAAGTGTTTGTCAAAATACTTTAGAGTTTTATCCAATGAAGAGAAGTCACTTTGGGAACTATTACATCATAATTTACAACCATTAAATACTGAATTGAATATTACCTTTTGATAACAATTGCAACAACCAAACGGTTTTAACAATTAGGTTGGTTTCAATAGAGTCAGGGCCGACCTTAGGCCGATTGGACCGATTTGACCCAATCGGACCGCGCGCTTACAGGGCCCAGCGCATTAGTAATTTTTAAATATAGGGCCTATATGGAGAAAGACAGAGAGAAAGTAATTTAAAAATGATGGAATAAAATCGTAAGTTTAATATTTTATCAAACTTGTTTAAAGGTTTATTTCCAAATGCTGTGCTCACAAGGAGCCCCGCGCGTAAAATCCAAATCGGGACCCGCGTTTGCTAAGGCCGTTTCTGCATATTGTATCGCTATGTTTACAACCTATGGAGTCAGGCTACAAGTTCTTGCATCTTAGCTATGTCCCTCCTCCAAAATGTCTCTTTTTATACCTATTTTTTTTTTCAGTCTGGACGTACCAATATCTCGAAACAGTTGCTTTTAAATCTTTCTTTTTTTCACAAAGTCTTACATGACACTCACTTAAATACGTATTTTTTCTTCAAGTCCGCTAATTTGCAAAGATAATGTTAACAAAAGAAAGAAGATAAAGAAAAATACATCTTGCATGACATCCAAGTGAACACGCTAATAGTCCATCAACAGAAAGAATGCGCATACTTTGGAACGTTTGAATGCTGTTCAAAATAGAAAATTAAAACGATCATCATTTCTGTAGAACATATTACTCGAGATGGATTATGAGTACATGTGCTACTTTCACTTTGTATATTTTTATTATCACGGCTTTATTTAGATAAAAATGCAAACACGAGAGATATTTACTTTCCTTTGATGACACCAAATATTTCTTGATTAATAGTTCTGTCAAAATTTACATTAAAAAAAGCAGAAGTCTAACAAGTTTTGAAAAATGTATATAAATTAAATATTTAAATAAAGAAATAAATTTATGATATTTTCAAAACTTTGATCAGGTCATCTGCATATAATTAGAAAAATGATTAAATCTGAATTTTGTCCAGCGGTTTAAACCTGAACTTGCTAATAATGATCTATCTTTAGTAAAAATGTCGAATTCTAAACATTTTCAAAACGTTTAAAAACAGATGTCTGTAGTGACTTGAAAGTCAGATCATCTATGTATACATACAAACTTGCAGACAAACATTTGTTGTTGTCGTGGAAGGTCTTAATCGCTGCTGCTGAAAAGCTACTCCAGGCAGACGTACGAACGTATGGGATGGACCTACTAAAATTGACCTTACTGATTGCACTGATTATATATATATATATATATATATATATATATATATATATATATATATATATATATATATATATATATATATATATATATATATATATGAAGATACAACCACATAGTGGATACAATATATATGAAGATATAACCACATAGTGAATACAATATATATGAAGATACAACCACATATGAATACAATAGATATGGAGATACAGACACACAGTTAGCACAAAAGATAGGAAGATACATCCACACACTGGATACAATGCATAGGAAAATATATCCAGACAGTGGATACAGTATATAAGGAGATACATCCACACACTGAATACAATACATAGGAAGATACATCCACACAGTGGTTACAATAGATAGGGAGATACATCCACACACTGGATACAATAGATAGTAAGATACATCCACAGAGTGGATACAATACATAGGAAGATATGTCCACACAGTTGATACAATAGATAGGAAGATACATCCACACAGTGGATGTAATAGATAGGGGATACATCCACGCAGTGGATACAATAGATAGGAAGATACATCCACACAGATGATACAATAGATGGGGAGATACATCCATACACTTGATACAATAGATAGGGAGATACATCCACACAGTGGATACAATAGATAGGAAGATACATCCACACAGAGGATACAATAGATAGGAAGATACATCCACACAGATGATACAATAGATGGGGAGATACATCCATACACTTGATACAATAGATAGGGAGATACATCCACACAGTGGATACAATAGATAGGAAGATACATCCACACAGTGGATGTAATAGATAGGGGATACATCCACGCAGTGGATACAATAGATAGGAAGATACATCCACACAGATGATACAATAGATGGGGAGATACATCCATACACTTGATACAATAGATAGGGAGATACATCCACACAGTGGATACAATAGATAGGGAGATACATCCACACACTGGATACAGTAGATAGGGAGATACATCCACACAGTGGATACAATATATAGGGAGATACATCCACACAGTGGATACAATAGATAGGAAGATACATCCACACAGTGGATACAATATATAGCGAGATACATCCACACAGTGGATACAATAGATAGGAAGATACATCCACACAGAGGATACAATAGATAGGAAGATACAGCTGCTCATTGTTTATCTGATTCTAATAATTGGAGACATAGACGTACTAGTTTCTCGAGTTTTGTTTTTTGCATTAATGTATTTTTATGTAAATAAACTTTTAATTAAAAAAATCTTTTTTGTTTTATAGTTAAAAATGTTATTCAGATAGAGACGCATCATTTTCATTATTTTTATCAGATTTTGGTCTTACAGTACAATTATTTTAATACAGAGTGAAATACAAAAACAGTATTGCAGTGAATAGCAAATAAATTAGGAAGTCGTAGCTGACGCAAGTTATGGCATCAAACGTCACATGTCCATCTCATTTATAGTGGTGGAATCTACTTGGGGTTTTTTTTGCTGGAAACGACATCATATGGACGTTCAAGTACATTTATGAATTTAAAGGAAATAAAAGTCGATAACTATAGTGAAGTAATTAGATAACCATTTTGATTTAGATATATAAAGAAGTATGGCTTTGCTGTTACCTTCAACATTTTAGTTGACATCTGCATATTCATCTTCTTCTAGCTCTACTCTCTCTCTCTCTCTCTCTCTCTCTCTCTCTCTCTCTCTCACACACACACACACACACACACACACACACACACACACACTCACAAACACACACACACGCATTTAAAATAAACAAGACTTCGGTATTTACTTGTACATTACTTATGCGAGGTGTGCAGGTTGATGGTGAGGCAGATACACGAAGGTCTAGATTGTGCCCCATGTTATAGAAGAATACACAGGACTTTTAGAAAACGTAACTGTTTCAAAACCTGTTTGATTTTATCTCGTTTATTTTTTGTTTCTTCGTCTTTTTTTTTAAATTTGACTAGTTATATTTGCTGGAATATGAGACACTGATTACGGGAAATTAACTTAAATGAACGAGTTTAATTTACTGTAATCTTTCTCGAATTCTGCATCATTATTAAAACAAGGTGTACTATGAATAATATTATAGTTTGGAAAGTATTTACAAACATAAAAAATAGATGATCTTACATGAGTGAAATGAAATTACCAACCGAGTCGAATAATTTTATCAGTTGTGAGTCTTGGCAAGATAAAAGATTGAAACTATTCGAGTAAATCTTAAAAAATTATTTTGAAGTGAGCGTAAATTTAAGATTATATTTAATGCATGCCTAAAAACACTGATTTGTTTATAAACCAAACAGCAGAATTTCGTATTAAAGTGACTTGGGAACACATTCGGATGACTCGGTTGTTGCATAATATTATGACATTTGCTGCGTCGTGAGATATATATGAAAATTCTGAAATTGGTTTAATAACGTAAAATATATTTTACACGCAAACAATCATTGAACTAGACAGAAGGCGTGGTGACATCACGGATGAATGCATGGCGTTGAATGGGCTGGACAGAGTTTCATCACAGAAATTTTTACTCTGTCAGAATCAGCAAAAAGGACCACAAGTACAACCTAATGAAGAAGAATTATAGACTAAATAAACATACATGCTTCTTTTCATTCAACGTTTGGAATTCGATCCCCGAGGCTATCGTAAACTTCCCGAGATTTGTCCTTCTGCTGTATATCAAATTAAAATAACTTTTAACTATTTTATTTTCACGACCACATCACGTGTATGCATATAATAGTTGAAGCTGTGTTTGAAAGAGATTCTGATATACGGTATCAGCCTTTCAACATGTCAATGCGTCATGAGGTATGAAATATACAAGCTTGCCATCAGGTTGATTGTCAATTGTTAATGCTATCTGACACCATTTCACTGTTAAAAAGATGTTATAACATGCAAGGGGTCTCACTACAGAAAGAGTCAAACTAGACCTGTGTGAGAATCGCTTGAGGTCCATAATTCTCTCATTTCCAACGACCTTGAGATAACTTTCGTTGCTAGCTAGAGGATTCATAAATGTGCTAATACAACAATTTTTTTCCCCCAAAACCCAATTAACAACCACACATTAACGATACCCTAATTTCACATTTGTATGTTTTTTCTTGCTTCAAATTCGAATACCGATCAGTAAACCTTTCCAAGCCGAAGATTGTCATTTCACGCCACACACCGTAAAATACGACTCAAACACGTACAAACAAAAAATTATTCTTGTCTGAAATTATTAAAAACCTTTAATTGAAAATATCCCGAGAATCACTTGCGATAAGAAATTAGGGAGGGTCAATTTTACGAAATTATTCAATGCTACCATAAAATTTTGTGAATACTGTGCATGACGAAGTCTCCTCCTTCTCAGTTTGAGAAATATATTCCCAACACCGATTAACATATCAAACAAATAATCACAAAAACCGAACAAAGCTATAAACAGAGACGTAAATACAAAGATCACATATACTGGGCTTGTTGCAGTACCCACGCCCCGAAAAAATATAATTACAGTTGATTACTCCCTCTTAATCAACCACCATCCCCACTTGTGATTTCCAAACATGATTACATATCAGATTCGTAATCAATGGATATGATTCTCTTCTTTGAGCACTGTCCATCAAACTAAAATTAAAGCATAATCGTTCATCGCTTGAAAATAAATCAAATCCATTGAAATATCTCAGAATCTTATCAGTTTAAAAGAAAAGAAACGAAAATATCAGAGTAAATCAACCATTTGACTAGTAAATAAACTGTTTGACTAATAAATCAACCATTAAACTAGTAAATAAAGCGTTTGACTAATAAGTCAACCATTTGGCTAGTTAATCAACCGTTTGGCTAATATATAAACCGTTTGACATATAAATCAGCCGTTCGACTAATAAACTGTTGCACTAGTAAATCAGGGGTTTGACTATTTAATAAACTGCTTGACTAATGAATAAACCGTTTGACTAAAAATCAATCGTTTGACTATTTAATAAACTGCATCACTAATGAATAAACCGTTTGACTAATACATTAACCGTTTGACTAATAAATCAACCATTTGACTAGTAAATATACCATTTGACTAGTAAATCAACTGTTTGATTAATAAATCAATCGTTGGACTAGTTAATAAACTGTTTGATTAATAAATCAACAATTTGTAATAAATGAACCGTTTGACTAATAAATCAATCATTTGACTAGTAAACATGTAAAAAAAAATCTACTTCTTCCTACTACTACATATGGCATATGCCAAATATCTACCCTTCTACAATCAGGCCACTAACAACTGGTCAAATGCAGAGGAACTTCATGCTACCACGAGAAGTATACTGTAGGTCCAAAACTCAGGACCGCACTTCTTAACCAAGACGAAAACTCCGATACAGAGTTAACGCTTCCTACAGGACAACTTTTCTCTACCAAAACCAAAATTTGTTCAATACCCGCGGCGCCCCACACTAAACAGGGACAAAGTCATTGTCGTCATCATACCATGCCAGTCGACACTGCATCCTCACATTTGCACACAGGTGCAACAGCGACAGAAAACCTTAACTAGCATCTAAACAACCACAATTTAAAATGTCACATTTCAGTATTACAACTAACTCCAAAGGCAGAATCTTACACCAAAGTATACTAAAATGAATAGCACATATCAGATCTGTAAGACCAACAGTACTAATTGCTTGGAAAAATGGGAACCAGTCTAGAAATGGGCGGAGATAAAGTAGAGCGCATATGCTTTTGTCTGGCCAGGATTGGTTGAAAATGAAAGTTAGAGATTAGTTTTAAAAAATCTTTTGAGAGCTTATGTTTGTTGTAACTAAAATAATAGAGACATTGTTTTCAGTCCATTAACAGCCTAGAGTTTTGAACACTCATTACTCAAATAAACACCTGACGTTTGTGCGGAATTGAAAGCACGTGTTTTTAAACAGACAAAGATTCAGAAAATGCAGTGGGGTCTATAGTTTTCAATACATAATACATATCGTCTGTTCCAGGATGCATCTATACTGATAAATACATGTTGGATCATGAGTACTCAAAAATGTAAAGTTATTGAATTTTCCATAGCATGGTGTTTACATAGGTTTGCCATGAGAACTGAATTAGTACCGTCAGTCCATTAACAATGCACTGCGTTATTTAGGAGTGTTTCAGCATACGAATCAATACACCCATTTCGCAATATGCGTGTCGGAAAAGTTGCCCTTCCTCATGTCAGTCAAAAGAAGACTTTCTCTGCTGGGTTTATGTTTGTCATATTAATCAGGGTGTGGAGACGGGCGTTTGAAATAGTTGCTAAAGTTTGAGAAAAATAGTCATGTTTCCTATTTGACTGAATTGTTCCATCATTCATTTTAACAAAATATATAGTTTATGGCCAAACCAAAATGTTCTAGCAGAGAAGCACTTTATTTTGAATCTGGATGGCATACTCTTGCAGAAAGACAAAACATAAAAGATCAGCAGTTTTCTTTTGGTTATCAATATTCTGTCTCTGGACTATTTATCTACTGTCACTTTGTTCTAATAACCTTCATATATGAAATTTGTTTTTCAATAGACATTCCTGCTGCCGATATAGGACACTTAACTTAAAAGCACACTTAACTATTATCATTTAATATCAAATACTTTTCCATCTACACTTGCTCCAAACCCCAGGCTAGCCCTGGCAATTGTTTTATACAAATATTGCTCGAAGCAGTAAACACACGAGCTTTGACCAAAGTTTATAGAGGTTAAAGCTGCGCTTGACTAATCCTTAAACAATTTAACAAAAAGCGGAATCTGCCTTCACATAAAAATTTAAGAATCACATAAAATCAGTGCAAGATATACATCAACCTTAGGGCAAAAAACTGCATTATCTGTGCGCCTTTGTCAAGTCAGCTCGTTTGACAGCATTGGGCAGTCATTAACCCAAACATTCAGTACCCACGTGGACACAATTATTGCCTACACTTAAACGAATTTTCTTGTCACGAAATAAAATGGCTATTATTTGGACAACTCATTATTACTATTCAAGAGCATTTGTACAGATGTGTGTGCATGTATGTGAATGGGGGTGAGGGGGACAAATTAGACATTAATAGGCCATTCAACACACTTAACTATAAATTCGTGAAACTCGTAAAAAGAAATCATTTTGGAAATTGTATTTCATCATTGAGATATCAGGAGGTTACAGTCGTGTATTTCAAGTAGGCTAATGTCAGGTAAAAAAGAAAAGAAGAAAATGCGTCTCTCACGTGATCCACTTTAAGGAAGACCCGGTCACTCTTTTAAAACATTCCAATGGAGAAGACGATGGATCTTGTATTCACCCAAAAATAAAACAAAGAACAATTTGCAACAGCACCGGCTTTGCAAACGCTGGGCCAGATTTGGGTCATTTTGGTGGCGCCCTCTGGATTTACACGCGATGTCTCATGTGAGTACGGCATTTGGAAATAAACTTTTAAACAAGTTTTACATGATATTTAACTTACAGTTGAGACTATCGCTTTAAAAATTACTTTCATAGATACATTTTTAAAATTACTAAGGCGCGGGTCCCAATTCGGCCAAATCGGTCCAAACAGCTTAAGACAGGACCTGACTTGTAAAATAAACTATACCTCAAAGCCCGAGGACACCTGGGCGAACGTGAAATTTTTTTAATTCTTTCGGGACTGAACTTTCTGGCAAACCAACAAACACGAATTTAAAGGCCCAACAACACTGACCCCTTAGGTGAAAACGGTATGAAAACAAATCCACGAATTTAAAACATTTTTTTGTTAACAAAACTTCGAAAATGGAATATCAAGAACGTATATATTTGGATATATCTATATAAAAAAAGATATGCAAACATCTATATTCAAAATGGATACTCAAGAATGCATATAACATGAGTACTGAATAATGTCAATAAAATGAATACTCAAGAAGCTATAAAAAATAAATGCCCAAGAATCTCTACAAAATGAATCCTCAAGAACCTACACAAAATGAATATCAAGGATCTATAACAAAAAATGAATACTCAAGGATCTACACAAAATGAATATCAAGGATCTATAAAAAAAATGAATGCTCAAGGATCTACACAAAATGAATGCTCAAGGATCTACACAAAATGAATACTCAAGAATCTATACAAAATTAATACCCAAGAATCATTACAAAATGAATATCCAAGGATCTACAAAAAATGAATACCCAAGAATCTATACAAAATGAATACCCAAGGAGCTACACAAAATGAATACTCAAGAATCTATACAAGAATGGATACTCAAAAATGTGTAAAAAAATTTGCAAAATATTAACAACTATACTCACTCTCTTGGTGCGTATGTTTCGAAATGACTACAACACGGCTGGTTTTCCTCTAGCTTTTGGACGGGGATAAAGCTTGTTCCGTCTTTAACTTTTGATATTTTCTCGTGTTCTCCTCTCTCATTTTTTTGCAAAACCACATTTTCCATAGTCTTAGTCCAAACATTATTCTTCTCGGAGATCCCCACTGCCTTTTCCTCGGGTTTAAGATACCCATTCACAATTTTATGCAAAACTTCCGTCTCCTTGAGTTTATTTGCATCGTTATTTTTCTGCAAAATAACATTTTCTTCAGTCATGTTCCCCACATTATTTTTCTGGATGATCTGCACTTCTTCATTTGGTTTAACACCCACGTCACTTTTCAAAGAGATCACTGCATCCTCAAATTCATTCCTCTCACTAACAGAATCAGACATCTTGAAATTTGGTAACAAATTCTTTTTGAAATTATCCAGGAAGTCTGTTTTATGAGGAATTCAGTTTTCATTATAACAATGTGATACACTTTATTTGTCCCCTCTTGTAATGTTTAAACGTGGACAACAAATCACACTTCGATCGCCCAAAGAAGGCACTGAACTTATTTCCATTCATGCAGGACCCTTTTAAATACGCCGTCATGCGCTGTAGCTCTCAACGTGTAACAGGTAAGTTTCCATCAGACGTAGAAAAATGTGTATCAATACATTATATATTTCAACAGAATTTGTAATCATTCCAGGATGCATGATTCAGACAAGATTATTTTGATTATGATTTGAATATATTTGACGATGATTTCCGTATGCAGCAGTACAAAGTTTCCTTCAGAACTGTCTTAAATATAACTACAAAGTGCCGTATTATAAAACAGAATAATTAATAAGTGTTCTATCAGGAAAATGCTTTAGTAAAAATAAGACAACTGTAATTGAAGTATTGAGACTGGCATACAATTATCTTTCTTGTCTGAAGACCTATAATGTACGTTACGAATATAATCGTTTCCGTGTACCAAACGTACAGAAAAATAAATCCAAACGTAACAGGCACAATCGCCACACGTTACACCAGCAGTGACAGCTCATTGTCAGCTATCCAACCAGTAAATTGTTATAAAGTAAAATGATTGCATTTATATTATTTTATGCGCTTATATTTTTTTTTAAACCTTTGTTCAACATGAACATTAAAACAGAGCTAAAGACTATCTTGTCCGCGGGTTCTATGGTAGCGCGTGACGTCAGATATTCCTACAGTACTTACTCAGTGCATCAGGGTTTTATTTTTAAAATGTTTTACATTTCCCAATATGTCATTTTGTTTGCATTTTAGCAATATTTTTATTAAATGTAGTCAAGATCATCTTTATTTCTATATTTTATTGATATAAGTAGTTGTTCCAAGTGAAGTAGTTTATATCGTTATCGATCCATTTTGATTGTTTTCGACCTGACACAAATTTTAATTTTAACATACGACGTTTATTCTAAACTTAGTTTTTAATGTTAGCAAGCTGGAAATATTGGAAAGTAGCTTTCATTCTGATTAATTGATTAATTGATTTATCAGGTGGTAATCCATCTTCTCAATTACATCAGTAATTCCAACCCACTAAATGTTCTACAAACTGAAAATAGATGTGGGGGGGGGGGGTCGGCACTATTTATTAGTAGGTAATACACCTTTCGTTCTACAAGTTTAGTCCAAAATCAATTAGCGGTTTTACAGTCTGACGGAGACTTAGAAGGACGCTATACTCTTCGTCACTACTGTACTTTAATAGTTCATAAACTATTGATATGAGAATGACCAATCATGGGCTGCTGACTAAGGTATGCATGCTCAATCACCCGAGTTACCATGAGTGAGATTTCTGTGACAGAGGATACCTGTCAACACTTATGGCCGCTTACGACATGCCCCTATGCTATGATTTCAAGTATTATCTGGGGGTACATTTTCCATTGCTTTTATACACAGGTGTTAGATATATGAAACCATGCCACGCACTTTATTTAGCACTAGTTAAAAAAAATTCAATGTACACGTGTTGACACCATGATATTTCAATTTTTCAAATTTAATGTTTATTTGGATGTAGGTTATATACATCACTTAAATGTCACGTATTATATATGCAGTGCACGTGGAAAGAAATATACGTAGCCTCCCCATATATATATATATATATATATATATATATATATATATATATATATATATATATATATATATATATACTTATAGTCGCTTACAAAATACAGCTTCATACACGTACTCGGTCTCTCTCTATAACACACACACACGCACACACACACGTCCACCCCACCCACTACATGAATTCTATCATAAATATGTACTTGGACATTGTAACATAGTAGATAAAGAGCTCATTTAGGCACAACAGCATAAGCTATTAATGACTACAAAACATCACAACTACATAAATAATAAATATATTTCGTACAGTGTGTGTAATTGAAAACGTACTGACTACCGGTAATATATCAGTGCAGGGCATCTAAGAAGTTATTATCGAAGCGTTATTCCCCTAAAGCAAAGGAGCAAAACAAGTCTGGGTAATCCAGAATTACCAAGTTGGGGTAGTCTATAAATGCCAAGTCTGGATAGTCTATAAATGTCAAGTCTGGACAGTCTATAACTGTCAATTTGGGCAGTCTATAAATGTCAAGTCTGGGCAGTCTATAAATGGCAAGTCTAGGCAGTCTATAAATGGCAAGTCTGGACAGTCTATAACTGTTAATCTGGGCAGTATATAAATGTAAAGTCTGGGCAGTCTATAAATGGCAAGTCTAGGCAGTCTATAAATGGCAAGTCTGGACAGTCTATAACTGTTAATCTGGGCAGTATATAAATGTAAAGTCTGAGCAGTCTATAAATGCCAAGTCTGGGCAGTCTATAACTGTTTATCTGGGCAGTCTATAAATGTCAAGTCTAGGCAGCCTATAAATGCCAAGTCTAGGCAGTCTATAAATGCCAAGTCTAGGCAGTCTATAAATGCCAAGTCTGGGCAGTCTATAACTGTATATCTGGGCAGTCTATAAATGTCAAGTCTGGGCAGTCTATAACTGTTAATCTGGGCAGTCATAAATGTCAAGTCTGGGTAGTCTAAAATGTCAAGTCTGGGCAGTCTGTAAATGCCAAATCTGGGCAGTCTATAAATTTCAAGTCTGGGCAGTCTATAGCTGTTAATCTGGGCAGTCAATAATTATGTATCCAAGTCAAGAAGTTTCTTCCAATTAATTTTTACAAAATTTTCAGCTGTGGTATTGTTTTCAGTTTTCCTGTGACAGGCAACTTCTAACTCCAAACCACTTTAGCAGGTATTAACTTGTGTCAGGCTCTGGCGAAAGTTACAGTTCTAATGATGGTCATAAAACATGCCACTACGCTATATCGAATAACTGGTCTAATAAGTATTGTATAAGCAAGATTTTAGACGAGCAAAACAAGGCACCATTTTTGCTGCTGTAATATCGGTATCACATCTGAGCGATTATGATGCTTTAGTTTTCAAGGCAGAAAACGTTGTAATTACAGGCGATATGCGGCAGTTTGAATGTACTTACGTGTAAGCTATGCCAGTTCATCTGAACTAGAAAGAAGGCGTGGTGACATCACTGTCGATTTTAGCACAGCGTTGAGGTAATGCTAAATGTTTGTCATTGTACAATAAAATTACAAAGACTTGAAAAGTGACAAAAAATTAAATAAGCGTATCAATCTAATTAATAACAATCGGTAATTGGAAATAACCCTAGACAAACAGTCAGGAGCACAAAAGTTACAATCGACATTCTATGAGACCGTTAAGTTAAAGAGAAAAAAAAGAAAGATAATACGTGTCGCTAAATTTGATAAAATATGAAAATGTTACGATGATTTCGTGTCCCAGCTTTTATACGCATTCAAATATATTGTTGAAAATATTTAATTCTGTCAAAACTTTAGTAGTTTTACAAACTATATTTATTATGGCGTATCCGAATTTTAGATTTATACGGAAAGAAAACGTAAATCCTTTTGCTAGTTAGAAACGTTTAATTAATATTACAAAACGTTAGATACAAGATGCCTATCGCAGTTTTTTCTCTCTGTATACGAATTCTAAGTCATAATGTCAAAGGCATGCTGACAGAAGATACAACTATACTAATTAACTACTACTACTACCACTAATACTAATACTAATGAGAAGAAGAAAAAGAAGAAGAAGAAACGTGAAAGTAGGTTAAACTTTTCTGCCAGGAGGATATGGTATCAGGCCATAATAGACATCCTCATCATAGTGGTATATATGTATGTATGTATGTATGTATGTATGTATGTATGTATGTATGTATGTATGTATTGTATTGTACTGTATGCATGCATGCATGCAAGTAGGTATGTATGCATGCATGCATGCATGCATGTATGTATGTATGTATGTATGTATGTATGTATGTGTGAATGTGTGTGCGTGTGTGTGTGTTTAGTTTAATGGTAAATCAACACAATCATGGCTATATAGTGCAGAGTATTAGACGAAAGGTGAACAATTTCGATCGCGTAAATAAAACTCCGCCTCTTCGTCAAATTATCCCTACCCCTATGATGAAATTGAGTCTGTAGTATAAAACAAGTGCAGAACTCTTCCCCAAACAGTGCTAGTACAGTACGGATGTCTTCAGATGATGACCATAATATGTACGAAGTTTCACAGCAATCGACTGAAAACTGAAAGAGTAGTTGACGTCATAAAATCCTATATCGATGTGGGTCTGAATGAGCCAAAGCTCTGACAGCCTCCAGAAAGGAATGACGCTGAACTTGCAGAAAATGGTTTCCAGAAATCCACGATGAGACCGTTTCTTATTTTTAACTGCTGCATGTTGAAAACCATCTCTAATATTCTGGAGCAAGAACGAGACCTTTTTTTTTAATTTGCTGCCGTGGCGGCACTAGATTGCATAAGAAGGATTTTATTTAAAATCTCACTTTGATATGGCTTTCCTTTCAGGAGTAGCGGTAGAAATATTTTAAACATGGCTGTCGTGACGGATATTCTAAATGTCAGATCGGTATCACGTTATTTAGTATGTATGAGCATAGTTGAGTTTGACAAATATATATATATATATATATATATATATATATATATATATATATATATATATATATATATATATATATATATATGTGCAAATAAATGTAGAGTCTAAGTAACAATTACATAAAGTTAAGAAGATAAACACTTCCCCAAAAATGTAAACATGACGTACAGTGAGATAAAATATAAAACATAGCTATGTTTGACTTATGCAAGGTCTATATCATGTTTTGTTCATCCTTTAGGAGGTATGCCTGAGTTAGGTATACATGTCCGTCACGTGATGAGCTCAATATCATCTTATTGTACGATTGGTTCTATGCGAAGGATGCCATTCTCCAAAGGTGGGTTTGATGGTCTTAAAATGTACGCAGTTTTAATTCCATGTATGTGTCATGTATGACGAGCATATTACACAACTTACAACCACAAAGACGTTATACTATGTATTTTCATTGGTGAAAATTCCATGCTGATATGGCCACCCGTTCAGGAGGAACAGCAATAAGATTTTCAAGATGGCCGCTGTGGTCGTACTATATATCCAAGCGGCAACATTTATATTTAGAACCAACTTGACTTTGGGATGAATGTGTATTATAATGTTTCATGTCAATCCTCCAACCAATTTAGGAGCAGCAACAAACGGACAGACGGACGGACGGACGCCAATAATGCATCATATGACGGCCTTTTGGTCTGTGATCAGTAGACTTAAATTGAAACACATAGACTTGCCAATATAGACAACTTTTGATAACAACATTAACATTCAAAAGTTTCACATCATAAAAAAACGTTCTGTCTTACACTGAAACAAAAAGTTGCGAGAACACAGTGATTTGTCAGAATGTTCTTATTCAGACTGTGGCCAAAACGTTTCATTGCGATCCATTTAAAAACCGTATGAATAGCCGCGTTCACACAGTTAACAAACTCTAGATCCGGCTGCAAGTCCAAAAGATCCATAACTCTCAATAAAACAGCAAGTGAGCTAATATTCAATGTGAATATCTTCAGATGTTGACCATAATATACACGATTTTTTTTTACAGTGGTTAACCAATAACTGCGCAACTAGTTTCATTCAGAAAATTGCAAGTCATACAATGTATTGATTTACAGGGCAAAATGGGCCACAACTCTAACATAAGTTGTGGGTCACACAGTAATTTCTGTACCTGAACACCCTCACGTGATGGCCCAAGCTTCAAAGTTCAGATGGTTACTTTTGCTTTGCTTATTTTTAAAAAGGATCAATTCTATTTATTCATTGTGGGGTTGAAGCCACGTGCAAGGGTTACTACCTCCAAAACTGAAGAGCCTAATGAAGAACAAGAACCAGTCACCCCTGAAAGTTGGCATATATTTGGGAAGTTACTTAATTCAAATAACGATCAAGACATATTAGACTGATCTTAGGAACTCATGTCAACAAGCAAAATATAGGGTCACGTGTAAGGAACTAGACTCATAACATAAGTGTCCGCCGATCTGGTTAGCGTATGGATAATATGCAAAATTCCGAGGTAAATCGCCAGATAACAAATGCGCTTACTTAGCGGCTATGGTGCAGAGTGGTGATGAACAGACGATATACAAAGATACAGTGCGATCCAATGTAAACTGACACTAGTTGCGTATGCAAAATTGTGTTATACATTACATCTGACGCCATGTCAGAAAGGGCGATCTGTAACAAATACCAGAGAAGCTAGAAGATTTGTTGACAAGCTGCGTCTTCAAATTATCCTAAAATTTCCCAATTTGCATGCCGATGCAATAAAATCTGTCAAACCAGTTGCATTCACAAGATACCAGTTTACACTACAGCATTTCCCAGTCACAAAGTGCAACAACTCCATAAAAAAAAAATCACTGAAGCTAGGTGATTCGTCTAAATGCGCATCTTCAGTTGATGACCTTAACTTGTATCAGGTTTCATGACACCCCATCAGAATTAATCGAGAATGGCTGCGTTCATAAGATTTTGTCGCACACTGCATTCATCAAGAATAAAAATTGGCAATAACTTTAATAAAAATTGTGGAACTAAAAAATAATAACTATTATATTTTTTCCATTGAAGTTTCTTTAGTAATAAGGAGCCATATTTACGTTTGCGAGTAAATTGTTTCAGACAACAAATGTAATGAAGTTCGCCATCTTTGATAATATCTGAATAATTTCTTAACTTTATGAGTTGCATCCCTTATGAACGCAGATGTGTATGGGTTCCGTTTTAAAGTTTTGTTCAATGTATTTGAGAAATATTAAAACTAGACTTTGCATATATTGGGTGCAGATCGCATTTTTTTCTCATAAAATTCGACTTTTAAAAGCAAACAATATGGTAGTGTTAGGGTTGTCCTGGTAAATACGTTTTGTGCATTTTTATACCATTCGCGCTTTTGGTTTTAAAAATCGGGGAGGGGATGATACAAAAAGGGAGGGTAAGCGAATACTATAGATTCGCTATGAACACTACGACAGACAAAAGAACAGAAGGACACGATGATTTCTATATACCGGACCTCTCTAAACAGGCAGGTGTTATAAAAGAGTAAAATGTTTCAAATACAAAGTCGGTTTTTAAATTCTATTTTAAAAACCCTTTCACCGCTCTTGTTTATAAAAGTTTTTGACATTCCGAATTGCATGCAAGAACTAATACATTTTTTAAAATGAGAAATATAATAGATTACAGCATCGATACGTATAATTGAAAGGAGTGATTAATTTTATAATTAGCAAAAATTACTGAAAAGAAAAAGAAAAATGCAGCAAAATGCAAAATATCAAACAATACATTTGATGTGTGTGTGTGTGTGTGTGTGTGTGTGTGTGTGTGTGTCATATTATCAATACTTCTCCAACATGTCGTGTAAAACATTAATATTGCAAGCTGGCTAGGTATCTTCATGACTGTTGGCAACTACGATATCACAAATGTTCATGTCAAACAACTTAACGTAATTTGTGAACGGTCAGGAGGAGAAACTTCAAAGGATACTGGATAAGAGAAGTCGATTTAGAAAATAGGTTTCCATTTTTGGAATTTGAGTGTACGCATGAGAAATGCATAGCTGAATGTCAATCAAATACGTGTATATATCCATGAGCAAAAGTCGATGAACATCAGGCTGTAACAAGTTCAATGGTAAACTACGGAAATTTTGGTGCAAAGTCCGTCAAATTGCTGACTGCGTAAGATATACAAATCCAACTGAGCAGAACTTCGTCATTTTGAAGCTAATTTTCATAGATGTTTAAAAATGAACTTATTCTTCGTACTAGTTCAAATTAGTCCATTTGTCTAACGAAACAAGTTTGAATTTTATGCTAATGATGCGTGGTTGTCTCTGCTTTGGTGACAGGTAAAATCTGAGTGTTTTAAATCTTTCAGACATGGAAAAGGGCATTCCAGAATTTACTCATAGCCTCTTAGCCACGTCTGGTTTGATTTACTCACGAAAGTCTCTCATAATACGCAAACGGATGTATTTGTCTATATGTATAATTTATTTCACTTTTATCACAGAAAGAAAGCTAAAGTCGTTTGATCAAAGCCCGAGCAGTATTGTGGGGTATTATTTCATCAAGTAAAGTATTTTTTGCTTGAAGTCTGGTTGTCAAAGAGTTCTTTAAAGCCTTTGCACTAACTCAAAAGCAGAGCAACTACCACATACAACCTAAATATACAGCATGCACCCGTAGCAAGACTTAATACTTGATGTTTGAGAAACATTCCATTTAGACCTGAGTCAGTAGCTCAAAAAAACCTCAATGGCAACAGACGTTCACAGGATTACCTGTGGGTACCAAACGAGCCGAGGTGTACACTGTAGTTGAAACAAACACATACAGGTTTATACAAGCACATACAAACACACGCACATACATTCTTACTATTATAAATCTATACCTTATAAAGGCAGTTATAATTTGTAAAATACTAATATTAACGGGCTTACGGTTTATTTGAATATAGACAAACTAAAAGATGTGCTACACTGCAGTTATTTAAACATTAGGTATAAGTCCTTAAACATTTCCCAGAACTTTCCAAATCGACGAGGATCTTGCAAAATCGGTAGGGAAAACGGTAATGAATGGTGTTATTGAATTATTCAAATCCTGCTTGTAAAAAAAGTAGTTGGAATAAAAACACATCGACATAATGACTTCATATTAATTTACGGAATACACATCGACATAAGGATTTCATATTAATCTACGGAATACTCATCGCCATAATGACTTCATATTAATCTACGGAATACACATCGACATAATGACTTCATATTAATCTACGGAATACACATCGACATAAGGATTTCATATTAATCTACGGAATACACATCGACATAATGAGTTCATATTAATCTACATAATAACAACAAATTTATACACGGTTAGATGCTGGCAGGGTTAGATGCAGAGAGAGAGAGAAATATTACATCATATTACAGGCAATTAATATATAATAATACGATGCACTGCAACATATAATGAATTCAGAACCTTGCCTACAACCTATCAAAGTGGTTTCAGCCAATTGCTTGATGTTTTCACTTGTGGAATAATAACAGTATTGCCATATATAAATGAATTCAACCCATATCTTGTTGCTTTTACTTTTGGAATAATCACCGTATTGCCATATCTAAAATATAATTCATCTCTGAAATTACTTGAATCGTGGAGATAATTCGGGTAGTTTTTCGAGAAAAAATGCAGGTCTTTATCCTTCTGTTTTACACGAAGAGGTGTTAAATTTAATTTGATCAAGAGTTCTTCGCACGTACTAGAGTAATCATTATTATGTAAGAAATGGCCATCGCTTTCAACTTGTAAATTTATATTGATCTCGACACAAAATTGTCAAAGTTAGGTACAATACTTGAAGTGGTACATAAAAGAATATATATATATATATATATATATATATATATATATATATATATATATATATATATATAATTTTCCGAAGCTGTTGAGGTATTTGCCTATTTTTTATTATGCAAAGTTGTCTTGATGCATTTTCGCACATATCAGATATATGCATATTTAATTTCCATTTTGTAACATACTGTAAATTTCCATTTTGTAGCATACTGTAAATTTCCATTTTGTAACATGTTGTAAATTTCCATTTTGTAACATACTGTAAATTTCCATTTTGTAACAGACTGTTAATTTCCATTTTGTAACATACTGTAAATTTCCATTTCGTAACATGTTGTAAATTTCCATTTTGTAACATACTGTAAATTTCCATTTTGTAACAGACTGTAAATTTCCATTTTGTAACAGACTGTAAATTTCCATTTTGTAACATACTGTAAATTTCCATTTCGTAACATGTTGTAAATTTCCATTTTGTAACATACTGTAAATTTCCATTTTGTAACATACTGTAAATTTCCATTTTGTAACATACTGAAAATTTCCATTTTGTAACATGTTGTAAATTTCCATTTTGTAACATACTGTAAATTTCCATTTTGTAACATGTTGTAAATTTCCATTTTGTAACATACTGTAAATTTCCATTTTGTAACATACTGTAAATTTCCATTTTGTAACATACTATAAATTTCCATTTTGTAACATACTGTAACGGCTAAGTTTGACCTGCCTTTCATTTTGATTATATTACCTTAAATTAAAGGAGGAAACATGTGATTTGTTTGTGTACATTCGGAGAGGAAAATTGCCAGGACTGGCCTTCACCTGGTTTAAAGTCCGAGAGCATGAGCTTGGAAATTGTCAGGACTGACCTTCACCTGGTTTAAAATCTGAGAGCATGAGCTTGGAAACTGTCAGGACTGGCCTTCACCTGGTTTAAATACTGAGAGCATGAGATTGAAAATGTCAGGATTGGCTTTCACCTGGTTTAAAGTCCGAGAGCATGAGATTGGAATTGTCAGGACTGGCCTTCACCAAGTTTAAAATCTGAGAGCACGAGCTTGGAAACTGTCAGGACTGGCCTTCACCTGGTTTAAATACTGAGAGCATGAGATTGAAAATGTCAGGACTGGCCTTCACCTGGTTTAAAATCTGAAAGCACGAGCTTGGAATTGTCAGGAATGGCCTTCATCTGGTTAAAAATCTGAGAACATGAGCTTGAAATTGACCGGACTGGCCTTCACCTGGTTTAAAATGCGAGAGCATGAGATTGTAATTGTCAGGATTGGCTTTCACCTGGTTTAAAATCTGAGAACATGAGATTGGAATTGTCAGGACTGGCTTTCATCTGGTTTAAAATCCGAGAGCATGAGATTGGAATTGTCAGGACTGGCCTTCACCTGGTTTATAATCTGAGAGCATGAGGTAAAATCTGAGAGCACGAGCATGGAATTGTCCGGACCGGCCTTCACCTGGTTTAAAGTCCGAGAGCATGAGCTTGGAAATTGTCATGACTGACCTTCACCTGGTTTAAAATCTGAGAGCATGAGCTTGGAAACTGTCAGGACTGGCCTTCACCTGGTTTAAAATCTGAGAGCATGAGCTTGAAATTGTATGTACTGGCCTTCACCTGGTTTAAAGTCCGAGAGCATGAGCTTGGAAAATGTCAGGACTGACCTTCAAAATGTCAGGACTGACCTTCACCTGGTTTAAAATCTGAGAGCATGAGATTGAAAATGTCAGGTCTGGCCTTCACCTGGTTTAAAATGTGAGAGCATGAGCTTGAAATTGTCCGGACTGGCCTTTCACCTGGTTTAAAGTCCGAGAGCATGAGCTTGGAAATTGTTAGGACTGACCTTCACCTGGTTTAAAATCTGAAAGCATGATATTGAAAATGTCAGGACTGGCCTTCACCTGGTTTAAAATCTGAGAGCACGAGCTTGGAATTGTCAGGACTGGCCTTCACCTGGTTTAAAGTTCGAGAGCATAAGCTTGGAAATTGTCAGGACTGACCTTCACCTGGTTTAAAATCTGAGAGCATGAGATTGAAAATGTCAGGTCTGGCCTTCACCTGGTTTAAAGTCCGAGAGCATGAGCTTGGAAATTGTTAGGACTGGCCTTCTCCTGGTTTAAAATCCAAGACCATGAGTTTGGAATTGTCAGGACTGGCCTTCACCTGGTTTTGATTATATTACTTTAAATTAAAGGAGGAAACATGTGATTTGTTTGTGTACATTCGGAGAGGAAAATTGTCAGGACTGGCCTTCACCTGGTTTAAAGTCCGAGAGCATGAGCTTGGAAATTGTCAGGACTGACCTTCACCTGGTTTAAAATCTGAGAGCATGAGCTTGGAAACTGTCAGGACTGGCCTTCACCTGGTTTAAAATCTGAGAGCATGAGATTGAAAATGTCAGGACTGGCCTTCATCTGGTTAAAAATCTGAGAGCATGAGCTTGAAATTGACCGGACTGGCCTTCACCTGGTTTAAAATGCGAGAGCATGAGATTGTAATTGTCAGGATTGGCTTTCACCTGGTTTAAAATCTGAGAGCATGAGATTGGAATTATCAGGACTGGCCTTCATCTGGTTTAAAATCCAAGAGCATGAGATTGGAATTATCAGGACTGGCCTTCACCTGGTTTAAAATCCAAGAGCATGAGATTGGAATTGTCAGGACTGGCCTTCACCTGGTAGTAGTGAAGTGGGGCACCCTACGGACAATGGGAATTAGCATTACAGGGACCCCTGGGTCACTCTACGGACAATGGAAATTTAACATGGCGAAAAATCGTGGGTCAATCTACGGACAAGGGGAATTTAACATGGGAATAAATCGTGGGTCACTCTACGGACAAGGGGAATTTAACATGGGATTTTTTTTCTTTAAATTTTAAAAAAAATTTTTTTAAAAAAGGGGTAGGCAATGGAAAGGCTATCTCTTTTCGAGAAATATGGCTGGCCCTGAAAAGGGCCTTTGGGTTTTTTCTTCTTCTTCTTTTAACTTCTTAACTTCTTCCACCATCCTCTTATTTTGTCCATCATTCCTTTCTTCTTTTTCTTTTCTGTTTCCGGCAACCAGTCCGGGTGACCCATGGCTCGGAACTTCTCTTGGATTTTCATCCAGTTTGCATTTAGTTTCTCTAGTTCTTCCTTTTTCTTTCTATTTTCTTCTTCTTTTCTTTCCTTTGACCACTTTTCTTTGATCTTCTTGACCTCTTCGGTCAGCACATTCCTCATTACTTCTTCCGCTTTCTTAAGCTTGTCTAAGCCCCACTTCACAAAAGACCAATCTGTCCATTCCACAATGTCTTCTAAAAAACACCTTACACTTGTCACATAAACTATCGCTTCTTTCAACTTACCCACTTTCACATACGGTGGGTTAATTAAACCTCTGATTCTCTTCTCCTCATCCTCTATCATTTCTTTTACTATATCGATGGCTAAGTGGAGGCTGGTTACTTGTCTTGAGACGAAGTCTTTTGTCACTGCATGCCTCCATTCCTGTTCAAGCCTTTCTGCTACATTCAATCCATCCACCATCCAATACCAACTTCCCATAAGGTTGTTGTACAAAGCTGAAGCTGCTGGCATCTTCTTGTTTGCTTATTCCGTAGAATGGGCTCCAATGGCAAACACTGTTAGTTTTATACTTAAAGCGCGAACGTGAAGGAAAACATCCCCCTAAAAACATAAAATTGATATTACCTAGATCATGACCAAACAAAGCGCGTACGTGAAGGAAAACATCCCCCTACTTTCTCATTTCATATAATAAAACCCTAACTTTACTCTTCACATACGCTAAGAAACCCATAATCTACTATTCACACTAACATACCTGAGCTCTTACAAACACAAACACACTAACACACAAACTCATACCCTCACACTATCTTAAAAAAGAGTTAGTGTTTATATACACACTACTCTACCTACACACATTGGCAAATCTATCGTTATTTCTTTTCTAGAGTATTGGGTAGCCCTGAAAAGGGCTGTTTTTTTAAACTCCAGATGCACCTATCTAATGGTTGCACCGTCCTGGCCTGGCGCCGCACACGCATCTTCTTCCCCAGTCTTCTTTCACCTTTCTTCTGGGGAGCGCAGAGGGAGTATGATTCGCTTCAACACCCCAATCCTCTGTCTCGGGAATATTGAACGACATCCTCTCTTCTCTTTTCTTTTCTTCTTCTTCCCTCTGTCTTCTCTCCTCTTCTTCCTTCTTTATTCTTGCTTCTTCTACTATAGCCTCCGCTGATAGTTCGTTTACTATCCGCCTGGCATATTCCAGGTGCATCTGGAGTTCTAACAGTTTCACTATTCTGCTAGTCATTCTTCTGGCTGTGTTGATCAATCAACAAGGGTAGCTGGACTGCCGAACGAGTTTCAATTTATACTGAAAGCGCGTACGTGAAGGAAAACATCCCCCTAATAACATAAAATTCATCTTACCTAGATCATGACCAAAAACAACAACGCGCGGACCTAAAAGAAACACTCGCTCACTTTTTTATGCTACCCATCACTATTTTAAAATTTTTTATAAATCACTTCAATTGACTATCCACATACGCAAGGCAATTCAATCTAACTCCAAATATACACCTCAAACACTAAGAAAAGATATCATTTTAATCTACTATCCACACCAACTTACTTGAGCTCTTACAAACACTAACACACCAACACATACCCTCAAAATTTTTAAGAAAGAGTTAGTGTTTATTTTCACACTACTCTACCTACACACACACACACACATTGGCAAATCTATCGTTACTTCTTTTCTAGAGTATTGGGGTAGCCCTGAAAAGGGCTTTTTTTTTTGTTTTTTTTGCTATGGCATTCTTTTTTTAGTTTCTAAGAATGCGATGTCCTCTGAGGATAGACTTTCTGGAAAGAGAAGAAGAATTCTTTGGTGTCGATACGACAATCGACAAAGCCTCTGTCAGCTTCAGGTTGTTGCTGTTGCTGCTGTTGCTGTTGTTGTTGCTGCTGTTGCTGCTGTCTCTGAAGTCTGTACTTCTCTGTCCATTCTTCTTTTTCCTTGTTCATTTCTTCTCTGAAGAGCTCTTCTATCAGGTCTTCAGTGATTTTTAACATTCTCACATTCTCTATTTCTTCTGGCTTCGGTATCAGACTGTGTCTGACCCTATGCAAATTCACGTAGGCTTCGTTGAGCTTAGCTAGTTTGGAGCACATCTTCTTAGGAGGATGAGTCGACAATGGATGGCTAGACTGGGAACAACCCGGTTCTTAAAGTTAAAGCGCGGACGTGAAGGAAAACATCCCCCCACACGGTTTTCGAGCCGCAACGTTCATGAGAGGGATAGTAAGAAATGAAAGAGCATCAATCCAATAATCTTATAGCTAAACAAACCACAAAGGCATTTTTTTTCAAAACACAACATTTTTTTATTCAAAAATCACTTAACACTAAACAACAACAACTCTAACATTTTTTAACATTAATCCAACACTATAACATCTAACAATTTTTTTCAAATCACAAACATTTTTTTCTTCAAATACTATCTACTTTAAACAAGGCTGACAACGTTGTGAATGAAACTGTGATTTCCACTGTTGGAAATCATTAGGCCATTGATGAACACTACGTTTCCTAGCTTGAGACAAAAGATAAGCATAATGGTCACAAAACCATCGATCTACTTTCACATCGTTTCTAGCAGAAGAACGAGGATCAAAATGAGTCACTAAATGTTCTAAGGAATAGCCCAGGCTGCGATGATGCAGAAAATACACACAGTACTGTCCACACACCAAGGAATCTGTGCCTTGTAATTTCACGTTATTGAATCGGGTGGTTTGAGCATTTCTTCTCATAAAGTCGATGATATCGTCTTCCAAAGGGGGCAATCCGTACGAATCGAAATATTCCACACATCCTTCTTGAGGAAAGTAGACGGCTACCCAGTGGGTTCCTGGGAGATGACTTTCGTCCGTGTTGATCACGTAAGCTTGATGGTCTTTAGGTTTGCGATGAGGGAGTTCATCTTTAGCACAGACGACAGGATTCCAAGAAGCCGTATACGAACTATGGTTCAAAAGGTAATAAAGTTCCCAGGTATCCATTGATTTGTGTTTTTTTTCTTCTTCACAGGTAATAATAAGTCGTCAATTCGATCCTGACTTTTTGCTTGAAAATGTCTGACGAATAAACGGTTATTCGTTCTGTTTCCTCACTCTGATTCAGGAGAGCTTCGATACGATGGATCTCTTGAGTGGTTAATGGTGGACAAGAATGTTCACGCAAGTCTTTATACCACTGGTGCAACACGTCTTTGTTTGAGATGAGACTCCAAGCTTCGTCCAGATACTCGTCCAATTTTTCTTCTTGACTCAACATCAGGCATTTATCGTGTTGAATTTGACTGGGATGATCGTTTTGACATCCATAACAATTTTTCTTGATCAATTCTGTCATTTTGTCGACCAAGTGTTTGGCAAAACAGGAGACTAAATGGGCTTCTTGTTCTGGCCATCTCGACTTCATCATGATATCTTCTTCTCCTTCCACGGTCTCCTTACATTCCATCTCCAAAGTTTCTTCACTAGGTAAAGAGGGACAACAGTCTTCCATGGCTTTCTAGTAATCTAGGATGACTTCTCTCAAACTGTTGATTTCTATGGTATTATCGAATTCTGCATACAGGATGACGTTCACCGTTACATCAGGGTCTCGGTTTGCAAACTGAATTTCCACACGAATCTGGCCTGATTTTATAGGGTGGAAATGTCCCTCGTCGCTGCCTTGGTCTGGAATGAAATCGAAAGCCCACAAAGCATAGCCTCCTACATAATCCTCGTACGTAATACCGTGACTGGTGTTGGTTCCTAACTGACCGGTGGCTTCGTACAGGGACAAGTACGATCTCAAGTAATTCTTCTTCTCAAAGTCAGGCTCAAAGGGTCGGGTACACAAGGTCTTGCCATCGCGACTGACTTCGATCTTGGACACGCCAAAGTGTTGAAAGTAGAAAGGATTTTTAGCCAAAGCTCCGTTGAAGGCTTCATTTTCGACGATACCAACGATCAAACGCTTGGGTAGCTGTCCTTGGAACAGATGATCTTCGATCATGGATCGTTGTCCCTTGGGAATGGTGAAGGTTTTCACTTCCACGCGTCGTATGGGATACTTGGCTGTCGTTCTGCTCAACGTTTGACTGATGTCGTTACCCACTTTAGGTAACACTTCCACACGACGTACGTAGAGCCTGGCTTCCTCGATGACAGTTTTGCAAACAGTATTACCTATCAAATGGAAAGCGGCACTGCTCCGATTCAGTCTCAGGCGGACATTGACCCCGTTTAGTAAATATTTCTCTTGCAACCACATGTCCAGATGTAAACGATCCATCAGTTCTAAACTCTGTCCATCTTTGATTCTCTTTCTTCGTTCTATAAATCCGTCATTGTTTTCTTTCTTTTCATCAGTTTCTAAATTTTCAAACTTTTCAGCTTCGTCAGCTTCCCATACCACACAGGCATTGAGATGAGTGTTCTTGGCGTCTATTCCGTACGTCAAGAGATTTTCCAGGTACGCTCGATAAGGGTAAGTATCCATGCTGCTGCTGACCAGTTTGTTGTTCAAGTACAAGTCCACTCCGCTAAACAAGGAATGCATGAAATTGTTGACGGGAGCTATTACCTCATCGCCATCTAGGGTCGAATTGTCCTCATCGACAAGTTTGACTTTCAAGTACAAGTAACTGCTATTCAGATCGATGTAATCTTCGGGCTGTCCTTTGATTTCAAACTCGATGGGAGCTGAGGCTGTCAATGAGGAGACGGGGTGAAATTCCACCCATTGGGATTCTTGCATGGTCATCATGGTGGGGGGCATGGCAAACAGATCCAGTTCCGTCTTGGAACAGGCGCAAGATTCTCGGTGCATCATTTTTTGTCTCTTTTCTCAATAATCGAAAACGTCCAAGTCTCGTACGGTTCTTCTTTTCTTGGCCTTTCTCGCTTGAAGTCTGGTGAAGGGGTGTTTTCTTCTTCGTCTCTTTCTGCCTTGTCCTTGCTGAATGCTTGACTCGGTATCGTGCAGGGCATTTATAGGTGTGTCTCGTCGGCCCAAAATGTCTTTACCCGTTTGCAGCAAGACATTTTTGCCTGCCCTCATGAAGGCTTCTTTAGGGTTTTGTTTGTCGATGATGACATTTTGGAGAAATTCTTTGCCTTGCGTCAGTGCCGCATCTTTCAAGGCGTGCAATCCGCGTGTCACCATCGGTTTCAACACCGGGGCCACCGAACGAAAGGCCGATTTTAACATGTCTCCTAAACCGTGTCCTCGCTGTCGAGCCACCCCTCGGTACACTGGATACATGACTTACTTACGAATCGTGAGAGAACCGTTTTCGAAAATGGAGTTTCACCGTGACTTTTCCTTTGGTGAATGGAATATTTTGTCCCAAATCTCCTTTTATAGCAATGTTGACCGTGTCCAAATACGACTTGCTGACCGGCAAATAGTGAGGATGGACAAATTCGCGGTGGACGTGGTAAGTGTTTCCACCTTCCTCGTCAGCGTTTGCGGCAGAATCCACTTTGAAAGGAATGACACGCAGTAACGGTACGGAGGTGTGTCCCACCACGTTGTATTCCACCACATCGGAGTACACGAACATCAAATTCAGTCCTTGGTTCAGTTCTACCGGGGTACGAAAATACTTGGCAAAAGTATCGTTGTCAGAAATGACTAGTAATTCGCCTTTTTGTTGTTCTACTTTCTTCTTCATCTCCATGTCCCCGCCCAACATGTCAAACAATTCAGGACAAAATAAGAAAGACATGATTTTGGGCCCCTCAGGAAATTTTATCAGGAAGCGACGAGCTGTTTTGTGGTACTCCAGGGTGACACTTTTTTTGACACTTTCCAAAGCTTTCAGAAACACACCATTAAACCTGGTGGCTATGGTGCTGACCAAATGTTGACCACTAAAATAATAGCCTGGGGGAATGAACAAGTGATAGGTGGTCCACTTTGGATTTTGTGTGTTACGGGTTTTCTTGTCATATTTGCCATGGGTATCCAAGTACTGTTGCATTTGTTCGTCATGAACTTCCACATCAAATTTATTTTGATTGGGAAGGACATTGAGGACTTGGGTCGGGTGAATCATTTCTACTAAAGCCACTTCCCAATGGGCTTCGTGATCTAAGGGGATGGCTTGAGGTAATTTGGCCGTGTAACAGCACAACGTGTTGTTGGGAAACACCTCCATGGAACTGTCACTGGGTAAGGTTAAGTAAAATTGGTTTTGGTGACTCATAATTCCAGAGTTCTGTGGCTGTCCGAGGGAATATTAGTGGATGTCAGAGGTGTGTCTCCGCCCAAAATGGGGTTCTGATTGTGGTTGGAGTGGTGACTGGCACTGGCACTGGACACAACGTTCCCGTTCGAGGAGAATTTCAGGGAGGGATTGGGAAGTAGGTAACCGATGCAACTGCTCAATAAAATGGTCCACAATTGTTTGTCTCCTTGTTGCAAACTCAAATTGGCGATGGCTGCCCCGATGACACAATACACCACGAAGATTTGGCAGAAAAAGACGATTTGCGTTTTAGGCACACGTTCTCCACACCACACCCACAAGGGTTGTTTTTGTAAATCTTGCACAGAAGAACTAGGGGAAGAAGGACTGGTCGACGTAGCTGCGTCTGCTGCTGTTGTGTGAAAGGGCATGATGGTCACTTCTTCTTTTTATAGTCGATGACTTGCGAAGCGTCGATCCAAGAATCGAAACTGGGTGGATATCCTTTCCAACGTACTTTGACTTCTTTGACACGTCGTTTGCCCACTTTACGGGTTCTGCGTTCGAGAATGCTTTCGATGTCGTACACGTCGTCTTCTTTTTTGGTGACACGTTGTAACTCGGGCAAATAAAACGTTCCTTTGAGTACTTCTCCGTTCATGTCTTCCAATTTATAGACGGCAGGATGACGGCCATGCACTCGTCCAGTGACGCGAAACAATTCGGTCGTCCAGTTAGGTAAGTAACCTTTGTCGAAAGTGCGTTTGGTTTTGCCAATGCGCACCCAATCTCCTACGGTCAACTCTCCACTTTTCTTGGGGACAGCCCTCGTCGGGGACGTACCAAACAGACGCTCAAACACCAGCACTTCGTTGTCGGGAGTCACGTCTTGCGGGGCACGTCCGATGCTTCGATGGTAAGATTGGTTGTACGCTTGCACTAGGTGCGGTAAGATGTCGATGTACTTCAGAGTGTGGTGATGCGTAAAATATTTCCACATGCGTTCTTTCAAAGTACGTTGAAAACGTTCCACGATGCTGGCTTTGGTTTCGGGATTCTCGGTGGTAAAAAAATGAATGTCACGTTTCTTTAATTCTTTTTGGAAAGCTTGGTTCAGAAATTCGGTGCCTTTGTCCGTTTGCCATCGAAGAGGGCGACGACCGCTTTGTTTCAACACCCGTTGCAGGGCTCGCACTAACTCGCTGCTCGATTTGGAAGTCAAGGGCACGACCCAGGCAAATTTGGAAAAGACGTCGATGACACAAAACAAATATTTGTAGCCACGATTGTAGCTGGCCAAATGAGAGACATCGGCTAAATCGGCTTGCCATTGATGATCGATGCCTTCCACTCGGGTGCGACTTCTGGCAAACTTGCGTCGAATGGGTTTGTGTAAAGTGTAGGTAGCTTGTTCTTGTAACCATCGTTGCACTTGAGGTAAACGGAGACTTTTCAGTCGAGTTTTGGCAGCACGATACAATTTTTGAACTCCTGCGTAACCTGCAGGATGCGAGGGATCGTAGTAAATGCTGGCTAAGACTTTTTCCATTTTTTGTGTTGGTTGATGTGTTAATAAGGCACCCACTCTTGGAAGAGGCTACTCTTTTTCTCTTGGGGTATTTTCTTGGATTGCAAGGCTTTGCGTGTGCGACCAGCAATAGGTGTCGAAGAGGAGGATGTCTGTGCAGGGGATATCGGTTCTTGTTTCACTTCTGTCTTCACTTTCTTTTTCTCTTGTGATGAAGAAGGGGTGGCCATCATCTTTTTAATCCATCCAATTCTGGAGGTAGGTGGTGTTGTTAACTTGCGTACTTTTTCTGGTGGAGTTAGAAACCCTTCCTCTTCTTCTTCTCCTTTTTCTGTCTTGACCACTGGTACTGGTACTGGTACTGGTACTGGTGATGGTGCTGGACTTTTCATCAAGGTCTTAAAATCTTTCAGAGTGGGTAGAGCTGTTTCGTCTAAAGCTTTCTGGTGAAAGAGTTGCAATCGTTGCAAGAGTTGACCGTACTTTTGCGATTTTTCTGTTTCGGACAAATCTTGGCGATCCATCAAGGACTGCAATTCGTGTTGTAACTGGGACATTTCGCTCAAATTGGGATTGGGAGGTAAATGCGGGGTGCGTTGTTCTTGCCACCGATGGTATTCCATCCATCGTTTGTAAGGCACTAAAGCTAGTTTTCGTCCTTCCATGGGGTTGTCAGGGGTCGATTCTGAGATCTTGGGACTTCCGAAGGCCTTTTTATCTTGCTCCCATCAGTCCTCCCAACATGGTTCCCAAGACTCCTTTTAGTATGGGGCCTAACAAGAGAGGTAAAATGCCTCCACGTTGGACCAACATCTTCTTTTTTTGACGAATGGGAATTTTCTTTTGAACCATTTTCCGAAGAACGTGACGATGTTTGCCTAAGCATTGTTTCTGGTGTTTGGACAAAGGGATCGTGCCTTTCAAAACGTTCAAACAACATTCGCACACGGTATCGATGACCTCTTTGGAGGCCGTTTGAATGAGTTTTTTTCGTAGGGGTGGAGAAGCTTTGGACAGGACAGATAACAGGTCCCCATGTTTGGCTAAACGTGGTGGCAGTCCTTTCCTTTTTTTTCCTTGGGGTTTTCTGGAGGGTGACATTTTTGCTTGTGGGTTCCGGGACATTCACCGAACAGACACTAACGTCGATGACTTAACGCACACCCTTTTATCTTTTTTTTCTGGGACTATCGCTTTGTCATAAAGGTGACAATATTTTTCCGAAAATCGCCAAGGAATCCTCCCCCTTGTTGACGCCTCTTTTTCTTGGAACGACTGTGTCTTTTTTTAGGGTAACGTCGATGCTTGGCTAAGCGCTTTGTCGGATGACGCGTCTGCCTTTGTCTCTTTCTTTTGTGGCTTCTTGGAGGTGACATCTTTTACAAGTTCACTGATACCCCCGACTTGGTCACAGGTCTTTTTATACTGGAACTCGTCGCCACTGATTGTCTTTACGTTTTATCAGTTTGAGGACAGGCATGACACGTCGTGCAGGGGTACGTAACGGACTAAATCGAGCCAGTTCTTGCTTGGACAAATCCAGTAAACTTTGTAACATGCCCGATCTTTCATGGACTTTGATTTTGGGAGAAGGTACTTTGTGAGCAGCAGCCACTGCCGCTAAATTGGAAGGTCTTGCCACTGGGGAAGTTCTTTTGGGGGTCATCAACGGAGAAGTTCTTGGTGTGATCAACGTCTCCAAGTACTCTTCAGTTCCTGGTGACATCAACGGAGAAGTGGACAAACGTGAGGCTGCCGGAGACGCTGTGGCAGGTCGTGGCTTGCGAGTGTAAGGTTGCGTCCTGGCCGAAGTGCCTCTCTTGCGACTAGTTTTCTTCTTCTTCTGTGGACTTTTCTTTTTCTGGGGACTTTTTCTCTGTTTCTTTTTCTGGGGGCTTCTTTTCTTTTTCCGGGGTGATGGTGGTGGTGTCTGGTAAGAGGAGGGTCCTGCCACTGGAGAAGTTATTCTTCTTGGGGACTTGGTCTTTTTCTTTTTCTTCTTGGGGCTTCGTTGGACTTTTGTCTTGGGGATAACTTTGGGGGCATTAGGATCCCATCTTAAGAGTGAGCGAATGATGACCCCTCCTAGAGTACCGCTCCCTCCAGGTTTCAAAATGATTTGTTTTTTGGTTTGAGTGTCGATGCGGGGATCGGCCAGTTGGACCAAAGCGACTTTGTTTCGATCGAAAAAGCGTTGGGTTTGATGAGGAATCTGAATGATTCCTTGGAGTAATTGACGTGCCGTCACCGTGAACCATCGTAAGACTTCTTTGAGACTAGCTTCTAAGACACGAGCTCGTGTTTGTGGATCTTTTTCTCGGCTGATGCCATACAAGGCACGAATCAATTTGACGGGAAGATGTGACTGAAGGGACGTCATGTTCACACTGTGTGAGACAGACGAAAAAGGGTCTGAGGTTTTTATAGATTTTTTTCATGGGAGGAGTGAAATGAAGTCGAGGACGGAGACGTGTACAGGACAGGCCCTCCGTCTTGGCACCAGTGGTGAAACAAGTGGGTACGAAATCGCAAATCCTCGGGAGTCGTAGGTTTCAAATCGACGAGTAAATAGGCGTGTGGCGTTTGAGTGGCATCGTCGTACGCCTGAGTCAGCCAAGGCGTTCCTAACTGTTTGGCTAAGACTTGCACTTGCGATTTATCTCGAGGGCTTTTAAACAAGACCACGTAATGCGCATTGAGACTGATGGTGCGATGGGCTTTACTTTGTTGAAACAAATTTTGGGTGATGTAAACGACACTGGCATTACGGTGATGCCCTTTGCGCGTGAACCACAATTTAATTTCTTCTTCGTCTTCTCCTAACATGTCGTCGAAAATGACCAAATGGGTTAGACGGGAGTCAGAGACGATGCCATCGTCTTCTTTAGGAATGCCTTCCACAAACACGATGGAATCGCCTTGACTTTCTCGCAAGAGGTTGTACGCCGATTGCCACTCTTTGTAACACCACACGATCCGTTGAGGGGGTCGATCGATCAAATGATGTTTATGTTCGATCAAACGTTTGACGAATTCGGTTTTGCCTGAACCGCTAGGTCCAGCAATGAGCATGTTAAAGGGATGGCGAATATACAAAGCCTCCCAACTGGCACGATCTAAGTGTTCGTCGATGACTTTGACAGTAGAGGAAGAGGGAGCAGAGACAGCAGAGGTAGCCATGGCATGAGAAATGTCACTTGTGACACGAAAAAACAAACAAGACAAGAGTTTATATACTTTTTCAGAACACGTTTATTGAATGTTTCAAATATGAACACGAAAGACAAAAATACATACAACCCAAATAGTGATGTACAGGAATATAAAACACAGCAAAGCGATCAAAGTGGAATATAAACAAGTGTCTGTACAACATGTTTTGGTTAACCAAGATGTCCTAGGGACAGTGTGTAATGTTCTTACAGTCTCTACATGAGGTATTGTCACACAAGTGTCCTCCCGGAATGACCTTTCAGGCATGTCCATGACAGTCCTGTCCTGAAGCGAGTGGTTGTTCTCGGTGACGGGTTCTTCTGGCACCGTCACTAACACGGGTTGAAAAGTAACTTTTTTCCTTGAACAACTCTTGTGCATACTGGGCCACTTCTTGGGTCCAAGCCTCAAAACCCCCCTTTTTCCAATCACGAACATCTGTCCAATGAGGGTGTAAGTCACAAGCTACACACACATCGTCATACACGTCTTGGGTCGCTAAAAGTTGACGAATCTTTTTTTCCTGTTGAGGTCGAGAAGTATCCAGATGAAAACGCAAGGCTTTGAACAAAAGGAGTTTTTCGTGACCATTTAAGGCCATGGAGGTGGTAAGTACTGATCGTAAAGAGTCCACAAAGAATCGGCTGGTAAACGAAATCCCAGAAAACAAGTCACTAAGACACACACCACTTGTCGTCCAAAATTGAATGGATACAGTTCTTGTAATAATTGATGGTAATGATCCACGGTTTGAATATGGTCATTGAGTTCCTTCCACGGAATCTGTTGGATGACATGTGACATAAACCGTGGCATGGCAGCCTGTTTTTATATTCTCTTTTTTTCGGATGCAATAGACGTACTTTCTAGCCAGAGATCTTCGTTCTCCAGTAGGGAATCTAAATCTTGCATACTGTAACCGAAACGTCAGAGTTCGTTTAGGTGTTTCCTCTTCCTCTAAGTAGATTCCACGTAAAATATGTTGGTAATCCTTTAACTTGTCTTCCTCAATGTATTGCTGTAGGTGAATCTCGAAGTAACCATAATTATGAACATGTCGATCATTAGCGACCTCAAAGTGTTGAACAATGTCTGACCATTGAAAGAATTTCTGACGAATCAGTTCTTTTATACCATTCAAGTACCAGTGGTTAAAGATCTGGTGACGTATCGGATGCAATTGTTCTTTACGTTTCACTTGTATTTTCACCAGCTCTCGGTAAATGCGTTCTCTCAACTCCACAGGCAAAGCACGAATGTTCTCTTGTAAAGTATCCATGAATAGGTCATACTAAATCCTCTTTGGTCTGACACAAGAAATGTACTCTTTGCACAAACATGGTTTCACTTCAGTGTCGAATTTAAATCGTTGAGTCACTAATCTACACATTACAATTCGTTCAGAAGTTTCCTCTTTCACCAAGTTGACATTGTGTTCAAAAACTTTGTAATTCGTTAACTCTTCCTCTGGAATTCGATGCAATACGTTTACAATGTAGTAACTACAATCGTCCATACCAAACCATTCCTTTTTATAACCAGAAGGTCGTTGATCAATGTCTGTCCAATGGAACACTTTCAATTGAATCAGTCCTTGTATAGCCTTCAGGTACCAGTGGTTCAAACACCGGTGACGTATCGGATGCAATTGTTCTTTACGTTTCACTTGTATTTTGACCAGCTCTCGGTAAATGCGTTCTCTCAACTCCACAGGCAAAGCACGAATGTTCTCTTGTAAAGTATCCATGAACAAATGATTATGGTAAGAAGTTACTTCAATGTCTCGGTCCCACTAAAGGTAAGTAATGACAATTCGGTGACCATCGAGCATGTTCAACGAAGGCCGAATCTTGCGGTTCCCAGTGGTGAAGTGACACACCGCAACTGAAGCACTTGACTTTATCTCCTTCGCCCAAGTAGAAAAATCCGGCTCTGGCTAATTCTTCGGGGGTCGGTCCTTCCAGATACTTTGGCCATTTTCCTTTGAACGATTGAAGACGATTTTCAAAGTCGCAGTATTCCGACAAACGCACAGGAAACGAATATTCGTCTTTCACAGGTTCGTTTCGATGAGGGTTGAGTGACATGGGTAGGAGTTTGCTCAGGGCTGGATGACATCCGTAAGGGGGTAGACGTGAAGGTGGACATTCCCCTTTAAAACGAAACCCAGTGAAATGTCCAAGATGACGAGCAGCATCACTTTCGCATCCCACAGGTCTGACACGCACAGCATCACTTTCCATGATAGGGGTAGGGGTACTAAAGTTCCCATGATGCTTTACGGCATCGCTCAGGTCACAAGGTACAGCATCGGTCCCATCGCAAGGCTCACAATCGCACTCGTCTGCAAACTCCGTTACGCAATTACAATGGTAACCACATGGACAATCGCAGTTTCCTTCCGGACATTTTCCGTCGCAATGCATGGGTCTTATCCATCCAGTATTAGTCACACTAGAGGAAGATACAACTTTTTTACAATCCCCAAACTGAAACGATGTCTTTTTCAAAGTATTCATCTTGTTCGCTCGGTCTTGGTAGTCACAATGAACTATCGATCTTGACCATAGCCCCTTTTTTATACTAGTCTCAATGCAGTCTCCAACTTGTACATCTTTCCTTTTTTACGTTTTTTATGTCCTGTTCTGGAAGGTACCGTCTCTAAGGTACCGTCAACATTGTACCGTAGTGTGATGGGTGGAAAGGCCATAGAAAGGTAAGGGCAATTCGGAGACCATCGAGTATGCTCCAGAATAGCTGAATCTTTATAGATACATAGATCCATTCGTAACTTCAGTCCGCAAGCGAAACACTGTACCTCGTATCCCAATCCTGACTCAGGTCCCAAGTAGACAAATCCTGTTCTAGCTAAAACATGCGAAGAAGGTAATCCTTCCCTATCCGTAGGCCATTTCTGAAACGTGTCCAATCGACGGGCACAATCACAATAGTCAGGTAAGAAGACTGGAAAATGGTAGGGTTTGAACTTGGAGTTCTCATCGGGTTTCTCACTCGATTCTTGCTGTGGCGAAGTCATCTTTCTGGTGGGGTAACTATCCTCTTACAACCAATGTTTTATACCAACGTGTCCATACGGTAAGGTGAAATGATTGGGAAGTCGAACTCGCTTCTGGTACACGATTTGATAGACTTTTTCCAAGGGCCGACTGACGATGTGGTGAGTGGGTAAACGTACAATCTTGTTCGGTTGATAGGTGGTCACTTTAAAGTTTCCATCCTCTCCCGATTGCAAGGCTTCTTTCAATACCCCAAAGTTGACCACTCGACTGGTACGATAATTCAAAGTCAGTCCCTTCACTTTGCACGTCGTGTGCACTTCTCCTTGTTTGTCACGGTATTCGTAGCCGTAATTTTTGGGACCGCCACTGACGAAACTTAGAATCTTGTCGTCGGGATGCTCGTCTGTCCAGGCTCCTAAACGGTCTCCTTCGATGTTAGGGTGATGTTGAATCGGGTGATGGATGTAAATGCAACTGTCCGTGTCAAAGTACAGGACGCGTTCTTCTAACAGTTCTAAAGCTTCGTACAATTTTAAGCGAGCATGGGCTGTCACGTAAGCCGCAATGATGACATTTCCAAAAGGGTCGTCTTGTACAAAGTCCAGATCTTCTTCGTAATTGACCAAGATCAAATTCTCTCGAACGACGTCCACGTGTTTCATGTATTTGGTTTTGTCGTGAATCATCTGGAAGTAGCGGGAAGGTTCTGTCAAATATTCCGTCTTGGGTAAACACGGTCGTTGTGCCATTTTACCCCACAAGCAATTTAACATCACTTTGGCAAACGATCGCCTGCCTTCGTTTTTCTCGATGTGGTCTAAAGTGATGCCTTCTTGTTCGTAGTATTTCTCTTTGAATTGTATTTGGTCTTCGGGAGTGTGACACCAGGAAGGATAGCCGCTGGCTTCTTGCTTCAGTTTCAAAAAGGCATCCACGTAGTCTGCGAAAATGCCTTTCTGACTGGGATCACCCTTGCAATACTGTTGTGTCTTGGGAAAGTGGCAAATTTCGTACACTTCTAACAGTTGGTATCCCATGTCCAGAGCTTTGAACAATTCTACGCTGACCCAGGTTCCCGTCAAGGCCCGTTCTTCCTGGTTGTGATGGCAAGGTTGATCTTGGTTGCACGTTTCGGCACAAGTACGGCACAAGGGAAACATCAGTTTGCCTTGACAATGGTGAGGTAAGACGGGATGGTATAGGTTCGTGGGAGGTAAAACTTTACACTTGATCAAGCCTTCGTATTGTCGAATGTTTTTCAGGTCGATGTGTTCCGTCAGCAATTGCGGGTGCCCTACAGGAAAGCGACAATATTTGCACACGTAGGGATACAGCGAACACACGTCCAAGTATTTGATTTCTTCTCCTTTCTCTTCGTCGGCTTGGTACAGCAAACAGGTGGCATTGGTCCTTCCTCCGTACAAACTATCCCTCGGGTTCAGCGGGTCCATGAACTGGTAACTTTCCACGAGACGTTTAAACTCGGGATCGGTTTTCATACGGTGATCGTACTCGTGTTCCCACATTTCCACCACTTGGTATCCTTCCTGTTCTAACTTTAGGCGTCGCTGACAAGTGTCCTGGTACAAGTCTTCCATGGTTCGTTGCAAAAACTGATTTTTAGTACCACGGTCAGGGTAACAGACGGGACATCCGTGAAATAAGCAACCGTTAAACTCGTACACGATCTTGGGGTTTTCTAAGTCCCAGCCATCGACCGAATATGTTCCGATGGTCTTTTCGCCCCCTCCGTTGCGGGCATGCTGAATCCACTTGTCTTCCTTGTCGCACAAGTAATGTAACCAACGTAGGGCTTTGACCGAGTATTGACGTTTGACAAAGTGGGTCGTTTGAGGACTGATGACAGCCACGGTCTTTTCAGGCATGAATCGTTGTCGATACACTAAGGAACACGCTTTGGCAATGGTGCAAGCTTCTTTCAAAGGATCGACCCCTCCGTGTTCCATGAACAGTTCTCGAAATTTTCCACAGCAACGCCGTAAAATGTCCACGTCGGAACGACAATACTTTAGCATTTCTTCCTGAAAGTCGAAAGGGTCCGAAGCGTGAGCCTGGTACCAAGCGTAGAAAGCTTCTCGTTGTTCGGTACGCATGTTGTCGGGGTCGTAATAGTGAGCCTCAGGTAAATGGGGTAGAACGGCGTGTTGATTGGCTTCCGTATTGAAAAAGTGTGGAAAGTACCCTTTAGCCATTTCTGTCATTCCAAACGTTTTAGGCATTCGACTCAAAGGCATGGCCAAATAGCTCATCGAATCTTTAAACTGTACTTGTCCCACTTGCATGAAAATGATTTTGGCTCCGTTCAAAGTCACTTTAGGACGCTCGGTGCCTTGTTCCGTATAGTACCTCAAAAGAAACTGTCCATCGTATCCGGAGAAATTGTGAGCCATCACCGTGGCATGACGATGACAATCTCCGTAACGTTCGATGTCCTCTTGGCTCCACGTCTTGTCGATGGGGTCTAAGACCCATTGTGCAAAATCGGCTAACGTGTTCGGTCCCCGAAAGATTTTTTCACGTCCTCCAGGAATCTTGCTGCAGTGAGGGCAATGACTGAAGATAGGTTCTTGAATGCACTTCTCGCACGCTCGATGAGCCACGCAAAAATTAGGAATGTGAATGCCGGTCTCTTGCATGCATTCGAAATCGAAAAAGATGAAATTGCCTTTCTTCTTGTGACCGTCCTCTTTCTCTGGTGGGGGTTGGTATTTTTGCACGTAGCATTGGTGTTCCAAGTCCACGATGTGGTGACAAATGTGACATTTTTTCTTTCCTCGACATACGTGTGCCTTGGCATTATTGGTAAGTATGCCTTGTCCACACGTAGGGCACAATCTCAGCAGTTGACAAGCGCATTTCTTCTGTGAACCTTGCGTTTTCAGATGTTGTTGGTAACAGGTAGGGCTGACAAACGTGCGCAGACAAGTGGAACAAGGCACTGGTTCTTCGCTCAGACAGGGTGGAGAGGCCAAACATCCTGAGCATTTCCATCCACAATGTTTGTGTTGCTCTCGATTATTATAGCCATAGTCACATTTCTCACAATAATAAACATATCCCAGGAATCCAGTGATACTGGTAATGGTATCGAAATGGTCATCGTGATGATAAAGGTGAATGTATTTTCCGTCCTTAAAGTCTTGGCCTCGAAACAACAGAGGTCCGCGCACTTCTTGAGGGTGCACTTTCAAGGTGTATCGTGGAGCTAGGACATCTTGCAATTTTTGCATCTCGGGAATGCCACAGGGTGTGTCTTTGGGCAGTCCGGCTTGTTGTAACAGGAGTTCTGCTTCGTTTCGTTGTTTGGCTCGGTCGGAACGTTGAATAGTGTCCCAGGTTCTTTTCCATTCTACCGTGTCGTTCTTGTTGGCATAGGTTCGTCCCACCACGATGGCACGGGCTAAACACATCTGGTCATGAGGGTTGTTAATTCGGACGAGACTCGTTTTGGTGTTGCGAAGGTCGTCCACCAATAACATCTTTTTGCGTCCAGTCCCTTGAGGAGGAGAGACGTGGGTCATGTCCAGTGTGGCTTTACCATCGGTGATGTCAAACTGATCATTAGATTGTTGTACGTGTTGAATCTTGTCCATGACTTTGGAAGCAGTTAATTCTGCAGGGGTGCTAAACTCGATCCAAACAGGGGATTTCAAACCGTCGTGTTGTATGGAAAGTCTCAAGCGATCGTCTTCTTTGGGTTGACATTGTCGCTTGAGTGCAGTGAGCAAAGAATCCCACACCTCAGTGATGAACCCTTTTGCTTTCTCTAACGGCACTTCAGCCTTGAAATCTTTAAACTTCACCGTGTATTTGTAAGCCGTGGTTCTAAATTTTCTAGAGGAGCGCTTTTCCGTCTCTCGAATGGAATAGTACTTTTCAGGGTTAACTAAGGGTGATGAACTTGGTTTAGAGGGTTCGGATTCTGGTTCACTCATGTCCTCTTCAAAATCACTGGCATGAATTTGTGCCAAGATCTCAGCCCTGGTACGAGGCGATAGATCACGTTTCTGCCTCTTACTTTCTTCTTTCTTCTCGAATGAATGGGATCGTTTCATCTTGAAAGCAAAAAGTCAAATGACTCAAGTTCAAACACCATAAACTACTTTATAGTCATAGCAGACCAGCGTATATAAAAGGGTGTGTGTCTTGTCCTTTCACTATTCATTTCACTCTCGAGCCGAGCACAACGATGGAAGAGACTGACCAGATGGAACGTTTCGTCAGAGCTTTGCGAGGGGTCATTAGAAAATTCTCTTCAGACCAGCCTACGGACTACTCTCCTTCCTTTAGAGATAAAAGTCAAGATACTTGCTATATCTGTCAGAAGAAAGGGCATTGGTCTTCAGAGTGTCCAGACCGTCAAAAAAGAAAAAAAGGGGTTAGAAGAGACAAAAGTCAAGATACCTGTTATCATTGTCAAGAAAAAGGACATTGGTCTCCAGATTGCCCAAAAAAGAAACAAGAGGAGTCAGAAGAAAAGAGGAATTCTTCAGAAGAAGAGAGGGATCCTTCAGAGGAAGAGAGGGATTCTTCTGAGGAAGAGAGGGATTCTTCTGAGGAAGAAAGAAGACAGGTGAAGAAAAAGAAACAGGAGAAAAAAGAAGAAGGGAAGAAAGCGAGGAGGAAGAAGAGGAAAAGAGTGTGACGGTGAAGAAATTCAAAAAACGGAGAGACTAAACAAGGAGAAAAGAAGAAATTAATGAACTTTTAATTAAAGTGTTGTGTTATAAATTGTGAATTGGATTGTAAAAAATGGAGAAAAGAATAAATGAATGATATAAGGTAAGTGTCTTTGAGTTGTGATTTTAAAATAAGAAGCTACACTCACGCACTCATACACAGACACGTATTAAAAGGGTAACATGGGTGAGTTTTTTTTTTTTTTTTTGAGTTATTGGCAAATTGAAATTGTATTTCTTTTCGAGAAATGTGGGTGGCCCTGAAAAGGGCCTTTCTTCTTCATGGTGTAGGGGTGAGTTTAAGCAATCAATTTTAACTGCCTTAAGCCTTTGCCACGGCCAAGGCCTACTTCTGGACTGCGTAATGTTGATGATGATGATGATTGGGTTGAAATCACTAAGGGTGGTACGGTAGGCTTAGTCACAGGGTTGACATGTTTGGCTCGGGAAGGTCGTATTCTCTTCGGTCGTGATAAAGAAGTCTGATACATTTGTTTAAGACTTCTTAACTCCGCTAAAATGTCTAACAGTATCGTGACCGTTTGATTTTCACCCTCTTGTTTCTTTGCTGCTACTTCTTCTTGCTGTTGTTGCTGTTGTTTTTTTCTTACCTCTTCTTGTTGCTGTTGCTGTAGGAGAAAAGTCTGTTCCGCTTCCTTTTGTCGTTGTATAAATTTCTCCAATTCTTCTTTCTGTCTCTGTCTAAAATTCTCCACTTGCGGTAATGAAGAAAGTAACGAAGGTTCCGGAACAAATTCTTGCGAGGAGAGAAAATCCACAAAATCCCAATTCACCTCTTCTGAAAGTAAGTCCGGGTTCCTTTGGGCAGTCTCCCCTGCTGGTGCACCCCACTGGATCGTTTTCTGAGTTTCCGTCATGTTGAATCACTGTCGCATAGATTGACTGCACACAAGCGCTAGCGAATCTATATTGACTACGTGACGTCACAGACTGCTCTCTTCGGATTGGATGCGAACTGACTGAATTCTGTAACGCGTGTTCGGATTGGTAAATGAACTCAATCCGTTTCAATCCTTCCTCCGCCTATAAATAAGCGCCGTTCAATGCATTGATTCACCTGTTCTCGTCGCTTCAAGATGTGGACTACAGTTGAGTCATCCACCCTTGTGTCTTCCATGATGTTTCGGACAGACTTGCTCATGTATGTCCGATCGAAGTGGACCGTTGTCCACAGGACAAACACCAGCCTGTGGATACGTAGGATCTACGTCGAAAGACAAGGATGCCTGAAAAGAGTGCTGATGTACGGACCAACAGTAAGACGCAGCCTAAGGACAAGAAGAAGACCAATGCGGTGCCATTTATGTTAATGAATAAATTAACATAAAACCCAAAGGCCCTTTTCAGGGCCAGCCATATTTCTCGAAAAGAGATAGCCTTTCCATTGCCTACCCCTTTTTTAAAAAAATTTTTTTTAAAATTTAAAGAAAAAAAATCCCATGTTAAATTCCCCTTGTCCGTAGAGTGACCCACGATTTATTCCCATGTTAAATTCCCCTTGTCCGTAGATTGACCCACGATTTTTCGCCATGTTAAATTTCCATTGTCCGTAGAGTGACCCAGGGGTCCCTGTAATGCTAATTCCCATTGTCCGTAGGGTGCCCCACTTCACTACTCCTGGTTTAAAATCTGAGAGCACGGGCTTGGAATTGTCAGGACTGGCCTTCACCTGGTTTAACATCTGAGAGCATGACTTTTGAATTGTCAGGGCTGACCTTCACCTGGTTTAAAGTCTGAGAGCATGAGTTTGGAATTGTCAGGACTGGCCTTCACCTGGTTTAAAATCTGAGAGCACGAGCTTGGAATTGTCAGGACTGGCCTTCACCTGGTTTAACATCTGAGAGCACGAGCTTGGAATTGTCAGGACTGGCCTTCACCTGGTGTAAAATCTGAGGGCATGAGATTGGAATTGTCAGGACTGGCCTTCACCTGGTTTAAAATCCAAGAGCATGACTTTTGAATTGTCAGGACTGGCCTTCACCTGATTTAAAGTCTGAGAGCATGAGTTTGGAATTGTCAGGACTGGCCTTCACCTGGTTTAAAATCTGAGAGCACGAGCTTGGAATTGTCAGGACTGGCCTTCATCAGAGCATTTGTACACTACTATAAAAAAGATGATTAACTTTCTATTTCCCCGAGTTTTTATTACATAATTGATATTTGTTTCCATTCTCGTTGAGAAGCACAGTACTAGTTTGAACAACGTCGGAATTTACAAGTTTTTAAAGTTTTGGAGAAGTAATTTTGTCATTACCCGAAGCATTGCTGATCTGTATTCTATGTTTACTTACAAAATCATTTTCTACTGGGATAAGAAGCTAGTTTCTTTTCTTTTGAGAATTTGTGCCGTACGATGTATACGCCTGTGTGTTATTTAATTGAATGGATTTTGTTTTTACCGTTATCTTTGGCAACAGCACAAATACGTTATTAAACATTTTATATTTCTTTTTTCAGTCAGTTATTAATTTACTTCGCCTAACAGTAACTTTCAATAACCAGGCATTTGGGCTCCCTTATTTGTCAAAGACGGCTTCACATTTGGCCAAACGTTGTAATCCTTAGAGCCATCTTTCAGCGCAGTAGACCTTGACGGATTACCTTTACAGTATTATATATTTTCGTTCACAGTTTGTATATAGCTCTAATATTTTAGTTCAGGCTGCCTGGATGGGAATGTGGACCCACATTTTGTAACTTAGTAAATCTAATCAAACTAGGTCTGAACTCACAACCCTCTCAATTAGGTACTAATTGTGACTGAGTGACATGTCAGTAGTGAATTAGTAATGACTAAGTGCATCTGAATCTAAAATAAAATTACCAATAAGGGACACATGAGGAGATAATGCCTACATGGTTAAAAGCGGATGGCGGTAGGGGGCCTAGAGTCTGAACAATAAAGCAATATCAAGTACCTTCTTATAGCTTTTGCTCCCCATATAATTGACCTTAATTATCTACCTGAGAATCAAAATATAACTGCAGATACAGTGACATCTGACTATGCACTCTTCAGTGGACAATAATCATATAATATAATTATACTACTGTATTTAATTTGAGTGTAATTAGCTCGCCCCGTGGATATTATATAAATCTTAGAATTCTCCCTCAGTTTCTTGCATAACGTACTTTCGTTACAGAACATTAGATAAAGTTGCTGAACAATGGAAATTTGGATACTCAAGAAATGGGTCTTCTACGCGAATTATACTGACAAGTTAATGGCAAAATGGTTCCAGTCCAACCATTACATGTTATTTGAAGAAAAGACCCGTTCTTACAACCAATTATAGGGATCATACAACATTACATTTTGTGTAATATATGTGTTGAAACTTTGGAAAGGACACACAATTAAATGCCTTTGAGACAATATTCCATCCATTCATTTATTCGTCCGTCAATACATCTATTCAAAATGGAAACTGTATATATGTATACATTTTCTTCAGCGGGCGTTTATTCTTTCATCTCCGTTCTGTCCATCTGTCCAATTATACAATGATTCATCCACCCATCAAGCTATCTACATATTATTTCGTGGTCTGTTCTCTTTTACTGTGGGAAATTAAACTGGTAGAATTTTAAATTTTTACTGTGGGGATGTGGCCTGGCCCGATGACCCCTCTTGCATCTCGTATGAGGCAAACTAAGTGGTGATAGGGGGCAGTTTTGCGACAATGGGAAAATACATTACAGAACCGCTTGGGCACGTTAAGCGACAACACATTTTACCACATCCTGGGGCTGTTTAGCGGCAAAGGGAATTTAACATTGGACATGATTGGCATATATAGGGACAAGGGAAAGTTGGGTTGAATGGGAATGAAACAGGTGAGTTGACGTCACGGTACTGGATATTGGTACCAATGTGGCAAGGGGTTGACCTCAATACGCGCTATTCTAGGAAGAGACAAATACAGTAGAGATATGGACACAGACATATAAAACACATAGATATAGATTGATGAATATTAATCTATCACACCTAAACTACAAAATCGACTGAAAATTTTTAGGCAAGAGAATAAATATATTTTCGAGACAGTGTAGAGGCCCTGAAAAGGTCCTTTGGTTTTATTCTTCTTATTCTTTGTCTTCTAATTCCTTCTTTTACTCTACCATCTTCTTAGTTTTGCTATCGCTGATGTCTTCTTTTTTCCCCATTTTTTTCCTCCAGCTGTTTCTCCTGTTCGTAATCTTTCTTCCTCTTTTCTTTTCTTCCTCCTTTTCTATCTTTTCATTCCATTCCCTCATTCTTATTCTATTTTCTTCATCCTCCTTCTCCTCTTTTTTCTTCTTTAATCATTTCCTTTAACATGTCCTTTGATTTTCTTAGATTGTTGATCACCATCTTCACTCGATGGGGACTGTAATAATACAAATCGTCATCCAGTTTGACTTACATCTCTTTGATCATTCCCACATTATCGAAAACCTCATGTAGCTTCTTCATTTTATCAAGGTGGTTACTTCAATGTTGAATGGCGCGAATGAATGAATGAATATAATTAATTATAGTCGCTTACGCAAACTAAGTGCTTTTGCGACTTGTTAGTTCCAGATGACCAGGATATTTAATTAATCGGGGTTGTAGGAATGGATCCCGCGTTTATGTGTGATTGTCACACTTCTTAATTATGATGTCTGGATGAGGCAAGAGAGGAAATACATCTTCATGACGCGCCCGACGTCACAGGAAAGCCAGAAACGCTACTAGGAACGCCAAGGCCTATTGTAACCAAATTTAGTCCAGTTGTACGATTGGACGATAATCACATGTTCCAACGGAGTGTAAGCCACTTGTGTAATTGACCTAATCGATTGAGTTTTGTAATTTTGTTTACCATAAATTATAATAGTTGGAATTTTGTGTACAGAGTGTACTCAGGTTTAGAGAAGAAGAAAAAACATAAATAAAAATAAATAAATCAATACAAACAAAAAAGCTGCTAATCATCTGGGTGTTAGTCACCGGATTATTTTTGGGTCTTGCATTTGTTATTTTTGAAGGTGGTTTAGAAAGGATCATGTCTGATTAGGGCCATAAAATATAGAGTCAATAGCCAAAGGAAGAAGCCCATGTTTTAAGGCAATTGTGGAAATCATTGTTCTTTGTTGTTTTCCTTCCCCTCGTTTTGTTGCTTTCTGGGTTGTTACTTCATCCGAGGATGGGTTAGGTTGACTTTTGACTTGACTTCCTGGTCGCTTCATTCTTGATGATTGACGACCTTTATTCGTTGATGTTGTACTCTTCTTCTTTGCTGTTTGCTGTCACAATAATTTTCAAATAGAACATTATCACCCCACCCCCCTTTTTGTCAGCAATTGGTCTGAGGTAATTGCTTAGTGGTAGTTACTTGTGTGATGTGTTGATAAATCATCGTTTTTGTGCATGTTTCGTTTATTTCCGCCTTGTGCGGAGGGTCCTGATGACTGGGTTTGGGTCACCTTATAATTCTTAATTTTAGAGGGTAATATTTACTAGTGGTTGTGATTTAATTTCCAGGGGCCTGGTGGCGGCGTTGACCACCTTATAAGAAAATGATTTACGGGGTCGATTAAATTGTAATGTTCTGTTGTTGTGTTTAGACCTTGGTTAGTACAAATGTTGTTATGATTAGTTTGTTAGCTACATGTATCAGGCTGGGAGAAAAGAAAGTGGAAACCTTTTGGGGGTTCTTCAATTTTTAATTTACTGATTTATTATTTCTTTGAGAATACTGGCCTTTTTGCTGAATACTCAGGTCCCAATGGACTTATCAAAGGCGCCATCTTTGGTTAAGACCTAGGTTATAACGGTCCGATCTGAGTGGGTTTGATCTTTAGCTAGAGGCATACTATTTTTAAATTGCTGCTTTAGCTCCAGGGTTCTAAGTTTGTTGCATTTATCGAGTTGTTTTAAGTATAATGTTATTTTTTTGTATGTTAATTATATGTTGTTGTTTAGCTTGTGTCTAGGAAGTCTGGATATTTGAAGGGGGATCCACTCCTTTTTTGGTATGTCTGAAATTCCATTCTGTGGGCGTGATATCTGGGACAGTTGTTGAAGACATGTTCCAAAGTTTCTATTGTAGTGCAGTGAGGGCAGTGCGTATTGTTATTTGGTCCATTACTGAGATGTTTCCCAAAACTTCCCTTAAGCACGTTTTCTTTCGGTTTTTATTCTATTAATAAGTTTAATGTCGGAGTGTAGGCTGTTTGGTAACGTGATGTTCCTAGTGACATTTTTCTGCCATTGATACAGGTGTCTGTCCTTGCTGGTGTTACCCCATAGCTGTTGTCATTTGTTGTTGATTTTATGAGTTATTTGACAATATATTTCCTGCACACTATACTATATGGGCACTACTGTGTTAAACATGAGGCTGGATTTTGCACTTAGATCTGCTTTATCATTCTCTGGTAAGTTGATATGTAACGGTACCCCGAGGAAATCTAGTTATTGTTGTTTGGTTTCTATTTATTTGATGTTTTATAGTGCCTCTTCGATTAGATTTCCACTGCTTTTGAATGTGCCGTATTCGAATGATTTTAATACACTTAGGGAGTCGTGGATGAAAACAAATTGTTGTGTAGTTTGGCATGCTATCCATTTGAGTGCCTCTTTTATTGCCCATAATTCAGCCGTGTAGATTGAGCACTCATTTAGGAGCCTATCCCGCAATGCAGTATTGTGCTCCGGGATGACCAAGGCCGCTCCCGTTCTGTTTAGCTCTTTGGATTTGGTTCCATCCGTATATATTTTGATATGTGTTGGATATGTTTCGGCGATGATCTTTTGAACTTCTGCTAAGATTCCTATTGGGTTATGAAACTTGGATCCAAGCTTTTGGGCGGATAGGTTGATGTTTGGGGTGCTGTTTTTCCATAGGGTGTGATCAGTTAGTTGGAGTTGTTCTGCTTGTATCCCAGTTTGTCCTAGTTCTGCACAGAGTGTGTGAACGATTTTAACTGTAGGGAGATTCGAGACAAGTTTTGTCGAAATGGTGTCTTGCCTTTATTAATTATGGTTTTCTTCGGGTTGTTTTCCTTGTGGATTGAATTCCTGGTGGCATACCTTAGAATTTGTTTTTCCCGCCTTAGGTGTAGGGGAAGATCCCATGTTTAGGAGCTGTGGTTCGTCTATTGAGATGTTGGGTAGAGTGCCCGTGCAAAGCCTTAGCGCTTTATATTGGATGTTGTCTAATTTGCGGAGTAGAGTGGTATTTGCCGATTTGGCAGCCGTAGTCAAGTTTGACCCTAATTAGTGACCTGTAGAGCATTATTATGGTTTGTCGATCCGCTCTCCATGATGTTCCCTTTATTATTATTTTTTTATTATAGCAGTTTCAGATCATGCCTGCATCTTTTAATGAGACTGGTTAGATGTGGTTTCCATATGAGATTTTCATCTAACAGCATCTCCAAAAAGTAGGTGTCTTTGACGAAGGTTTTGGGGGTATTTTGTAGGTACAGTTTAGGGTATACTTTGTTGCGTTTGTTGGGTGGGGAGCAAAGCATTCCTACTGTTTTAGTATTTGATATTTGGAATCCCCCGTTGTCTGCCCATGTGCCGATGAAATTTAGGTTCTGTTGCAGTTGGTTAATAGTGTTCTGGCTGTTTGGGTTGCCCGCTGTTCAAATTCCACTATCATCCGCGAACTGTGATAAGTCTATCTGTTTTGTATCAATACATTTTCTGAGTTCGTTAGTAGTGAAGGGGGACACTTTACGTACAATGGGAATTAGCATTAAAAACACCCTTGGGACACTTTACGTACAATGGAAATTTAACATGGAGAAAAATCGTGGGACACTTTACGTACAAGGGGAATTAACATGGGAATAAATCGTGGGACACTTTACGTACAAGGGAATTTAACATGGGAATAAATTGTGGGATACTATACGTACAAGGGGAATTTAACATGGGATTTTATTTTTTTTAAAAAAAGTTTTTTTAAAATTTAAATTTAAATTTAAATTTAAAAAAGGGGTAGGCAATTCAAAGACTATCTCTTTTCGAGAAATATGGCTGGCCCTGAAAAGGGCCTTTGGGTTTATGTTAATATGCCCTTAACATAGAGGGCATTTGCGACATCTTCTTTTCCTCAAACTTCGTCTTACAGCAGGGCCATACATCAGAGTCCTCTTGAGGCAACCTTGTCTCTCTATATAGACTCTTCTTATCCACAGGCTGCTGTTGGTCCTGTAGACAACGGTCCACTTGGATCGGACATACATGAGCATGTCCGTCCTGAACATCATTGTTGACACAAGGGTTGAAGATTCAACGTCGGTCCACATGTTGAGGCTCCGAGAATAGGTGAATCAATGCAGTGAACGGCGCTTATTTATAGGGACAGAAAGGATTGAAACGGATTGAGTTCATTCACCAATCCAAACACGCGTTACAGAATTCAGTCAGCCCGCATCCAATCCGAAGAGAGCAGTCTGTGACGTCACGTAGTCAATATAGATTCGCTAGCGCTTGTGTGCAGTCAATCTATGCGATAGTGATTCAACATGACGGAAACTCAGAAAACGATCCAGTGGGGTGCACCAGCAGGGGAGACCGCCCAAGGGAACCCGGACTTACTTTCAGAAGAGGTGAATTGGGATTTTGTGGATTTTCTCTCCTCGCAAGAATTTGTTCCGGAACCTTCGTTACCTTCTTCATTACCGCAAGTGGAGAATTTTAGACAGAGACAGAAAGAAGAATTGGAGAAATTTATACAACGACAAAAGGAAGCGGAACAGGCTTTTCTCCTACAGCAACAGCAGCAAGAAGAAGAGGTAAGAAAAAAACAACAGCAAGAAGAAGTAGCAGCAAAGAAACAAGAGGGTGAAAATCAAACGGTCACGGTACTGTTGGACATTTTAGCGGAGTTAAGAAGTCTGAAACAAATGTATCAGACTTCTTTATCACGACCGAAGAGAATACGACCTTCCCGAGCCAAACATGTCAACCCTGTGACTAAGTCTACCGTACCACCCTTAGTGATTTCAACCCAATCATTATCATCATTACGCAGTCCAGAAGTAGGCCTTGGCCGTGGCAAAGGCTTAAGGCAGTTAAAATTGATTGCTTAAACTCACCCCTGCACCATGAAGAAAAAAGGCCCTTTTCAGGGCCACCCACATTTCTCGAAAAGAAATACAATTTCAATTTGCCAATAACTCAAAAAAACTCACCCATGTTACCCTTATAGTACGTGTCTGTGTATGAGTGCGTGAGTGTAGCTTCTTATTTTAAAATCAAAACTCAAAGACTCTTACCTTATAACATTCATTTATTCTTTTCTCCATTTTTACAATCCAATTCACAATTCACAACACAACACTTTAATAATAAGTTCATTGATTTCTTCTTTTCTCCTTGTTTAGTCTCTCTGTTTTTTGAATTTCTTCACCGTCACACTCTTTTCCTCTTCTTCTTCCTCCTCGCTTTCTTCCCTTCTTCTTTTTTTCTCCTGTTTCCTTTTCTTCACCTGTCTTCTTTCTTCCTCAGAAGAATCCCTCTCTTCCTCTGAAGAATCCCTCTCTTCTTCTGAAGAATTCCTCTTTTCTTCTGACTCCTCTTGTTTCTTTTTTGGGCAATCTGGAGACCAATGTCCTTTTTCTTTACAATAATAACAGGTATCTTGACTTTTGTCTTTTTTATCCCCTGTTTTTTTTCTTTTTTGACGGTCTGGACACTCTGAAGACCAATGCCCTTTCTTCTGACAGATATAGCAAGTATCTTGACTTTTATCTCTAAAGGAAGGAGAGTAGTCCGTAGGCTGGTCTGAAGAGAATTTTCTAATGACCCCTCGCAAAGCTCTGACGAAACGTTCCATCTGGTCAGTCTCTTCCATCGTTGTGCTCGGCTTGAGAGTGAAATGAATAGTGAAAGGACAAGACACACACCCTTTTATATACGCTGGTCTGCTATGACTATAAAGTAGTTTATGGTGTTTGAACTTGAGTCATTTGACTTTTTGCTTTCAAGATGAAACGATCCCATTCATTCGAGAAGAAAGAAGAAGAAAGTAAGAGGCAGAAACGTGATCTATCGCCTCGTACCAGGGCTGAAATCTTGGCACAAATTCATGCCAGTGATTTTGAAGAGGACATGAGTGAACCAGAATCCGAACCCTCTAAATCAAGTTCACCACCCTTTGTCAACCCTGAAAAGTACTATTCCATTCGAGAGACGGAAAAGCGCTCCTCTAGAAAATTTAGAACCACGGCTTACAAATACACGGTGAAGTTTAAAGATTTCAAGTCCGAAGTACCGTTAGAGAAAGCAGAAGTGTTCATCACTGAGGTGTGGGATTCTTTGCTCACTGCACTCAAGCGACAATGTCAACCCAAAGAAGACGATCGCTTGAGACTTTCCATACAACACGACGGTTTGAAATCCCCTGTTTGGATCGAGTTTAGCACCCCTGCAGAATTGACTGCTTCCAAAGTCATGGACAAGATTCAACACGTACAACAATCTAATGATCAGTTTGACATCACCGATGGTAAAGCCACACTGGACATGACCCACGTCTCTCCTCCTCAAGGGACAGGACGCAAAAAGATGTTATTGGTGGACGACCTTCGCAACACCAAAAAGAGTCTCGTCCGAATTAACAACTCTCATGACCAGATGTGTTTAGCCCGTGCCATCGTGGTGGGACGAACCTATGTCGACAAGAACGACACGGTAGAATGGAAAAGAACCTGGAACACTATTCAACGTTCCCATCGAGCCAAGCAACGAAACGAAGCAGAACTCCTGTTGCAACAAGCTGGCCTGTCCGAAGACACACCCTGTGGCATTCCTGAGATGCAAAAATTGCAAGATGCCCTAGCTCCACGCTACACCTTGAAAGTGCACCCTCAAGAAGTGCGCGGACCTCTGTTGTTTCGAGGCCAAGACTTTAAGGACGGAAAATACATTCATGTCTATCATCACGATGAACATTTCGATACCATTACCAGTATCACCGGATTCCTGAAATACGGTTATTACTGTGAGAAATGTGACCATGGTTATAACAATCGAGAGCAACACAAGCATTGTGGATCGAAATGCACAGGATGTTTGGCCTCTTCACCCTGTCTGAGCGAAGAACCAGTGCCTTGTTCCACTTGTCTGCGCACGTTTGTCAGCCCTACCTGTTACCAACAACATCTGAAGACACAAGGTTCACAGAAGAAATGCGCTTGTCAACTGCTGAGATTGTGCTCTACGTGTGAACAAGTCATACGTACCAATAATACCAAGGCACACGTATGTTCAGGAAAGAAAAAATGTCACATTTGTCACCACATCGTGGACTTGGAACACCAATGTTACGTGCAAAAATACCAACCCCCACCAGAGAAAGAGGACGGTCACAAGAAGAAAGGCAATTTCATCTTTTTCGATTTCGAATGCATGCAAGAGACCGGCATTCACATTCCTAATTTCTGCGTGGCTCATCGAGCGTGCGAGAAGTGCATTCAAGAACCTATTTTTAGTCATTGCCCTCACTGCAGCAAGATACCCGGAGGGCGTGAAAAAATCTTTCGGGGACCCAACACGTTAGCCGATTTTGCCCAATGGGTCTTAGACCCCGTCGACAAGACGTGGAGCCAAGAGGACATCGAACGTTACGGAGATTGTCATCGTCATGCCACGGTGATGGCTCACAATTTCTCCGGATACGATGGACAGTTTCTTTTGAGGTACTATACGGAACAAGGCACCGAACGTTCTAAAGTGACTTTGAACGGAGCCAAAATCATTTTCATTCAAGTGGGACAAGTGCAGTTTAAAGATTCGATGAGCTATTTGGCCATGCCTTTGAGTCGAATGCCTAAAACGTTTGGAATGACAGAAATGGCTAAAGGGTACTTTCCACACTTTTTCAATACGGAAGCCAATCAACACGCCGTTCTACCCCATTTGCCCGAGGCTCACTATTACGACCCCGACAACATGCGTACCGAACAACGAGAAGCTTTCTACGCTTGGTACCAGGCTCACGCCTCGGACCCTTTCGACTTTCAGGAAGAAATGCTAAAGTATTGTCGTTCCGACGTGGACATTTTACGGCGTTGCTGTGGAAAATTTCGAGAACTGTTCATGGAACACGGAGGGGTCGATCCTTTGAAAGAAGCTTGCACCATTGCCAAAGCGTGTTCCTTAGTGTATCGACAACGATTCATGCCTGAAAAGACCGTGGCTGTCATCAGTCCTCAAACGACCCACTTTGTCAAACGTCAATACTCGGTCAAAGCCCTACGTTGGTTACATTACTTGTGCGACAAGGAAGACAAGTGGATTCAGCATGCCCGCAACGGAGGGGGCGAAAAGACCATCGGAACGTATTCGGTCGATGGCTGGGACTTAGAAAACCCCAAGATCGTGTACGAGTTTAACGGTTGCTTATTTCACGGATGTCCCGTCTGTTACCCTGACCGTGGCACTAAAAATCAGTTTTTGCAACGAACCATGGAAGACTTGTACCAGGACACTTGTCAGCGGCGCCTAAAGTTGGAACAGCAAGGATACCAAGTGGTGGAAATGTGGGAACACGAGTACGATCACCGTATGAAAACCGATCCCGAGTTTAAACGCCTCGTGGAAAGTTACCAGTTCGTGGACCCGCTGAACCCGAGGGATAGTTTGTACGGAGGAAGGACCAATGCCACCTGTTTGCTGTACCAAGCCGACGAAGAGAAAGGAGAAGAAATCAAATACTTGGACGTGTGTTCGCTGTATCCCTACGTGTGCAAATATTGTCGTTTTCCCGTAGGGCACCCACAATTGCTGACGGAACACATCGACCTGAAAAACATTCGACAATACGAAGGCTTGATCAAGTGCAAAGTTTTGCCTCCCACGAACCTCTACCATCCCGTCTTACCTCACCATTGTCAAGGCAAACTGATGTTTCCCTTGTGCCGTACTTGTGCCGAAACGTGCAACCAAGATCAGCTTTGTCAGCACACACAGGAAGAACGGGCCTTGACGGGAACCTGGGTCAGCGTAGAATTGTTCAAAGCTCTGGACATGGGATACCAACTGTTAGAAGTGTACGAAATTTGCCACTTTCCCAAGACACAACAATACCACAAGGGTGACCCTACTCAGAAAGGCATTTTCGCAGACTACGTGGATGCCTTTTTGAAACTGAAGCAAGAAGCCAGCGGCTATCCTTCCTGGTGTCACACTCCCGAAGACCAAATACAATTCAAAGAGAAATACCGGGAACAAGAAGGCATCACTTTAGACCACATCGAGAAAAACGAAGGCAGGCGATCGTTTGCCAAAGTGATGTTAAATTGCTTGTGGGGTAAAATGGCACAACGACCGTGTTTACCCAAGACGGAATATTTGACAGAACCTTCCCGCTACTTCCAGATGATTCACGACAAAACCAAATACATGAAACACGTGGACGTCGTTCGAGAGAATTTAATCTTGGTCAATTACGAAGAAGATCTGGACTTTGTACAAGACGACCCTTTTGGAAATGTCATCATTGCGGCTTACGTGACAGCCCATGCTCGCTTAAAATTGTACGAAGCTTTAGAACTGTTAGGGGAACGCGTCCTGTACTTTGACACGGACAGTTGCATTTACATCCATCACCCGATTCAACATCACCCTAACATCGAAGGAGACCGTTTAGGAGCCTGGACAGACGAACATCCCGACGACAAGATTCTAAGTTTCGTCAGTGGCGGTCCCAAAAATTACGGCTACGAATACCGTGACAAACAAGGAGAAGTGCACACGACGTGCAAAGTGAAAGGACTGACTCTGAATTATCGTACCAGTCGAGTGGTCAACTTTGGGGTATTGAAAGAAGCCTTGCAATCGGGAGAGGATGGAAACTTTAAAGTGACCACCTACCAACCGAACAAAATTGTACGTTTACCCACTCACCACATCGTCAGTCGGCCCTTGGAAAAAGTCTATCAAATTGTATACCAGAAGCGAGTTCGACTTCCCAATCATTTCACCTTACCGTACGGTCACGTCGGTATTGGTCTGTATATAAAAAAGGAACCCTAGGCAAGATCGATAGTTCATTGTGACTACCAAGACCGAGCAAACAAGATGAATACTTTGAAAGAGACATCGTTCCAGTTTGGGGATTGTAAAAAAGTTGTATCTTCCTCTAGTGTGACTAATATTGGATGGATAAGACCCATGCATTGCGACGGAAAATGTCCGGAAGGAAACTGCGATTGTCCATGTGGTTACCATTGTAATTGCGTAACGGAGTTTGCAGACGAGTGCGATTGTGAGCCTTGCGATGGGACCGATGCTGTACCTTGTGACCTGAGCGATGCCGTAAAGCATCATGGGAACTTTAGTGCCCCTACCCCTGTCATGGAAAGTGATGCTGTGCGTGTCAAACCTGTGGGATGCGAAAGCGATGCTGCTCGTCCTCTTGGACATTTTACTGGGTTTCGTTTTAAAGGGGAATGTCGACCTTCACGTTTACCTCCCTACGGATGTCATCCAGCCCTGAGCAAACTCCTACCCATTTCACTCAACCCTCATCGAAACGAACCTGTGAAAAACGAATATTCGTTTCCTGTGCGTTCGTCGGAATACTGCGACTTTGAAAATCGTCTTCAATCGTTCAAAGGAAAATGGCCAAAGTATCTGGGAGGACCGACCCCCGAAGAATTAGCCAGAGCCGGATTTTTCTACTTGGGCGAAGGAGATAAAGTCAAGTGCTTCAGTTGCGGTGTGTCACTTCACCACTGGGAACCGCAAGATTCGGCCTACGTAGAACATGCTCGATGGTCACCGAATTGTCATTACTTACCTTTAGTGGGACCGAGACATTGAAGTAACTTCTTACCATAATCATCTGTTCATGGATACTTTACAAGAGAACATTTGTGCTTTGCCTGTGGAGTTGAGAGAACGCATTTACCGAGAGCTGGTCAAAATACAAGTGAAACGTAAAGAACAATTGCATCCGATACGTCACCGGTGTTTGAACCACTGGTACCTGAAGGCTATACAAGGACTGATTCAATTGAAAGTGTTCCATTGGACAGACATTGATCAACGACCTCCTGGTTATAAAAAGGAATGGTTTGGTATTGACGATTCTATCTACTACATTGTAAACGTATTGCATCGAATTCCAGAGGAAGAGTTAACGAATTACCAACATCTTTCACACAATGTCAACTTGGTGAAAGAGGAAACTTCTGAACGAATTGTAATGTGTAGATTAGTGACTCAACGATTTAAATTCGACACTGAAGTGAAACCATGTTTGTGCAAAGAGTACATTTCTTGTGTCAGACCAAAGAGGATTTAGTATGACCTATTCATGGATACTTTACAAGAGAACATTCGTGCTTTGCCTGTGGAGTTGAGAGAACGCATTTACCGAGAGCTGGTGAAAATACAAGTGAAACGTAAAGAACAATTGCATCCGATACGTCACCAGATCTTTAACCACTGGTACTTGAATGGTATAAGAGAACTGATTCGTCAGAAATTCTTTCAATGGTCAGACATTGTTCAACACTTTGAGGTCGCTAATGATCGACATGTTCATGATTATGGTTACTTCGAGATTCACCTACAGCAATACATTGAGGAAGACAAGTTAAAGGATTACCAACATATTTTACGTGGAATCTACTTAGAGGAAGAGGAAACACCTAAACGAACTCTGACGTTTCGGTTACAGTATGCAAGATTTAGATTCCCTACTGGAGAACGAAGATCTCTGGCTAGAAAGTACGTCTATTGCATCCGAAAAAAAGAGAATATAAAAACAGGCTGCCATGCCACGGTTTATGTCACATGTCATCCAACAGATTCCGTGGAAGGAACTCAATGACCATATTCAAACCGTGGATCATTACCATCAATTATTACAAGAACTGTATCCATTCAATTTTGGACGACAAGTGGTGTGTGTCTTAGTGACTTGTTTTCTGGGATTTCGTTTACCAGCCGATTCTTTGTGGACTCTTTACGATCAGTACTTACCACCTCCATGGCCTTAAATGGTCACGAAAAACTCCTTTTGCTCAAAGCCTTGCGTTTTCATCTGGATACTTCTCGACCTCAACAGGAAAAAAAGATTCGTCAACTTTTAGTGACCCAAGACGTGTATGACGATGTGTGTGTAGCTTGTGACTTACACCCTCATTGGACAGATGTTCGTGATTGGAAAAAGGGGGGTTTTGAGGCTTGGACCCAAGAAGTGGCCCAGTATGCACAAGAGTTGTTCAAGGAAAAAAGTTACTTTTCAACCCGTGTTAGTGACGGTGCCAGAAGAACCCGTCACCGAGAACAACCACTCGCTTCAGGACAGGACTGTCATGGACATGCCTGAAAGGTCATTCCGGGAGGACACTTGTGTGACAATACCTCATGTAGAGACTGTAAGAACATTACACACTGTCCCTAGGACATCTTGGTTAACCAAAACATGTTGTACAGACACTTGTTTATATTCCACTTTGATCGCTTTGCTGTGTTTTATATTCCTGTACATCACTATTTGGGTTGTATGTATTTTTGTCTTTCGTGTTCATATTTGAAACATTCAATAAACGTGTTCTGAAAAAGTATATAAACTCTTGTCTTGTTTGTTTTTTCGTGTCACAAGTGACATTTCTCATACCATGGCTACCTCTGCTGTCTCTGCTCCCTCTTCCTCTACTGTCAAAGTCATCGACGAACACTTAGATCGTGCCAGTTGGGAGGCTTTGTATCTTCGCCATCCCTTTAACATGCTCATTGCTGGACCTAGCGGTTCAGGCAAAACCGAATTCGTCAAACGTTTGATCGAACATAAACATCATTTGATCGATCGGCCCCCTCAACGGATCGTGTGGTGTTACAAAGAGTGGCAATCGGCGTACAGCCTCTTGCGAGAAAGTCAAGGCGATTCCATCGTGTTTGTGGAAGGCATTCCTAAAGAAGACGATGGCATCGTCTCTGACTCCCGTCTAACCCATTTGGTCATTTTCGACGACATGTTAGGAGAAGACGAAGAAGAAATTAAATTGTGGTTTACGCGCAAAGGGCATCACCGTAATGCCAGTGTCGTTTACATCACCCAAAATTTGTTTCAACAAAGTAAAGCCCATCGCACCATCAGTCTCAATGCGCATTACGTAGTCTTGTTTAAAAGCCCTCGAGATAAATCGCAAGTGCAAGTCTTAGCCAAACAGTTAGGAACGCCTTGGCTGACTCAGGCGTACGACGATGCCACTCAAACGCCACACGCCTATTTACTCGTCGATTTGAAACCTACGACCCCCGAGGATTTGCGATTTCGTACCCACTTGTTTCACCACTGGTGCCAAGACGGAGGACCTGTCCTGTACACGTCTCCGTCCTCGACTTCATTTCACTCCTCCCATGAAAAAAATCTATAAAAACCTCAGACCCTTTTTCGTCTGTCTCACACAGTGTGAACATGACGTCCCTTCAGTCACATCTTCCCGTCAAATTGATTCGTGCCTTGTATGGCATCAGCCGAGAAAAAGATCCACAAACACGAGCCCGTGTCTTAGAAGCTAGTCTCAAAGAAGTCTTACGATGGTTCACGGTGACGGCACGTCAATTACTCCAAGGAATCATTCAGATTCCTCATCAAACCCAACGCTTTTTCGATCGAAACAAAGTCGCTTTGGTCCAACTGGCCGATCCCCGCATCGACACTCAAACCAAAAAACAAATCATTTTGAAACCTGGAGGGAGCGGTACTCTAGGAGGGGTCATCATTCGCTCACTCTTAAGATGGGATCCTAATGCCCCCAAAGTTATCCCCAAGACAAAAGTTCAACGAAGCCCCAAGAAGAAAAAGAAAAAGACCAAGTCCCCAAGAAGAATAACTTCTCCAGTGGCAGGACCCTCCTCTTACCAGACACCACCACCATCACCCCGGAAAAAGAAAAGAAGCCCCCAGAAAAAGAAACAGAGAAAAAGTCCTCAGAAAAAGAAAAGTCCACAGAAGAAAACTAGTCGCAAGAGAGGCACTTCGGCCAGGACGCAACCTTACACTCGCAAACCACGACCTGCCACAACGTCTCCGGCAGCCTCACGTTTGTCCACTTCTCCGTTGATGTCACCAGGAACTGAAGAGTACTTGGAGACGTTGATCACACCAAGAACTTCTCCGTTGATGACCCCCAAAAGAACTTCCCCAGTGGCAGGACCTTCCCATTTAGCGGCAGTGGCTGCTGCTCACAAAGTACCTTCTCCCAAAATCAAAGTTCAAGAAAGATCGGGCATGTTACAAAGTTTACTGGATTTGTCCAAGCAAGAACTGGCTCGATTTAGTCCGTTACGTACCCCTGCACGACGTGTCATGCCTGTCCTCAAACTGATAAAACGTAAAGACAATCAGTGGCGACGCGTTCCAGTATAAAAAAGGCCTGTGACCGAGTAGGGTATCAGTGTTTTTAGGTGCTCCTAAAGACTCAAAGATGTCACCCTCCAGAAAACCCCAAGGAAAGAAAAGGAAAGGACTGCCACCACGTTTAGCCAAACATGGGGACCTGTTATCTGTCCTGTCCAAAGCTTCTCCACCCCTACGAAAAAAACTCATTCAAACGGCCTCCAAAGAGGTCATCGATACCGTGTGCGAATGTTGTTTGAACGTTTTGAAAGGCACGATCCCTTTGTCCAAACACCAGAAACAATGCTTAGGCAAACATCGTCACGTTCTTCGGAAAATGGTTCAAAAGAAAGTTCCCATTCGTCAGAAAAAGAAGATGTTGGTCCAACGTGGAGGTATTTTACCTCTCTTGTTAGGCCCCATACTGAAAGGAGTCTTGGGAACCATGTTGGGAGGACTGATGGGAGCAAGATAAAAAGGCCTTCGGAAGTCCCAAGATCTCAGAATTCACCCCTGACAACCCCATGGAAGGACGAAAACTAGCTTTAGTGCCTTACAAACGATGGATGGAATACCATCGGTGGCAAGAACAACGCACCCCGCATTTACCTCCCAATCCCAATTTGAGCGAGATGTCCCAGTTACAACACGAATTGCAATCCTTGCTGGATCGCCAAGATTTGTCCGAAACAGAAAAATCGCAAAAGTACGGTCAACTCTTACAACGACTGCAACTCTTTCACCAGAAAGCTTTAGACGAAACAGCTCTACCCACTTTGAAAGATTTTAAGACCTTGATGAAAAGTCCAGCACCATCACCAGTACCAGTACCAGTACCACCAGTACCCGTGACCAAGACAGAAAAAGGAAAAGAAGAAGAAGAAGAAGGGTTTCAAACTCCACCAGAAAAAGTACGCAAGTTAACAACACCACCTACCTCCAGAATTGGATGGATTAAAAAGATGATGACCACCCCTTCTTCCTCACAAGAGAAAAAGAAAGTGAAGACAGAAGTGAAGACAGAAGTGAAACAAGAACCGATATCCCCCGCTCAGACATCCTCCTCCTCCTCTTCGACACCTATTGCCGGTCGCACACGAAAAGCCTTGCAATCCAAGAAAATACCCCAAGAGAAAAAGAGTAGCCTCTTCCAAGAGTGGGTGCCTTATTAACACACCAATCCACACAAAAAATGGAAAAAGTCTTAGCTAGCATTTACTACGATCCCTCGCATCCTGCAGGTTACGCAGGAGTTCAAAAATTGTATCGTGCTGCCAAAACGCGACTGAAAAGTCTCCGTTTACCTCAAGTGCAACGATGGTTACAAGAACAAGCTACCTACACTTTACACAAACCCATTCGACGCAAGTTTGCCAGAAGTCGCACCCGAGTGGAAGGTATCGATCATCAATGGCAAGCCGATTTAGCCGATGTCTCTCATTTGGCCAGCTACAATCGTGGTTACAAATATTTGTTTTGTGTCATCGACGTCTTTTCCAAATTTGCCTGGGTCGTACCCTTGACTTCCAAATCCAGCAGCGAGTTAGTGCGAGCCCTGCAACGGGTGTTGAAACAAAGCGGTCGTCGCCCTCTTCGATGGCAAACGGACAAAGGCACCGAATTTCTGAATCAAGCTTTCCAAAAAGAATTAAAGAAACGTGACATTCATTTTTTTACCACCGAGAATCCCGAAACCAAAGCCAGCATCGTGGAACGTTTTCAACGCACTTTGAAAGAACGCATGTGGAAATATTTTACGCATCACCACACTCTGAAGTACATCGACATCTTACCGCACCTGGTGCAAGCGTACAACCAATCTTACCATCGAAGCATCGGACGTGCCCCGCAAGACGTGACTCCCGACAACGAAGTGCTGGTGTTCGAGCGCCTGTTCGGTACGTCCCCGACGAGGGCTGTCCCCAAGAAAAGTGGAGAGTTGACCGTAGGAGATTGGGTGCGCATTGGCAAAACCAAACGCACTTTCGACAAAGGTTACTTACCTAACTGGACGACCGAACTGTTTCGCGTCACTGGACGAGTACATGGCCGTCATCCTGCCGTCTATAAATTGGAAGACATGAACGGAGAAGTACTCAAAGGAACGTTTTATTTGCCCGAGTTACAACGTGTCACCAAAAAAGAAGACGACGTGTACGACATCGAAAGCATTCTCGAACGCAGAACCCGTAAAGTGGGCAAACGACGTGTCAAAGAAGTCAAAGTACGTTGGAAAGGATATCCACCCAGTTTTGATTCTTGGATCGACGCTTCGCAAGTCATCGACTATAAAAAGAAGTGACCATCATGCCCTTTCACACAGCAGACGCAGCTACGTCGACCACTCCTCCTTCCCCTAGTTCTTCTGTGCAAGATTTACAAAAACAACCCTTGTGGGTGTGGTGTGGAGAACGTGTGCCTAAAACGCAAATCGTCTTTTTCTGCCAAATCTTCGTGGTGTATTGTGTCATCGGGGCAGCCATCGCCAATTTGAGTTTGCAACAAGGAGACAAACAATTGTGGACCATTTTATTGAGCAGTTGCATCGGTTACCTACTTCCCAATCCCTCCCTGAAATTCTCCTCAAACGGGAACGTTGTGTCCAGTGCCAGTGCCAGTCACCACTCCAACAACAATCACAACCAGAACCCCATTTTGGGCGGAGACACGCCTCTGACGTCCAGTAATATCCCCTCGGACAGCCACAGAACTCTAGAATTATGAGTCACCAAAACCAATTTTACTTAACCTTACCCAGTGACAGTTCCATGGAGGTGTTTCCCAACAACACGTTGTGCTGTTACACGGCCAAATTACCTCAAGCCATCCCCTTAGATCACGAAGCCCATTGGGAAGTGGCTTTAGTGGAAATGATTCACCCAACCCAAGTCCAAAATATCATTGCCCAGCAAAATTGGTTTAAGGTGGAAGTTCATGACAAACAATTGCAAGATGAGTTGGATAAGATTGGCACATCTACCAATAGAACCTATGATGACAAACTTAAAACGTGGACCTACAACTTGTCCATTCTCCCAGGCTATTATTTCAGTGGTCATCATTTGGTCAGCGCCATAGCTTCCAGGTTTAATGGCGTGTTCCATAAAGCTTTGAGTAATGTCCAAAAAAGTGTCACCCTGGAATACCACAAAATAGCTCGTCGCTTTCTGATGAAATTTTCTGAGGGGTCCAAAAAATTCATGTCTTTCTTATTTTGTCCTGAATTGTTTGACATATTGGGCGGTGACACGGAGATGAGAATGGTCATGATAAAGAAAAACGAATTGCCAGTCATTTCCGACAACGATATTTTTGCCAGGTATTTTCGTTTCCCGGTAGAACTGAACCAAGGACTGAATTTGATCTTTGTGTATTCCGATATAGTGGAGCACAACGTGGTGGGACACACCTCCGTGCCGTTACTGCGTGTCATTCCTTTCAAAGTGGATTCTGCCACAAACGCTGACGAGGAAGGTGGAAACACTTACCACGTTCACCGCGAATTTGTCCATCCTCACTATTTACCCGTCAGCAAGTCGTATTTGGACACGGTCAACATTACTATAAAAGGAGATTTGGGGCAAAATATTCCATTCACCAAAGGAAAAGTCACGGTGAAACTCCATTTTCGAAAACGGTTCTCTCACGACTCGTAAGTAAGTAAGTCATGTATCCAGTGTACCAAGGGGTGGCTCGACAGCGAGGACACGGTTTAGGAGACATGTTAAAATCGGCCTTTCGTTCGGTGGCCCCAGTGTTGAAACCGATGGTGACACGCGGATTGCACGCCTTGAAAGATGCGGCACTGACACAAGGCAAAGAATTTCTCCAAAATGTCATCATCGACAAACAAAACCCTAAAGAAGCCTTCATGAGGGCAGGCAAAAATGTCTTGCTGCAAACGGGCAAAGACATTTTGGGTCGACGAGAGACACCTATAAATGCCCTGCACGCTACCGAGTCAAGCATTCAGCAAGGACAAGGCAGAAAGAGACGACGAAGAAGAAAACACCCTTTCACCAGACTTCAAGCGAGAAAGGCCAAGAAAAGAAGAACCGTTCGAGACTTAGACGTTTTCGATTATTGAGACACAGCAACAACAAAAAATGATGCACCGAGAGTCTTGCGCCTGTTCCAAGACGGAACTGGATCTGTTTGCCATGCCCCCCACCATGATGACCATGCAAGAATCCCAATGGGTGGAATTTCATCCCGTCTCCTCACTGACCGATTCCGCTCCCATCGAGTTTGAAATCAAAGGACAGCCCGAAGATTACATCGATCTGAATAGCAGTTACTTGTACTTGAAAGTCCAAGTTCTAGATAAGGATGGTAATGCAGTAAAAGACGATGACGAAATAGGTCCCGTCAACAATTTCATGCATTCTTTGTTCAGCTCAGTGGATTTGTACTTGAATAACAAACTAGTCAGCAGCAGCATGGATACATACCCTTACCGTGCCTACTTGGAAAATCTCTTGACGTACGGAATAGATGCCAAGGATAGTCATCTCAATGCCTGTGTGCTGTGGGTAGCTGACGAAGCGGGCAAGTTAGAAAAAACAGATACATCCAATTCCAGCTTTGAGGCAAGAGCAGACAAAATCATAAACAAGAAAAGTTTAGAACTGATGGATCGTTTGCATTTGGACATGTGGTTGCAAGAGAAATATTTGCTGAACGGGGTGAATGTCCGCTTGAGACTGAATCGCAGCAGTGCCGCTTTCCATTTGATAGCTGCTGATCCTACTAAGCCTCCTAAAAGCACAATTTTAGAGGCCAAACTCTACGTACGACGCGTAGAAGTGTTACCCAAAGTAGGTAACGACATCAGTCAAACGTTGAGCAGAACAACCGCCAAGTATCCCATACGACGTGTGGAAGTGAAAACGTTCACCATTCCTGCTGGACAGCATTCTATGATCGAAGATCATCTGTTTCAAGGACAGCTACCCAAGCGTTTAATCCTTGGTACGGTCCTGAATTCAGCCTTCAACGGAGCCTTCAAAGAAAATCCTTTCAACTTTCAACACTTCGACGTGAAGAAAATCGAAGTCAGTCGTGATGGCAAGACCTTGTGTACCCGACCTTTCGAACCTGACTTTGCCAACAACAATTACTTGAGATCGTACTTGTCCCTGTACGAAGCCACGGGTCAGTTAGGAACCAACACCAGTCACGGCATTGAGTACGAAGATTATGCAGGAGGCTATGCTTTGTGGGCTTTTGATTTCACTCCAGACCAAGGCAGCGACGAGGGACATTTCCACCCTATAAAATCAGGCCAGATTCGTGTGGAACTTCAGTTTGCAAAGCCACTGGACAAGACAGTGAACGTCATCCTGTATGCAGAATTCGATAATACCATAGAAATCAACAGTTTGAGAGAAGTCATTCTAGATTATTAGAAGTCATGGAAGACTGTTATCCCTCTTTACCTAGTGAAGAAACTTTGGACATGAAATGTGAGGAGACTGTGGAAGAAGAAGTGATCATGATGAAATCGAGATGGCCAGAACAAGAAGCCCATTTAGTCTCCTGTTTTGCCAAACACTTGGTCGACAAAATAACAGAATTGATCAAGAAAAACTGCTATGGATGTCAAAACGATCATCCCAGTCAAATTCAACACGATAAATGCCTGATGTTAAGTCAAGAAGAAAAATTGGACGAGTATCTGGACGAAGCTTGGAGTCTCATCTCGAACAAAGACGTGTTGCACCAGTGGTATAAAGACTTGCGTGAACATTCTTGTCCACCATTAACCACTCAAGAGATCCATCGTATCGAAGCTCTCCTGAATCAGAGTGAGGAAACAGAACGAATAACCGTTTATTCGTCAGACATTTTCAAGCAAAAAGTCAGGATCGAATTGACGACTTATTATTACCTGTGAAGAAGAAAACAAACAAACACAAAAAATGGATACCTGGGAACTTTATTACCTTTTGAACCACAGTTCGTATACGTCTTCTTGGAATCCCGTCGTCTGTGCTAAAGATGAACTCCCTCATCGCAAACCTAAAGACCATCAAGCTTACGTGATCAACACGGACGATAGTCATCTCCCAGGAACCCACTGGGTAGCCGTTTACTTTCCTCAAGAAGGCTGTGTGGAATATTTCGATTCGTACGGATTGCCCCCTTTGGAAGACGATATCATCGACTTTATGAGAAGAAATGCTCAAACCACCCGATTCAATAACGTGAAATTACAAGGCACAGATTCCTTGGTGTGTGGACAATATTGTGTGTATTTTCTGCATCATCGCAGCCTGGGCTATTCCTTAGAACATTTAGTGACTCATTTCGATCCTCGTTCTTCTGCTAGAAACGATGTGAAAGTACATCGATGGTTTTGTGACCAGTATGCTTATCTTTTGTCTCAAGCTAGGAAACGTAGTGTCCATCAATGGCCTAATGATTTCCAACAGTGGAAATCACAATTTCATTCACAACGTTGTCAGCCTTGTTTAAAGTAGATTGTATTTGAAGAAAAGAATGTTTGTGATTTGAAAAAAATTGTTTGATGTTATAATGTTGAATTATTGTTAAAAATGTTGTTGTTTAGTGTTAAGTGATTTTTTTGAATAAAAAATGTTGTGTTATGAAAAAAATGCCTTTGTGGTTTGTTTAGCTATAAGAATGTTGGATTGATGCTCTTTCATTTCTTACTATCCCTCTCATGAACGTTGCGACTCGAAAACCGTGTGGGGGATGTTTTCCTTCACGTCCGCGCTTTCACTTTAAGAACCGGGTTGTTCCCAGTCTAGCCATCCATTGTCGACTCATCCTCCTAAGAAGATGTGCTCCAAACTAGCTAAGCTCAACGAAGCCTACGTGAATTTGCATAGGGTCAGACACAGTCTGATACCGAAGCCAGAAGAAATAGAGAATGTGAGAATGTTAAAAATCACTGAAGACCTGATAGAAGAGCTCTTCAGAGAAGAAATGAACAAGGAGAAAGAAGAATGGACAGAGAAGTACAGACTTCAGAGACAGCAGCAACAGCAGCAACAACAACAGCAACAGCAGCAACAGCAGCAACCTGAAGCTGACAGAGGCTTTGTCGATTGTCGTATCGACACCAAAGAATTCTTCTTCTCTTTCCGAAGAAGCAGACCTATCGCCAGAAAGTCTATCCTCAGAGGACATCGCATTCTTAGAAACTAAAAAAGAATGCCATAGCAAAACAAAAAACAGCCCTTTTCAGGGCTACCCAATACTCTAGAAAAGAAATAACTATTAATTTGCCAATGTGTGTAGGTAGAGTAGTGTGAAAATAAACACTAACTCTTTCTTTAAAAATATGAGGGTATGTGTTTGTGTGTTTGTGTTTGTAAGTGATAAAGTAAGTTGGTGTGGATAGTAGATTAAAATGATGTTTGGTTTTTTGGGCTGTTTGAGGTGTATATTTGGGGTTAGATTGGATTGCTTTGCGTATGTGGATAGTCTATTGAAGTGATGGGTAGCATAAAAAAGTGAGCGAGTGTTTCTTTTAGGTCCGCGCGTTGTTGTTTTTTTTTGGTCATGATCTAGGTAAGATGAATTTTATGTTTTTAGGGGGATGTTTTCCTTCACGTTCGCGCTTTCAGTATAAATTGAAACTCGTTCGGCAGTCCAGCTACCCTTGTTGATTGATCAACACAGCCAGAAGAATGACTAGCAGAATAGTGAAACTGTTAGAACTCCAGATGCACCTGGAATATGCCAGGCGGATAGTAAACGAACTATCAGCGGAGGCTATAGTAGAAGAAGCAAGAATAAAGAAGGAAGAAGAGGAGAGAAGACAGAGGGAAGAGGAGGAAAAGAAAAGAGAAGAGAGGATGTCGTTTAATATTCCTGAAACAGAGGATTGGGGTGCTGAAGCGAATCATCCTCCCTCTGCGCTCCCCAGAAGAAAGGTGAAAGAAGACTGGGGAAGAAGATGCGTGTGTGGCGCCAGGCCAGGACGGTGCAACCATTAGATAGGTGCATCAGGAGTTCAAAAAACAGCCCTTTTCAGGGCTACCCAATACTCTAGAAAAGAAATAAGGATCAATTTGCCAATGTGTGTAGGTAGAGTAGTGTGTATATAAACACTAACTCTTTCTTTAAAAATATGAGGGTATGCGTTTGTGTGTTTGTGTGTTTGTAAGAGCTCAGGTATGTTTGTGTGAATAGTAGATTATGGGTTTCTTAGCGTATGTGAAGAGTATAGTTAGGGTTTTATTATATGAAATGAGAAAGTAGGGGGATGTTTTCCTTCACGTACGCGCGTTGTTGGGTCATGATCTAGGTAAGATCCATTTTATGTTTTAGGGGATGTTTTCCTTCACGTTCGCGCTTTGAGTATAAAACTAACAGTGTTGGCCATTGGAACCCATTCTACGGAATAAGCAAACAAGAAGATGCCAGCAGCTTCAGCTTTATACAACGATCTTATGGGAAGTTGGTATTGGATGGTAGATGGATTGAGTGTAGTAGAAAGGGTTGAACAGGAATGGAGGTATGCAGTGACAAAAGACTTCGTCTCAAGACAAGTAACCAGCCTCCACTTATCCGTAAATATTGTAAAAGAAATGATAGATGATGAGGAGAAGAGAATCAGAGGTTTAATTAACCCACCGTATGTCAAAGTGGGTAAGTTAAAAGAAGCGATAGATCATGTGACGAGTGCAAGGTGCTTTCTAGAAGACATTGCAGAATGGACAGATTGGTGTTTCGCGAAGTGGGGGTTAGAAAAACTTAAGAAAGCTGAAGAACTAATGAGGAATGTGCTGACCGAAGAGGTCAAGAAGATCAAAGAAAAGTGGTTAAAGGAAAGAAAAGAAGAAGAAAATAGAAAAAAAAGGGATGAATTTGAAAAACTGAACACAAACTGGATGAAAATCCAAGAGAAGTTCCGGGCCATGGGCCACCCGGACTGGTTGCCGGAAACAGAAAAGAAAAAGAAGAAAGGAATGATGGACAAAATAAGAGGATGGTGGAAGAAGTTAAAAAGTTAAAAGAAGAAGAAGAAAAAACCCAAAGGCCCTTTTCAGGGCCAGCCATATTTCTCGAAAAGAGATAGTCTTTGAATTGCCTACCCCTTTTTTAAATTTAAATTTAAATTTAAATTTTAAAAAAACTTTTTTAAAAAAAAAAAAAATCCCATGTTAAATTCCCCTTGTACGTATAGTATCCCACAATTTATTCCCATGTTAAATTCCCTTGTACGTAAAGTGTCCCACGATTTTCTCCATGTTAATTCCCCTTGTACGTAAAGTGTCCCACGATTTTTCTCCATGTTAAATTTCCATTGTACGTAAAGTGTCCCAAGGGTGTTTTTAATGCTAATTCCCATTGTACGTAAAGTGTCCCCCTTCACTACTTTCGTTAATCATGATGTTGAATAGGGTGGGGCTAATAACACTTCCCTGTGGTGTTCCATTGTCCAATATATATGTATTAGAGTGTGCGTCCCCATCTCTAGTTTTAATTTGTCTCCCTGTTAGAAAATTGGAGATCCAGCGATGCATGCGACCTGTTATACCGTACTGGTTTAGTTTAGAGATTAGGCCGTTGGTCCAAACCAGGTCAAAGGCTTTTTCGAGGTCTAAAACGATCGCAATGAGATGTCTATTCTTTTTCCTGTTTGCGTTGAAGGCAAGCTTAATGCTAGCCTCTAATCAGACAAGCTGATATATGGTAGATTGTCTAGATCTAAATCCGCCTTGGTATAAATGGTATTGTTCTAGATGATGTTTGAGGCGGCTGTTTATCATGGTCTCCATGATTTTACATATGGTGTTGGTCAGGGAGATTGGTCGGTATGAACTGATATTTCTGATATCTTTTCCAGGTTTGGGAAGGGCAATAATAACGGCTTGTTTCCTTGATGTTGGGATGTTTCCAGTTTGCCATATCAGTTAATCAGATTGGGTATTATTGCCTCCATGTTAACGGGTAGATGTTTTTATGTATCGTAACCTAGTGGGTCTTCGCCTGGGGATGTGGACTTTTTGTTGTGTAGTGCTTTTCTCCATTCATTTACGCTAAATTGATCGTTAAGCTGTGTGTCTTTGATGTTTATTTGGTCTTTGAATAGCTGAGGGAATACATTATCCAATGCATGTCGTATTTGTAAATAATTTTGTGAATGGTTGTTGTTACTGCTGCAGTTGGAAAAGTGTAGAGCCAGTTGTTCGGCTTCGTCTTTGTTATTGTGAGCTCCGGATATTCATGGTAGTGATATTGGGACTGTTCCTTTCATTGCCTTAACGTTTCCCCAAACTTGTTTAGAGCTACTGCTGTGGTAAAGTGTGAAACAGTATTTGCGCCACTAGTTGGTTTTTGCCTCTTTTATTACGGTCCGAGTTATGGCCTCTTTGTGTTTGTAATCGAAAACGTCAGTAGCTAATTTTGTGTGTTTGAATCGATTTAGGGCTTTTTTTTTTCCTTGATTGCTATACGGCATTCATCTGTCCACCATTTTATGGGAGTTTTATATATATATATATATATATATATATATATATATATATATATATATATATATATATATATATATATATATATATATATATATATATATTCCATTCGTTTTAGGTATGCTGTTTGATGCCACTTCATTGATTGCCTGAGTTGTAGTACCGGTTTGGCGTCATTGTTATGTAGGTCTGACAATTGTATCTTGCCTAGTTTTCGTTCAAATTAGGTTATTGTGTTTTCCACCTTGGCGTGTGTGTAGAGTATAAGACATATTGCGAAGTGGTCACTTCCGAGTGTGCTTTGTTGAAGTACTTCCCATTCGCTGATGAGAGCTATGCTAGGTATGGCAATTGTCAAATCGATTGGCGTTTAATTTTCTGGTGCTTGGGTCCAGTCTGGTGGGAGCACCAGTGGTTAGAATAACTAGTTGGTGTTCCATGACGTATTTTTCTAGATTTTCCCTCTAGTATCTACATGGTCACTTCCCCATTCCATATTATGCGCGTTGAAGTCCCCACATATAAAACTGTTTTGACCCGCATTCTTTAAATTTTTCTATATAACTTTCCATGGGGTTTGCACTTGTACTTCCTGGATCACATATATTATAGATGGATAATTTTTATACCTTAATTTGATGTTGACTGTTTGGTATTCTATGTAGCTCCCATTTATATATATGTTAAGGTTAACTTCGGTGGCTTCTAGAATTATGGATATCAATGGCTAACCCCCCGCACCTAATACCATTACTCCTATTCTTAAAGAATCTAGTATCATAGCCGTTTGTTTTGGGTATACCTTTGATTGTGTTATTTAAATGTGTCTCTTGCATAAATAAGATACTAGGTTTTTGTTTGGCGTTGGTGATGGCTGCTACTAGTTCCCCATGATTCTGTTTTAGTCCTCCACAGTTCCATTGTCAAAGGAGTAGCTTGCTTTCATAATTTATATTAGCGTTTGTATCCATCACTATTCGTTAATGTTTATTTAGTTGTGTTATTAGGGTGAGTTTAATTGGTATTGGGGGAAATATTCCTGTTAATTGGATAAGTAATTGAAAGAAGTCTTGTTTTTTATTTGATTGTTGTTGGAGATTTGTTGAATTCGTTTATGTAACGCACTAATGTAATTGGTTATTAGTCTCTGATCAATATTATCATTGATGTCTGCCCCACTGCTTTGTACTCCTGTCTTGTCCACACACCATGGAATTTGTGCCTTGTAATTTCACATTATCGAATCGTGTCGTCTGGGCATTTCTTCTAATAAAGTCGATGATGTCGTCTTCCAAAGGTGATAGTCAATGCGACTCCACACAAATATTTTTAGGGAAGTAGATGGCTACCCAGTGGGTTCCTGGGAGATGAATGTCGTCCATGTTGATGACATAAGTTTGATGGTCTTGAGGTTTGCGATGAGGCAATTCATCTCTAGCACACACCACTGGATTCTAGGAAGTAGTATACAAACTGTGGTTCAAAAGGTAATAAAGTTCCCAGGTATCCGTTTTTGTGTTGTTGTTTTCTTCTTCTTGTTTTTTGCTTTACATGTAATAATAAGTCATCAATTCAATCCGAACGTTTTGCTTAAAAATCTCTGACAAGTAACTATTTATTCGCTTCGCCTCCGTACTCTTAACCAACATGGCATCGATGTGATGGCTCTCTAAATCACGTAAGTGTTTATACCACTGGTGCAACACGCCTTCTTCTGAGATGAGACCCAAAGCATCGTCCAGATACTAGTCCAATTTACTTCTTGACTCAGCATCAGACATTTATCGTTTTGAATTTGACTGGGATGATCGTTTTGACATCAATAGCAATCTTTCTTAATCAATTCCGTAATTGTGTCCGCCAGATGTTGGCAAAACAGGAGACTAAATGTTGTTCTTGTTCTGGACATCTGGACTTCTTCACTATGTCCTGTTTCGTCTATGTCTTGGGGTTCTGCTTCCATGGTGCCCTTTCATTCCATTTCCAAAGATTCTCCACTATTTAAACAGGAATTACAGTCTTCCATTGCATCTAATAGTATAGAATGACTTCTCTCGAGCGATTTCTATGGCATTATCAAATTCGGCATACAGGATGACCGTCATCGTCTCAGGTAGAGCTTTATCAAACTAAAGTTCCATACGAATCTGTCCGAATTTTATGGGGTGGAAATGTCCCTCGTTGCTGCCTTAGTCTGTAGTGAAATCAAAAGCCAACAACGTGTAGACTCTTGTATAATCTTCTAGCTCTGGGGTGTGAAGGCCTCTGGAAGGTTGTGTTCGTTGTCTCTTACTATCATGTCCTTCCTGTGGCGTCAGTGAAGGAGGAATGCCTTACTCAGTAGCGTCCAGGGCATTTATAGGAGGTTCTCGTCGACCAAAAATCTCTTTACCCGATTGAAGCAAGACAATTTTACCTGCTCTCAAGAAAGCTTCTTTAGGGTTTTGTTTGTCGATGATGACATTTTGGAGAAATTCTTTGCCGTGCGTCAATGCGGATTCATTCAAAGAGTGCAATCCTCGCGTCATCATCGGTTTCAAAACGGGAGCCACCGAACGATTGGCCGATTTGTACATATCTCCTAAACCATGTCCTCGCTGTCGAGCGACTCCTCGGTTCACTGGATCCGTAACTTACAATTCGTTAGAGAATCGTTTTCGAAAATAGAGTTTCACCGTGACATTCCCTCTGGAAAATTGAATATTTTGTCCCAGATCCCCTTTATAGCAATGTTGACAGTATCAAAATACGACTAACTGAGGGGTAAATAGTGAGGATGTACAAATCCGCGGTGAACGTGATATGTTTTTCCACCTTCCTCGTCAGTGACCGTGGTAGAATTCACTTTGAAAGGAATGACACATATTAACGATGAGGAGGCGTCTCCCACCACATTGTACGGAGTCCCGAGTGGCCGAATGGTCTAAAGCGCTCTCCGTTACGAATCACTGCCATCTCACCTCTGTCTGCGTGGGTTCGAGTCTAGGATTCGGCCAATGTGGGTATGTGAGAAAGCTTGCCATTAGCCCAATAGACAATGACCATTCACATGAAAACAGTATGAAAACCAATCAACGAATTTAAGGGCCCAATAGACAATGACTATTCACGTGAAAACAGTATGAAAACCAATCAACGAATTTAAAGGCTCACTAGACCATGATTCTTCACGTGCAAACAGTATGAAAACCAATCCACGAATTAATAGTGCTAATAAAAATATTTTCTTTCCAAAACCAAGAATATATATATATATATATATATATATATATATATATATATATATATATATATATATATATATATATATATATATATATATATATAATGGATTCTTTAGCATGTATATAAACTGGATATCCAACAATGTATACAAAAATTCGCAAAATACTGACATTTGTATTCACTTTTTTGTGTAGAGATAGAACTTGCTCCATCAATAATTTTTCACATCTTCCCTTCCTCCTTAATTTTCTTCAAAATCACGTGTCTCTCAGTATTGGTCCCCACTTTCTTTCCCTGGGTGATCATTGCTACTTCTTTCCTCCTCGGGTTTAATGCACGCTTTCATAATTTTCTACAAAATATCTCGTGGGTCGGTGGTTCTTTCCAGGGTTTTCCCGGGTTCTTCCTCCACCATATAACTGGTCGCCATGCATAGCCTATCATGTGCTGAAAATGGCATTAAACCCCACAACAGCAACAACAACAACCACATTTTACTCCACCACATTGGAGTACACAAATATCAAATTGAGTCCTTCGTTCAGTTTTACGGGGGATTCAAAAGCCCTGTAAAAATCCATGTTACTGTTGATCTTCGGGCTCAAATTCTGTACTGACAACCGTCGAGAAGTCCATCCAGAAATTTAAACATTCTACATTAAACCTGATGGACAACGTTTCGGTATCCTGAAATGTCATCAGTATACGACAAGCACTTTATTTTACTCAGTTTTTACACCGCAGCCGCGAACCTGTCAGCAATTGTGTCCAACAAATGTTTCCGCTAAAACAATAGTGCTAATATAATAGCCTGCAGGAATTTTCACAGTATAAATGCTGAATAATGGCTTGCTTGCTGGCTTTTTGTCACCCGAAAAACCCGATTTTATTCATCTCTACTTGCATTTTGCCCCACAAACAATTTAACATCACGTTGGCAAATGATCGCATTCCTTCGTTTTTCTCCACGTGGACTAAATTGATGCATTCCTGCTCCCAGCATTAATTAATTTACATATATCTTGCTTGAATCTGCAAACAAACGAATTTTGATTGATGCTTATGGAAGGTAATCCCTCACTCGATTAATTCCGAAATAAAATGTACACAAAAAGTGGAATATGCCATCTAACAAAAATGTCAGAATCGCATAATTTGCAACAGGTATATCAACCGTAGGGCAAAAATTTACCCGCATTATCTGTGCGCCTTAGTCGAGTCAGTTTGGTTGATAGCACTGGGCAATCATTAAGCCAACCATTCAGCACCCATGTGGACACAGCTGTTGCCCACACTTAAATGAAAATTTCCAGTTGCGAAATAAAATGACTATTATTTGGACAACACATGATTACTATTCAAGAGCATTTGTACCTATGTGTGTGAATGTGTGTGAATGGGGGTAGGGTAGGAGGTAGGGTAGGGGGACTAGTGAGAGACAATCGATTAGTACTTCAATCAAAACACTAAACTATAAATTAATGAATTCTGACTGGAAAGGAATTCGGTTAACTAACCCATGAATCATTTCGTTTCTAACTGATAATGCAGTGTTAGTAGGATGATGTACGGTCAATAAGAAAAGAAGAAACATACATGTTTCACTGGTCAACTTTTTGGAAATCCCGATTGCCCTCTATCAAAACATACTCCAGCTGAAAACAACATGGATTTTATGTTTAAATAAAACTAAACGAAGAGCCACTTGTAAAATAAAATATATCTCAGAACAAACTACGCAGGGCCCGGGGACTCCTGTGCGAACTTAAAAAATTTTGAAAGCTCCCGAGGCTGAAGCTTCCGGCAACGCCATAAACCATAAACTTAAAGGTCTAATAAACAATGACTGTGCGTCTGAAAACAGTAAGAAAACCAGTCCACGAATTTAAAGTCCAATAGACAATGACTATTCACGTGAAAACAGTATGAAAACCAATCAACGATTTTAAAAGCTCACTTGACCATGACTCTTCACCTGAAAATAGTATGAAAAACAATCCACGGATTTAAAGGCCCAGTAGACAATGACCATTCACGTGAAAACAGTATGAAAACCAGTCCACGAATTTAAAGGCCCAATAGACAATGACTATTAACATGAAAACAGTATGAAAACCAGTCCACAAATTTAAAGGCCCAATCGACAATGACTATTCACGTAAAAACAGTATGAAAACCAATCAACGAATTTAAAAGCCTGATAGACAATGACTATTCACATGAAAACAGTATGAAAACCAATCAACGAATTTAAAGGAAGCAATAGACAATGACTATTAACGTGAAAACAGTATGAAAACCAATCAACGAATTTAAAGGCCCAATAGACAATGACTATTAACGTGAAAACAGTATGAAAATCAGTCTACAAATTTAAAGACCCAATCGACAATGACTATTCACGTAAAAACAGTATGAAAACCAATCAACGAATTTAAAAGCCCAATAGACAATGACTATTCACATGAAAACAGTATGAAAACCAATCAACGAATTTAAAGGCCCAATAGACCATGATTCTTCACGTGCAAACAGTATGAAAACCAATCCACGAATTAATAGTGTTAATAAAAATATTTTATTTCCAAAACCAGGAACAAATATATATAATGGATTCTCTAGCATGTATATAAACTGGATATCTAACAATGTATACAAAATTCGCAAAATACTGACATTTGTGTTCACTTTTTTGTGTGGAGATAGAACTTGCTCCATCAGTAATTTTTGACATCTTCCCTTCCTCCTTAATTTTCTTCAAAATCACGTGTCTCTCAGTATTGGTCCCCCCTTTCTTTCCCTGAGTGACCTTTGCTACTTCTTTCATCCTCGGGTTTAATGCACGCTTTCACAATTTTCTACAAAATATCCTTTCCGTCGTGTTTATTACCCTCGTTATTTTTGTGCAAAATCCCTTGTTCTTCAGTCTTGCTCCCTGCATTATTTTTCTGGATGATCCCTATGTTTTCCTTAGGCTTTATACCCTCATAATCAATGAAATCCCAGCATCCTCAAGATCACTCACCTCACACTGAGAATCAGGCCTTTTGCAATTTTCTAACAAACTCTTTTTAAAATTATCTAGGAAATTTCTTTTATGCAAAAATCAGTTTGTATTATAAATCTTTCGAAATGCTATTTCGCTCTTTCGTTATTTTGAAATACTATTTTGTTGAACGAAATGTATTTCGGAAAACACAAAATAATATTTCGAAATAACGAAAAAAGCTGCTTAACTTACCGTTCCTTTCAAATTTCTGCGTTTAATGACCATTTTCCCTGTAACTGAAAATATTGCAAGCTAAATAAATTTTTCTTCTGTATTTCTACTGATACTTTATTGATTGTATCTGCGTTGTATCCGATTGTATATCATTTTATCCGATTGTATATCATTGTATCTGTATATCATTGTAATCTGATTGTACATCATTGTATCTGATTGTATATCATTGTATCTGATTGTATATCATTGTATCCGATTGTATATCATTGTAATCTGATTGTATATCATTGTATCTGATTGTATATCATTGTATCTGTATATCATTGTAATCTGATTGTACATCATTGTATCTGATTGTATATCATTGTATCCGATTGTATATCATTGTATCTTTCTGTATATCATTGTATCCGATTGTATATCATTGTATCCGATTGTATATCACGCATGAGTATAAACAGACCCTGACTTATTCTTGTTTTTTTTGGGCAACTGGAGATCCATAAATGTTGTTGCCAAATCGGCGGCGTCAGTCTGTTTGAGTCTGAATTTCGACATATTCAGGAGAGAGAGAGAGTATTTTTAAAGATACTAAATTATGATCGATAAGATCTTAAGGTATTACCCGCATCACGTCATACTGACGGTTGATTATAAGCAACGTAAAAATTTACCAACATTCTGGAAATTCTAGTTTCATAAACTACATCTATTTCGTACACATCATGTTGAGTTTTCTTTTGAAGAAGGATAAAAATTATTTCAGGTTGTAAAACTGTTCAATTGTAATGTATTTACATCAGCGTCCAAAGCTTATTTATGATCACAGTTTCACAATGAACGAATTTCTTTAATGCGTTCCTTTTTGGGCTCTATTCCGTTTAAAAAAACATATCTAAAAATGTAATTAGTCCTTATTTCCACCATATAACCTGTTTCTAATTTTACCAGTTCTTTGTGTCGATTACAAATCGTTTTATGCACGTACAAATTTTATATTATTATATATTATATATGCCTACTCGAGCAAACAGGCATACTAATAGGAAAATACTGTTATATTAAGAAGGGTTATTCTGAGTCACCTCTGATATGAAAATATTAATTTTTAAACCAGTGTCAAAGTAATCCTACTGAAGGTAAACAACGGCATGTGCATGAGAGAGAGAGAGAGAGAGAGAGAGAGAGAGAGAGAGAGAGAGCACCATAACTTAGTACTTGGGTTTTTCTCAGACATGTCACACATTAATAATGAGTCGCCTTCTATAGAAAGATGGAAAAGATTTCAGATTGTGAAAGCTATATTTTGAATTTACATATCGGACTCTAACGCATATTTATAAAGGTCAATGTCACAATCAACGATTGTCTTTAATGAATTTCTTTTCTGATTCTATCCTGGTTGAAAAATTATTGAAGAAAGTTATTAGCGTGTATTTCCACTCTATGACTTACTTCTCATTATTTGTGTCTATTGATATCTTGTTATACGTGCAAACACTGTATCTATTAGATATCTTGTTATACTGCAAACACTGTATCTATTAGATATCCTGTTATACGTGCAAACATTGTATCTATTAGATATATTGTTATACGTGCAAACACTATCTATTAGATATTTTGTTATACGTGCAAACACTGTATCTATTAGATATCTTGTTATATGTGCAAACACTGTATCTATTAGATATCTTGTTATACGTGCAAACACTGTATCTATTAGATATCTTGATATACGTGCAAACTGTATCTATTAGATAACTTGTTATACGTACAAACACTGTATCTATTATATATCTTGTTATAGGTGCAAACACTGTATCTATTAGACATCTTGTTATACGTGCAAACACTGTATCTGTTAGATAACTTGTTATACGTGCAAACACTGTAAAGCGTTATATATTCAGGATGCCAGAGTAAAAATGGGAGTATAGAAAGAAGTGTGATTCGCTGAGTCACATATAATAAGAAAATCTTCAGATTTACATCGGACTCAAATTAATCATATTGAAGGTAAATAGAGCCGTGCATACTACTGAGAGGGCATGGGGAGGGAGGGTAACACCATCACTTGAGGATTTAAACTCTTAGTTACATTCCTTGTGGACGACAAATTATAACATTATAAAACAAACAAAAAAACGTGTTTTCTTCTCCGTATAAAGGTATTATGATGTATATGAAGAGAAAATAGTAAAATGATAATCGCTAAATTATATATTACATCACGCCACGGCTTAACGGCGCGTCACGTTCGAGCGAACAAATAATGTCAAAAACCTACATGCAGTTGGTTTGAGGTTACGGTTTATCATATTGGAAGGGCCTCAAGACAACAGTCGTGAATTATGTAATTGTCCTCTAATGAAACTAACGAACCTACTCACTAGACTAATGTTATACCTGCGTAGTTTTTCTTGCATCACATTTGTGGTTGTGGTAAAAATTAATTATTAACTTCTATTTTACAAAAGTCTGTGGAATCACTTTTAATTGTGTTATAATATATATAATTTGAGAGGCATACTTTATTTAAATTATTCCTTGGAAGGAAAAGTGCTATCTGGCTTTTTTATACTAAAACGTTATTTTGCGATGATTGTTAATTCATTAAAAGACATCCTGGATTATATCGTTGTGATACATCGATATGTTTGATGCATCAGCCTATTCAAGACTATTTGTATATCATAGCATTCAATATTGGAATTGATTCGGAACACTCTGTCCTTTTTGACTTGTGATAGTCAGTTACGGATTTTTTGGGGATTTAAGTGACAATACTGTAACTTCCTTTTATATTTTCACTTTGCAACATAGAGATTTAAATTATTTGCTGATTTTACTAAATTTGTTGGTATCGCTTTGTCTGTTATGTAGACCATTGTTTCGCAACAGATACTGGAAGCTCGTCGGGGAATTGAATTTCTTTAAAATATTTCAGATATATTTTCGGAATTTTCATTGTCTCTAGTAAACAGTGATGTGATGTGATTTTGATTTTTAACGTAGCTTTAACAATTTTTCAGTCATATCGCTACGATGTCTGCAATGTGGCAGTTTATAGTGATGTCTAGCACTGGGGCATCATGTCGCAGACATGTAGCATGATGTCCCACCCAGTCACATTATCCTGACACCGGGCCGACCAGTCCTGACACTAACCTCTTAATGCTGAGCGCCAAGCGAGGCAGCTGTTAGTACCATTTTTGTAAGTCTTTGGTATGACTCGGCCAGGGATCGAACCCACGACCTCCAGCATCCGAGGCGGACGCTCTGACCACTAGGCCACCGGAGCGGTCTCTAGTAAACATATTAACTTCGCACCTTTAAGAGATCTTTAGCAAAACCCACAAGCAGCCAGAATGTCATATAAGGTAGTGTACTTTGTTTGAAATCCTTCGCAGAAGGGATTAGATTCTGCGAGAAAGGACGAGTTACTTGAGCATGCCAGACAGTAAGCTACTTCGGAAGAAATAGCATGAATTAAAATTATTTTGGTTCAATATTTGGCGAGACTGGAAATTCCGGATGAAGATGCTTTGGGTTTGTTTAGTCAGCCTGTCTCTGGTTTTGGTAGGAAATATTAAAATAATTACAGTTTAAAAAAAAACAGATTAAATTTTAAATTATCAAAGCTTCAGCTTCAGCAAGAAATGTTGGAATTGGAAATTCACAATGAGGAAAATGAGAGGCAAATGAAAATGCAGAGAAATAGAGTATCAGAGGGACATGCAACGGCAAAAAGAAAACTATATGATAAAGAAATACAAACACAAAGAGAGAGAAGAGAAGCAAATGCAGAGAGAGAGAGAGAGAGAGAGAGAGAGAGAGAGAGAGAGAAGAATGGGAAGTGCAATAATGCTTAATGGAATTAGAACTTACAGGCAGGAAACACCTCTAGCCCCTTTACACAAAAGTTTAGGTTTTGATGTTATAAATAATACTAGGATAGTATCCTCTTTTAAAGAAAAAGATATAGACAAATACTTTCCTCACTTTGTGAAAACTCTTGAAAACTTGAAATGGCCAAAAAGAGCATTGGACTTTCTTATTACAAAGTGTACTTATCGGCAAAGCATTGACGTCAACACCTCAATGCCTATACAACAGAGTGCTGATCATGTGGTTAAGGGATATAACATGAAGGGTCATGAGTTAGTACCCGACACATACCGGAATGGTTTAATAATTGTAAGAAAGAAACTGGACAAACCCATATCGAAAATACAAAGGACGAAGAAAACCGCTATTTGATAGGTGGCGTTCAGCTTCGAGGGTTGATCAAGATTACGATAATCTCAGACAGCTCGTATTAGAAACATTGGAAAAAGCTTCTTGAACAACTAACAATTATTCCTTGACTCTAAGAGTTTCATTTGTCAATACGTCTTCATCTAAACAGTTTCTTTCGCTAATAAAAATACAATTCAGTCTCATGAGATTATTTTCAAATCTCAGCCTGGCACAACTTTATAAATCAAACTGCTTATAAGACTGACAGGAAATCCTAACCTCTTCCTACGTGCACTTATTGCAGTATTATAGAGCATGTTATTTTATAATGGATACAGGTTGAAACAAGGCCTAACAGAATAACGAAATAAAGACAGAGCTATTCCAAATGATCTTATATCTACGAGACGTATGTCACAGCCATGTAATAAAGCTATGCATTTGATGGGTTAAACAAACCCTAGTCTGATTTTACTATAGCGAATAATGAACCATTCATGTCGAAAGTTTCTGTATCACTTACTGGTGATTCTGCCAAGCCTATCCCTATTAAAATATTAAGGTACAAGGAGCTTCTCAGAGTTTTTGATTGTTAGGTACTTTGTCTTTATTTGAGAAGTTTTCTTCCAGGGATAGTATTTTTATTCCGGGAGTAGAACGAAACTTTTTTTTTAATGTACTGTCTATGGTGTATATTTATCATCAGACGTAGTCTCAGGACCGGTGACTTCTTTACCTATCGGGGGTATTATTTTATTACCAGGCAATGACTCTGGAGATCTGGTTGTAGTTAAACCACTTGTAACTGACACCACCTGTTTGGATCAGACGCTCGATCCTGCTGAGATTGAAATCCCTGATTTATACCCTACTTATCAAATTGTCTGAGCTGAGGCAAAGAAAGCTCTTGAGAATGATGCTGATCAGAAAATTGTTACTGTAACTGACATTGGTCAGTCTTTTGGTGAGGTCACGTTTGCTCTTCGTATTGATTATTGAAGTGGTATTGATCAGAGGTTCCCTTTTTACGTCTTCTTCTCTTTATTCTAATCAGGGTGGCAATTACACTAGTTGTCTAACAGAAACAAGATCCTGAGATCTCCTATTTGTGCAGAGGGCTATTAGTGAAACTGAAGTCAGTCATGTGACATTTGTAGGTTTGTACAATTTTTAGTCCTTTTGGGAAAAATGAAACCACATGTAGTACCCCTTGCTGACGAGTGGTCCGTGAGCAATCAAATTGTTGTTCCGAGGTCATATCAACATTAAATTCTTAACCTAGTCCTTGAAAATTCTTGACCTGGAAATGTCTTAACTGAAAATTAAAAGTGATGTCTCTATATACTGTAGATCTTGGCACGCTTGAAAAATGTTAGGCTGTGTAGGTACCTTACCTTAGACCAAGTAAGGCAATTCCTTTGAGGAATATTACAAATATTACCATAGCAAAAGCTTTCATAAAGATGCTTTTTTGGAGGGGGCTTTACACATTTTGGCCCCCCAAGTCTGTCCAATCTGATCAAGGGTCAAATTTTGTTACTGGAATTTTCCAGCAAGTTATGCAGGAATTAGGCATCCAACAGTTTAAATTGCCTGCGCCTCACCCTGAAAGTCTTTGGAATGATTTCAAAGTTTGAAGAATATGATTCTGTGACATTACGTTGATACCGGAAAAGACTGGAATGAACTTGTTCATTTGCTGTTGTTTGCTTTTAAGGAAGCGGTTCAAGAATCATTAAGTTGAATATTGAATACTGAAGCTGTTAGAAGCAAAATTTATCACATTCGAAGATTCAGAAATTAATCTTCTTGACTGTGTCTCTGATTTCAAATACGAGTAGTCAAACTATTGTGAAGTAGCAATAATTAATCTTTGCCCTACTCAGTCCAAACCGAAATCAGAGAATGACATAAATACAATAGAAAGGAGTTTTCAGCCTGGTCATAGAGAATGTAGGCTCTTGTCCATACCTCATCCTCTTCAGGCAAATAATATGGTCCTTATATGATTGAAATGAAAGTAAATAATTTAATTATATCATTAATACTCCTGAAAGGCGGAAACAGAAACAGCTCTGCCAAATAAATATGTTAAAGGCGTATGATCATAGAGATAGCTACGTTAATAATTCAGTTAATTTAGTTGCACCTGTCCCACACAGTGAAGAATTTAAAGTTGGAATCTGTCTGTTACGTAAATGTGTGCACATGTTTCTAGATATTCCAACACGAACAAAAGAATCTACCATGATGTTCAATTTGTAGAATCTACACCTGTGAAACAGCATCCTTACAGAATAAAACCTCTCCAAAAGGAAATGTATAATTTTCTGGAGATTGTTTTTATTGAACCAAATAAAAGTAATTAGGCTTCACAATGTATTCTTGTGCCGAAACCAGATAATACTTTCCAAATGTTGACTGACCATATAGATGTCAGCAGAACCGATTCATTTCCAATACCAAGCAACGATGACTGCATTGATAAAATTGTAAATGCAAAATACGTCACCAAGTTTACCTTTTGAAATGATTGCGGCAAATTACACTCACGAGAAGAGCAACACAAATTTGGCATCTGCAACTGCAAATGGACTTATCAATATAAAGTGATGCCGTTTGGTATGTAAAATATTTCCGCAATATTCAAGCGTATAATGAACTTGATTACATCTGGTCTAGATAAATGTCATATACAACGATACATGGAACGATCACATTCGGGGATTCTTTTATAGACTCAGTGATGCAAAACTCTGACAATAAATTTAGGTAAATGTGTTTTTCTGTGCTTCTGTGATAGTTTTAGGACATATTGTGGGACAAGTTAAAATGAAACCTATAAAAGTTAAGGTTAAGGCTTAACTTAAACCCCAATGATTCTAAATGTTCTATCATAAGTCGATATATTTACCCGCCAGATGAAATGTATCTGTTATTCATTCTGATCTAGCAAATTCTCTTTCTGTTTTATGCTCAAACGTGTTGTGTGTGATTTGGATTTTTAACATAGCCTTAACAATTCTTGAGTCATATCGCTACGATGTCTGCAGTGTGGCAGTTTATAGTGATGTCTAGCACTGCGGCACCATGCCGCAGACATGTTGCACGATGTCCCACCCAGTCACATTATCCTGACACCAGGCCGACCAGTCCTAACACTAACCTGTAAATGCTGAGCGCCAAGCGAGGCAGCTGTTAGTACCATTTTTGATAAGTCTTTGGTATGACTCGGCCATGGATCGAACCCACAACCTCCCGCATATGTGGCAGAGGCTATAACCACAAGGCCACCGGAGCGCTAGGTAAAGTATACAACATATAGTAGATTTCTTAAGGTCATGACAGCTGTTTATAGCTATTGTTCTGCTGTACATGTGTTGTATTTTGTGTACATTCGTTGCATGTTGTTTACATTCGTTGTATTTTGTGTACATTTGAGAAGAAAATGTAACATCATAATTCACGTTCTTTATGCAATGCAAAAAATCATATATTTAGAAAAAGTTGAAAATATTATGTTCCTTGTGGGATTCGAACGTGACATACTGCTGATCATGCATCAAGCAATTGACAACATAGCGAATTAAATTCTTTGGCAAAAGTGTTCTCGATGTCTATCAAAATAATGTTCTGAAGTGAAAAAATAAAATTGATAATTATTAACCTTATTTCTCGTGGAAGATTCACTAACCGACTGACAAGCATAAAACAAAACACATTATTTTTCAGCGTTATTCATTACTTGGTAAATCGTTAGGAGTATCAGTCAAGTGAAACATGAAAAATGAAACTAAATGACCCATGCATCAACCTTATAAAAAGAAACGTTAAAGAATGAAAACGTAACGATTTTTTGTAAACTTTTCTATTCATTTAGTATCAACATTTGTAAACAAACATACATGTACAATGGTGAAACATGTCAACTAGGTCAATTAATGTAGGACGTATACCAGCATACCAAGAAACACCTGTCCTAATAATTATAATAGGAACAAAATTATCGGTGCGGGTGTAACAAGAACGGAGGTAAATAAATTCATCTCTCAAAAAGAGGTAAAAAAAGAAACAGCTTCTTTTAAAATCTGCATCGCATATGTACAATAAATACAATCCTATCACAATGCGAGAAATGGTAGTTGTACGGACTTAACATATTTGGAGAATAAACCTCTTGACAAAATATATTTGAAATTAAAATTAACCATACGCATCATGCCAACTAATATATATCTTTCATACCATCATTTACTGGTCAGAGCGGATATCTGAGCTACAGTTTGGTCATTTAGATGTAAATTAATTAGCTTACCACCGAAAATCTAAATGAGTTGTTCAATTTACTTCCTACTGAAATTGTTTGATGGACATTATATCGTAAAAAGAAAGCAAAATCATGGGAAAGAATCATGTACACGACAAGATAAATTCTGTTTTTTAGTCTGTAAACAAAACCCAACACTTAGCGGACTTCTAGGTTGCTGAAGGCACAAACTCTATCGTTCAAATGCATAATAAAGGGTTTTATATGTAAGTCCCTGTATATTTTATAAACTGCAATGAAATGACAATTGCATTGAATAACTGAATTGATAGTTCTCCATTTTGGGCAAACATGACATTAAAATTAGAGACTCTGACGACAAACTTTCCAACTTTAGCGTCATTTCTTTTGTCAGCAAGGTCACAATAAAATAAATATATGCTGCAAGAAGAAGACGAGTATCACAGCGAAGGAAAGGTTCATCCAATTTGAAGAGTTTTTAGACTGGATATTAATTACTGCACTCAAGTGAGTTATAATAATCAAATGTACTTTTCTTAAAGAAATATGTCCTCTACACTCGCGTTTCGCTGAAGAGCCATTCTGTTCCGGAGGGAGTTGAATGAGGCACTATGATTGGATGGGTCCCAGATGACTCTGCAGATGTTTCCACTGACTTGGACCGCTTTTTCAATTTTGGGGCTTTGGATTGAGACGAAGAGGTCACTGAGCTAGGGCTGACTGCTGTTGATGCCGACTGGAATAACAAGAGATACTTTCAATTAGTAGCATGCTTGCATCACTTGTTTTTCTCTGGAACTGGTTGACTGTATCTTTTGAATATTAGGAATATGAGCATATGCACAAAGAAGAAACCATTCAATGACCAGAGGCATGTCAAACGTCTTGATGACTGAGATTTCAAGTTAGACTGGGTTCATGTAAGTATTTCTTCTTCACTAAAGTCTAAGACAATAGCGATAAAATGAAACAAGTCTTTATTTCAACCAATCACAGCACAATATTATCGTTGGTACATTACTTATACAAGGCAACATTGATACAAAATATAGAATCTTCCGCACAAAATTTTCCAATATTTAGTAATTACACTCAGTGGGAAGAAATTATTTCTTAAAAAACAACAGATTAAATCGTGTAATTAAAATTGCTCCTTTATATCATTATAAGTATTTTTCAACTATAATGATTGTTTTTATTAATACGTAATAACAAGTATTTGCATGCGGGGTTAGAGCTGTCTTGTAAAGGTTTCATGTTTCGCAGTTTTATTAGAATAATTAATGATCCTTCCAAATCCATCTGAAGCAACTTTCAAAGTGATTACAAAAGGTTGCCGCGATCGCGGTCGACAGTAACTTTTAAAAAATTACTTTATGTTGAAAACTATTACTTTATGGTTAGATTTATGGGAATTTATTACTTTTACTGAAATTTATAACGTTGACTAGTTTAACAAAACGCTCTGGCGTCCTTAGTCTGGAGAACAGCAAGCTTGGCTGTCATATTCCTTATGAATTCGTGCTCAGTCATGCATGGTCATTGAGTCGTTATAATGTTCTGGATCAGTATGAATATAGAGTACATGACAGCTCATCCTGTGTAAGACTTTACACATGTATTTCGCGGACAATAAATGTTCCTTGTGAAGAAAAATCATTTATCTCTGTCAATCCCCTGATTCCGAGCTATGGCTGTCATTATAGTCAAAACTGCACACATTAAGACTGAAATTTTCTTTCAAACCAGGAGATTTATTTTTCTTTTCTCCACAAGACATCTTGTTTCTCCAGCCACTATCATGGATAGATTATTTCTATTTTCTATTTTTACAAATTAGAACATTATTTTAAGCTTTTTTTTTTTTCGGGGGGCGGGGGAGTCAGCCGGAAATTTCTTTACAAACAACCGAATATTAAATGGTAGGTGACGTATGTTTTAATGTAGCGATCAATGAGCAGCGACATCCAATATTCAGTAAATCCGACTCGTATTCTTTAGTTTTCTTATAGGCTTCACTTGTCTGAGTTAGGTGTAGACATTAAGGATATCTCTCTCTCTCTCTCTCTCTCTCTCTCTCTCTCAAACGTGCCAAACATGACAGGTACCCGACGAGGGCTGCCGGGTCATTTCCAAGCTAGGCAGTCAGAAGCCGCTACAATTAATCCAAAATAATAATAAATTAATACCAGGGTACTGTTTGACGAACGTCTATAAGTATCAAGTCAATTTCCGTGTTTTTTCTAGCCAGGGGCGTACCATTCATTAGACATTTTATGACTATACCAATACATAGATATTCATATCCATCCACTCGTTATATGCGTGGCACGAAGTGCTTATATTCTTTTTTATCAGGAATAACTGACGAACTGGACGAACCGTACCTAGAATGACTTACCTTATGGGAAGATGTACCGTTCCTCCGAGACGATTCGGCGAAGCTAGGGCTGGGGATGGACTCGCCTCTATCGTCTGGTATATCAACGGGGACCATGAGTTCCTGAATTTCCGCCCTGCTTGCCAATGAACCTGTTGGTACTGATCCAGCCTTCGAAACCTTTTTGGTTACTGACGTTTCTCTGGCACTCTGGGATCTTTTAAGGTTTGGCTTCAGTTTCTTTTTTAAGGCAGCAAAAACCTCTGATGGGGAGAAGCCACTAGGAGCTCCTGCGCTCATAACATTGATCCCAATGCGAGCAAGAGTGCTTTTGACTGGGGAACTATCCATACTCTGGGATTTCCGAAACACTTTACGTTTTTCTTTTGCAGAAGCAGTTTTTCTCTCCGAAGATAGAACCGACAGACTTTCTTGTGATGAGGTGGCAATAACTGAATGTAATGAATTATCATCCAGAGACACTGCTTGGCGAATGCAAGGTAATGGTTCTGACAAGAAAGCTGGAGATATATCACTATCACTCCCTTTGACCACTGTAAGGTCTGACAAGTTTTGTCTCGTTTTTAAGGCAGCTGATCTGTGGTGTCTCTCTGGCAGTGATAGATACGTGACTGCTTCAGGACTCTGTTCCTCGAAAAATTTTCTTCTTGCTGTTTGAGGTGAAAGTCTGTCTAAACTTCCTATTTTAGGGGTACCTAAATTTGAGATATCTGACTCTCCCTTCAGGTGACCTGAAGAGGCAAGTGGAATGAATGCTGTATTATAATGTCCAAAAGCAGAGGTCGTCGAGGAAACATGTTTATCAGAGGACCCATATGGTGGAGCTGAGAGCCTGTTTAAGTGAGATACGTCAATTGAAATGCTTTTAGATATTGTTGGTTTCGCAGGGAGTGCATGCTCCTGAGGTTTAGGAGATGGTGATCTGGACTTTAAGCCTGGAATGATACAACTAGTACGTGGTTTATTTAATTTATGCGCGAACAATTGCTGCATAGTTCGTGTGACCTCCATTAATTTTGTGCTTTTTCCATCCGTGATGCTAGAGGACTGTTCATTGACAATCATATCAATGTGATTGGATTGGAGACTGCCTGGAGATACTTCGCTGCCATCGTGTATGACGCTTCGTTGATACTGTACCTTCTTCATTGTGCAGTCAGTTACCTGAGACGGCATGGAATATGGTGAAAGGTCATCAATGACCTCGTGGTACGTGTATATAGACCGCGAATCGGCAGGTTCTTCCAACTGAAACTCGTCTTTGAGAAGCTCTAGTTCAGAACTTGACAGACTCCTGCATGTACAGAAAGGCAAAGCATATACAATAAAGTGGGTCTTGTATCAATTAGAGGTAGAATGTGCAAGTAATATAGGAGTCAATAACATGCTGATAAGCAGAACTGAACAAAGTTTAATAACAGTGTATCTGTAGTTGGATTTCCTATTAAAATATTGTGCTACGCTATCCAATGCGGTTGGTATTAAAATGCCTACCTTGAACTTTATAAGTCTCTAAATAACACTCCATATAAATTATTGAGTTCTCATAGGAAATAATCTATCTTCCGTCCTGGTAATTCTTAATCGACGCTATAGACCTAGGAGTTTCTGAAGGGAAGATTCAAGGAAAAGAAAACTGGATGGCCTCCGTGACAATTACCTGTTATTTACGAAGAAGAAAAATAGAGGGGGGGGGTTGTGGCAGTAAAATAAAGACTCACACTTGAAAACTAAATTAGGAATAAAGTGTGGGATTCAAGACTATCAATAATTCTTGTCAACCAATAAAACTTTTTACAGTCTGCTTTATAATTTCAAATAAATTCAACCGTCCGGTCAACACACGTAAGGCTGCCGATCTATATACATGATAACGTTCAAAACAAAGTATTTTTCTTTTACGTTTTGAAAAATCACTACTCTAACATTTCACGGCAGGTTGTATGGCCATTACATAAAATGCGATAGATATCTACGAAAATGGCCACGCAGGCAGTGGAACTGACTGCAGACGTCTAGATATATATTTCTTATTTTCTACACTTCTGGAGGAAAGGTCATGTAAAGGATGGTCACGTAACAGGCCTAGTATACGGAAGGGATGACACTTGGCGTAGTTAAGATCATATCTGAAGAATATTTCTAGACCTCTTGTAAAATGTCATTGCATTATAACAAATCATCTACTCTGGTGAGCAAAGTTGTAGTGTGCGCAGGTAACACTGTCTCAGAAAAGCTCCGTTTTTAAAAATAATAAATATTAAATTTATCAAGATTAAAATGATCCCTTTGAGAGAGAGAGAGAGAGAGATGAAAACAAGCTATGCCAGGAACTGGTATTTTATCTCATCTTCCCTTTTTCAATGATTAAATTACGTTTAGAACACGCGATTTCTTGTCTGAGCTTTAATATGATATAAATATTACGGTAATAATCAACATTTACCAGAGACTGACAATGTCTCTAATATGTGTATTCTTACAACCCAATATGTCAGAAATCCATTCTTGTAACAAGTTGCCTTGTAAATATGGCTTTAATAACAAAATAAAGAGATGTCCTTCACCATCATCTTTTGGTATCAAATGTATTCAAAGCCACGTCTATATCATCAGCCTATGCCTTTTAAGAACATCTTTCACTAGAACATCTTCCTAAAGTATCACCGACATTTTGGAACATTTTGTAGGGTATCCGTGAATATTCATCCTGGTTAATTCAATCTAGTACTTAATATGTTTCATAAAGTATGCAACACAAAGATGATATCTGGTACATTATTTACCTCCAGAAAATGGAGAAAAGGGTATTCTGCTAAAATTTAAAAGAATTGGTACAAAATCTGTTATGGGCATTTTCAATCTGTTTTGAAAAAAAAATACATTCGCATAATTCTGACCCGTAGCATATAATACGAGAGGTTTCGAATAATTTAAAGATCAAGAAATACATAAAGTTCCAATTTTACTTTCATTTATGTAACTCGTAATTAATTCTTCTCTTGCTTGTGTTGCCAAATTATTTTTTGCCTATATCCAGATGAGTTTGGGAATAAAGAAAAACCGTATTTGTTTACATTTATAGTTCCAATTTTCTGAACTCGAAGGTAATACTGTTTCAGAAAAGCTCCGTTTTTAAAAATAACAAATATCAAATTTATCAAGGTTAATCTTCATCCCTGTTGTCATCGCCAAATTCTTCCACAACCTTAAATTGAACTTAAGATTTATCACAGTATCGGCACAATTAGCAACAACATCGGCATAAAATATGGCAAAAATTATATGTAATTAAGGAAAAACAATTATTCCATGTCAACATTTCTATCGTAATTTGGTAATCAAATCTTTTAAACACAGATTAGGGTGTCACTTCTAAGTTCTAACCAGCTATATATGCTGGGATGGAGCTAAGATGTGTCAACAATAGGATGCAACTGTGTTTCTTCTATTTCAAGGAAAACGATTGTATACTGCTGATCAGCACAGACATATACAAAGATTATTTTATATTAATGCTATGATAAGTATATATTTTCCTCCAATACCTATCTTCCGTAAACATTCAGAGAGTTTTCAGTAATCTATCAGACCAAAAACATTGGAACCTCTATAAAAAGACAATGGTATCAGTCACTAGGTCTGGTTAAAAAGTTATGCACCAAAGTTGGAAAACAAACATCTTATCTACGGGAAAGTATCCCATTTGGTAACCAGATTGAGTTACATCGATTATCTCCCTTTCTTCTGAGCAGGCTGTCTGTATACTCTCATAGCTGCTAGTGAATAACTTATTTAGCGCAATAAAAATTGTTGGGACTATTTATAGCACCTTTACGTGTACTGGTCCCCCACCCCCACAGACCCCTGCATCTTTCCCAGATCAAGATTTCAAATTCTTCTCAGAACTTCTTCCTCCCTCATCAATCATTCGCTCAAGGGAAGCGAGTTTTCATCTAGTAGGGCTGCATTAAATCACCCTTTATTTCAGCAATATAGGCCTCCCACCCATAATACTAAATTTTATTTATGATATACATAGTTCGAACGCCATATAATCTTTAATACAGGTGAAATATAAATTCTTTATTTACTTCTACACTTAATCATGTACTCATTTCCGAATAATAACATTTTCTCATGATTTTATTCCGATGGAGATAAGAGAGCTTCTCTCCTAAATAAGGATCTGTACAAGTACAAATTATAGTACAAGTACAAATTATAGTATATGCACAAATTATAGTACGAGTACAATTATAGTACAAGTACAAATTATAGTACAAGTACAATTATAGTACAAGTACAATTATAGTACAAGTACAAATTATAGTACAATTATAGTACAAGTACAATTATAATACAAGTACAAATTATAGTGCAAGTACAATTATAGTACAAGTACAAAAAATAGTACAAGTACAATTGTAGTACAAGTACAAATTATAGCACAATTATAGTACAAGTACAAATTATAGTACAATTATAGTACAAGTACAATTATAATACAAGTACAAATTATAGTGCAAGTACAATTATAGTACAAGTACAAAAATTAGTACAAGTACAATTATAGTACAAGTACAGTTACAGTACAAGTACAATTATAGTACAAGTACAAATTATAGCACAAGTAAAATTATAGTACAAGTACAAATTATACAGTGTAATCACATCACTGCTAGCCATACGCAAGGCAAATACCATATTCTGGGCAAATGCAAACAAAATGAAATTCATTCTCTATTAGTTACATCTCTTCTCCAGCACAGTTCACAAAATATGAATTCTCTATATATTGTTTTCCCCATCTCCCTGTTTCAATAATAAAGTTATTGAACATCTTAGTTGCACTAAACGTTTTCTTAAATTAAAAGGTATATTACATCAGAGATATTTGTCACATTGTAGTACGGATATATACTGACTATAGTAATAACATTTTGAGGAATTAGTAATTTCCTCTGACCAACTTTCGAAATGCGGTGTCTCTAATCCTTGGTTTGAACTCCGAAATAAACACTGTATTCCTCCAAACTCTTGTGTTATCAGGCATATCCAAAGATATATTGATAGAGCATATCTTTAATCTTCATAGCCCACGTGACTCTACCAACTTCGTCTAAATTTTTCAACATAATATAACATTGATGTAATATATACCTGATGATAGCGCAATTTTAATCCAATATTTTATACAACTAACCATATATGAAGTTAAGAAGAAAGGAACATGCCGCATTCCCCTATTTACACCCAGTTATTTGCAGTATTTTAAACAGAGTGTTATCTCTTGCAAACTTGAAACTGCACTTACTCAGTATCCTTCGATTATTCAAATTTTTCGCATGTTGACATTTAAATATGAGAGTATCTAATGAAAAAGAAAAAAATTCGGGTACCTTCTAAGTTTTTTCTTTTCCTCTTCTTTGTATTCCTCCGGTCTTGACAAGCGTTCTGCAGCAAAGTGAATCTGACGCAGGGACTGAATCAAAACCAACATTTCTGTCTTTACGGATAATTAAATAGAATTTCGAGATTCATTAGAAACTCTGAACATAGGTCTAACTTGTTATTCATAGCTCATGTTTATACTGAGTTCCTTGAACGACTCATGAACTCTTATATGACTTTAAGGGAAACGCATGAATTACCATAGAGGTTTGAAATGTTGACCTTACGCTAACGAAACTAGTGACAAATCATTTCTGAAACTATAATGTACAACGATCCAATTGTTTATCATTATGTCCGAAATCCACAAATATCTAATTGTGACAACAGACTGAGTACTAACCTTGTAAAAAGCAAAACTGCGCTGAAAACATGTTTTTTTTTTTCAAAATCAAGTATATGATAGTTTGTAATAGTTCCTATGCATTGTTTTGACATATTTGATTTTAAACCCGAAGTGTGGCTACATGCGATCGGTCTTTCGCTGTGATTCATTTGCATTCTGGAACCTGACGGAGGTAAATATTCAGTTTAATTATAATTCCATTTATTATGCTTATGTACCCGAGTCTAAACTTTTTAGTCAATACCAACTCTTAAATGTTTTTTTTTTTTTTATTTTTTTTTTTTTTTAAAATCCTGTTAATGAATAGCGTTGTGCTGTTTGGACGAACATTTTTTTGTGTGTCATATCCATATCTTTGAAACACCTTAAGGTAAAATAAAGACAGCATAACAATTCAAGTATTTTGTAAGAATATACGTATAAACTTTCAGCAATTTGTTTTTACATATGCATCGTATTGTATTTCGTCTTTGAAAGGTTGATCATATAACTGTTACTTTGGTCACATAACTTTCATATTGATCATATCACTTTCATATTGATCACATGAATTTCATATTGATCATATAACTTTCGTATTGGTCTTATAGTGTGTTCCTACCATGCTAGATTCTTAATGCCATTTAGTATAAATGTTTGCCTGATTATTCTGCGCCATATTAAAATATGTCTATAATTACTGTTGTTTATATGTACCATTGTTAAACATCCCCATAATATCTGTACAAACATAATATGTGGGCGAAGTCTTCAAAATTTTCAATTTTCTTTATTTGTTCCGGTACATTAAATTATATAGGCTGAAGTAGATATAAATTTATAAGGTTTGATTATTCTTATTTGTCCTGTTGTATTATTATATAATGCCACGTAATTTGACTTCAAGAACAAAAGTTTGGTGCTGAAATATTTATTCAAAATCTCTTACAATTCGTTTGTCAAATTTATTTGCTAATTTTCATAACCAAAAACCCTGGTTAGGTCATTGGTTCCTTCACGAAATAAATTTATTTGGCTTATTAGGCTTAATTTTCATCCCCCCCCCCGGTTATATATATATATATATATATATATATATATATATATATATATATATATATATATATATATATATATAAACGTACGTACGTGTGTGTGTGTGTGTGTGTGTGTGTTTTGTTGTTGTTGAGTTTAATTATAGTAGCGTTCGCACAATTGTGCATGTGCCACTTTTTTCTGACTGCACCGCAGCCTGCTAGTTGTTCCTGGGGAAGGGGATGGTGCCACCTCCCCCAGGCTTTTATGGATTCAAGGAACCCTGATAGTTTGGCCTCAATCTGTGGGTCCATAAAGGTCCCTACAGTTGAATGGTTGGCTGTCATTAGTGGGAAGGAGAGCTCGGGAACGGTCCTGCTTGCTTTTGTTGTTTTTTTTGTTTGTTTTATTTCGAGATTTTTTTTCTTTTTTTTCTCTTCAAAATGTTCTAAAAGGAGGGGGGATGTTCTATGCTGTTTATAGAGGTTCTTAGTAGATATCATGTATGAAGAGAGATTTTCAAGGTTATTATGGTATTACTAGTCGAGGTGTTTAGGGTATGTTTCCTACGTTATGTTATTTATAAGTTTTTAGATATTACCTCTTTAAGTTATTTATTAATTGATGTTTTTAGAGAATGAATGTTATTTATACTTTATTTAGCAAGAGACCGGAGTCCTAGCCGATTACACGGTTCGTTAAGAACATCTAGGACAGGAATCCTAGCTTATTACTCGGTTCGTTAAGGACATCTAGGACATCCGATTTTGAGGTTTCCTTAGTTTTTTATAGGTGCTTCGTAAGTGAATTATTTATTAATACTTTTATAAAATTGAATGATATGTTATGGTTTTTTATGTGGTGGCTTCTAAATTTATTTAGCTAGTTACTGGGTCTTTTGGTTTTGTGGGGATAGTAATTATATTTTGTTCCTAAGTCCTGCGGAGTCTATGAATTGATTTATATTTTTATATGCTGATTGTTTATTTTTATTAGAGTCCATAAATAACTCTGAGTATGTGTGTGGTGATCCAATCTCTTTTTGGTTTTTGATAAATATTTTCCTAGCGGATTGATATTTTGGGCATATATTGAATACGTGGTGTAGATCTTCGGTGGTGTGGCAGTTAAAGCAGTTAATGGTTGCTGGTTTGGGTCCTATAAACCTTCCAAAACTGCTTGCTAGTTTAGTTTTTCCAGTTATTATCCTGTTTATGCCTTTCTGTTCTAAATAGGTACCCTTAAGTAGCTGTATGTTCCTATCTACGTTTTTTTTGGGTTTCATGGTGCTTTTTACCTTTTGTGGAGGAGTTCCAAAAATCTTGCCATGTTTGGTCTATATATGTTTGTGCGAAGCTTATTGCTTCTGTAGAGCTATAGTTAAGCTTGATAGAGTTTTGATCTCCTAGTTTGTTTTTTGCAACTTTGTCTGCTGTTTCGTTGCCAGAGATTCCAATGTGTGTGTGTGCCTAACTGTGGGTGCATGCGAGTGCTTTTCGTGATACCACTGGTGTAATGCATAGTTGCATAAACTTTGTGGAAGTTTTATAGTATAGATATAATTTATTTAACAATTGATGACCAGATTTAAGTTTTGTCAGTGAATAATAGGATCTACAAAGTATCAGTCATAAAGAAAAGATAGTTTCGGCTGGATCAAACGGACAAACGCATCCATTGCATGTTTACAAGCGACACATAGTCCAGTTTTGATTGGACAATATTTTGAGGTAGAATTGGTTATAATTGTATTTTGTTAGGTATAAATTATAAAATAATCATTGTTTAGAAATAATTTATTATTTATTATTCACAGAAATTGATGGGATTGATAGGGCATATACTTTCTTTTAGATCTACCGCTTCCTGGACAGTGAACTTATACAGTTATAATTATCATAATGTATTATAATTTTTTTTAAAAGGAATTTGAAAGGATATTAAACATTTTGTCAATTTCTCTGTTATTATTTGTTGTGACAGGAATGTTGTTCAGGACATGGAGTTTGATTCTTATAATATTTTGTATGATGAATACTCTTCGACATCAAGACTCATCTAAACGTACTAGATCAGTGGAGAACAGTCAATCCTGACAGTAGAATATTTACTTGACAACGACGGGGATCATTCAGCGAGCTGCGTATATCTACATTACTTATGTACCCAGGGTAGTGGAAATTCAATTTCATGATATTAAAGTAAAATGAATATATTATTAATTTTGTAAAAATATGAATAGCTTATCCAGTAGAAAACTACTATTGCAAAAATGACATGAAAAACCCACTTCCGGTGGATACAACTTGCACTGATCAATTATTTGGAAATCATTAAAATGATTATATGATGAGAATCAATTAGGTTTTCACGATCTAAGAAACAAAATTGCAGGGAAATTTAAACCAATTTACACATTTTAATATTTCAGTGAATCAAAATAATGGTTCTACTGTTATTAAAGCAATGGCAAAAAAGAAGCATATTTGGAAAATATGAGGGAAAAAGCCGGAAGATATATAATTAAGATCACAAACAAGGTGGTGCGATAGAAATTTAGATATTCTTTTCTTAATCTTGAAAAGAAAAATTACATAAACAAAATAAAAAGCAAAATAAAAACAATTTTCAGACTCATAATTTCTTTTTTGGCCATTACCAAAAAGCCTTCAGAACCTGCAGAAGAAAATAAAATACTAGAGGTTAAATTAACTGTTAAGGAATACAGAGCTAGAAATACGAAAGATCAAACAAACTAGTCCCGGTTCCGATGGACTTAACGTCCAGTTTAACATATTCTTGTTGGAAAGATGTAAGATGTTTTGTCTTGAGGTCTTTAAAGACTGGATACGATATGGAACATTTTTCAGAACCTCAGACTCAAAGAATCATTACTTACAATCCAAAAGAAGATAAAACCGTGAACTTTTTAACAAACTGGAGACCAATACAATAATTGTCCCTGAGTATATTGCTAACAGGTCAATAGTCCTGCCTTCTATCATTACTGAAAGTCAAAGGGGTTTTATGCAAAAGTTATTCATTAATGAAAATACAAGGTTTGTGACCTTGAGGAAAACATTATATTCTTTTCCTACAGACAAACTTTGAAAAATCCTTCTACTCTGACGAATGGGAGTTTATGGAAAATGCTCTGAAATCCTTTAACTTTGGAGAATCTGTTTGTCAGAGTAGTTTGAATAAAGTCAAATAGGTCTGTCGTTAATTTTGGACATTTATCCCAGCTTGTACTTTAGAGAGATTTCGTCTCCAAGGAAATTCTTTACTTATACTGTAAGTTCAATTTCTTGCGCTAGAACTAAAAATGAACATAAAGAATTAGAGACATTTCTACAATGAAGATGAGTTCAAATTAGGGCGGTATATTACGGGTGTTTTTCTATTATTAAAATGGTTCTCCTTTGTCCTTTTAAACGACCATGCAAATTTTACCCTGTTGACGTGTCTAGACTGTAATAAATGTTAGAATTAAAAAGTAAAAAATAAACAATTGAAGAATAAGTCCATAAATTGATATTACTGGTCAAAGTCTAATTTTATATTATTGGGAATAGACTTCTTGAAATTAGGGAATATGGTAGACCTTAATTATTCAACGATGTTGAAGATTTCATTTCTTTTGGACCTGTGAAATTGAGAGGGTTAAACAAGGGGGATTAAATAAGTTTCTTTTACAGTCATTTGCCTGTTATATAAAATGTTCATGGATAATGTGTCTTTTAGCATACGAAGATACTTTATGGCAAAAAGTGGCTCCTGAAGAAATGTTTTGGAAAATTTTGAGATAAAACCATTTATTTAAATTTGTAATAAAAATAATTGCACTGCTTCGTTAAAACAAAAAATTAAATTGAAAAACATTTTTAAATTCAATAAAAGTATTTCTTCACGTTATAATATTTATTCTTTATCATTATGGAAACATGAACCATCTACTATTCAATAATACTTTCCTCAATACATTTTTTATTTAGTTAATTATATAATTGTAAATCACACACAAGGTGGACAACAAACGGTGATGTACTTGGACATCTTTTTGAACGGAGTTCTATTAAGAAAAACAAAAACACAAAATACAGGATTTTTATCTTTTCTCAAATATATAAGTGAAATTGAAAAGGAAAACTATGGTTTTATTTTTAGCTGGAAATAGTTTTCATGTAGTTTTCTAGAAAATAGAACTCAGAGACAGAGAAAGAGAGAGAGAGAGAGAGAGCGAAAGTGAGGGGACTAAATATGGAAATAAAGGTCTGAATAACATACATAAAGGCAGATATAATTTTTAATGGAAGACAGTAGTTCCAAAATGATATCGCCGCTGTGGCGATTTCATTTTTCTTCTACTGGTGTGTTTGAATACCTCATGATCAAATATGTAATAAGAATAAGTATAATGAATATACAGGTCAAAGTGTGTATCCCAAATCGAACCTATTATATAACAAGTATAGTTATCTTATAAAACCCCTGGAAAATTATGTAGCCAAAGTGAATAACAGAATCGATGAATTTAAGAAAAAGTGGGCACTACTGTAAATTTTTCTAAATGTTTTTTTTAAAAGTTATTTTGTTAAAAGACATGTTTTCGTGGGTTTTCTTTGCAAAGAAAACCATATCACACTTTAAAAAAGCAATAGGCAATCTAATAACAGCTTAGGGTTTGTGTGAGAGTGTGCCTTTATGTACAGAGTGTGTCTTTATGTTCAGAGTGTGTCTATATGTACAGAGTGTGTCTTTATGTACAATATTTGTGTCTTTATGTACAATATTTGTGTCTTTATGTACAGAGTGTGTCCTTATGTACAATATTTGTGTCTCCATGTGTATGAGGGTGTGTGTATGTGTGTTTTTGTGTTTAAGTAAGCAAATATACGAAAAGGTCAGGAAGCAAAACAATTTATGGTAATTCGCCATACACCATGTCAGGTGGTAATGTAGGGGAACATGTCTAATATCGACATTTTTGTTCAATAAACTAAAACATAATCTTCATTTTCCAACTGGACTACCTACCTCTTTTATGTATTTCAAAATGACCTGAAAAAAGAATAAAGGGACTGTTTCTAAAACTCGTTTTCCCTCATACAAGATTATGTAAATACTTACTCCTAAATGATACACAATCACAAGAAATATGGTGAAACAGAAGAATAAGGAGGGAGAGGATGATGCTCGATCTATCCGATTTATATGAACTGAATAAAAACCTGCACTTATGTAAATACACAAAAACATAGCGTGGTGAAAACAATGAATATGCAAATAAAAAAACAAATCATCGAAAATAATATCTTTAATTTACTCAGAACTATCAAGTCGGTAGAATTATCATATCAGTAGAAATGTCATATGGGTAGAATTATCATGTCGGTAGAAATATCATATGGGTAGAATTCTCATGTCGATAGAATACTCATGTCGGTAGAATTAACATGTATCATGGCTGTAGAAGTAACACGTTAGTAGAATTATTACCTTCATTTCCTTTATATATTATTTTATTTACAAAATTCATAGAGAAAAAAAACAAACTTTAATTTACTCAGAACTATCAAGTCGGTAGAATTATCATATCAATAGAAATATGATATAGCTAGAATTATGTCGATAGAATAATCATGATGGTAGAATTAGCATGTATCATGGCAGTAGAATTATCACTTTGGTAGAATTATTGCCTTCATTTATTTTATATATATTATATTGTTTACAAAATCCATAGACAAAACTCTAAAATGGCCCAGTGGATGTAAGAATTTCAATGTTACCTGATCGATGTTGTGTTTGACGTCAGCCAGAACTACGGTATCCGTAGCGGCTGCTGACGCAGACTCTGCGCCGTCACCGTTAGTGACTCCGATCCTTCCCTCCACGCAATGTGGCGCAGATGGATCAGAGGTGTCGCTTTCGACAATAATAGCTGCCAATTCTCTCAGCTTTTTCAACTGAAAGTGAAAAATGAGATAACTTTTTCCAATTAGTACTATTGTACTTTAATCAATGCTTTTAATTCAAGCCTACTTTCATCTTGGCTGCAGACTTCCGTTCTTTCATATGCAGTTTAATTAAATTGAGATTAGTTAGTTGTACAGCGCTGAGACTAAGTAATCTTGATTTTCTAATATATTTTTTATTTTTTTTAATTTCAAAATACATGCGGGGATACCCGATGCGTCATTTTGCGCTGACTGCGCATTAATAATAGACCTCAGAAATTATAGGCATATTTGAGTTTGACACTTGTAAAGGAAGGAAACAGCAACAATAATGACAACAACAACAACAACAATAAACAACACCCCAAAAAGAGGCGCGAATTAAGCATTTATGAATTTTCTAACGATAAGTATTTCTGTAGCATGAGTCGTCATGTAGAAATCGTGTAGATCAAAATCCCAAGGATCGTTTCGTCCGCATTTTCCGTCTACATAGTTTGGCCCTGAATAGTTCGTGTCCAACTTTGGCTGTAGAAAATCAAAGCGATTCAGATCTATTAAGTCTTACTGGTTGATTTCAAAACAAAACTATCATCATAAAATGTAACAACAACAAAAAAAAAAAAAACGTGTTAGATCGGCCCTGTTGTGCAAAAATATCGGATACAGTCAACATACTACTTCTAGTTTGTTGGAGAACCAGATTTATAAATCGGAACCTGGCACTTCTAATTAATTTTGAGAGAGAGAGAGAGAGAGAGAGATAGAGAGAATTGCATTTTCATTTACCCCAGTCAACACATCTTCTACATTGCGGCGCTCCCGGCTATAAGCTCTTCTAATCTCCGCTAGACGGCGCATGAGTTCTGCTTTCTCTTTCATCCACGAATCCTGTTCTTTTTTATGCTTATCTTTAATTTCTTCAATTGTTGCAGTCAGGTGCTTGATGGTGCTTTCATTCGTTTGAGCCTAGAAGAGAAATTGTTTAAAACATTTTATGAAATAAACTAAGTTACAAACTTCATATTATTACATGCTCGGGCGACCGCTCCGGTGGCCTAGTGGTTAGAGCGTCCGCCTCGGATGCGCTAGGTCGTGGGTTCGATCCCCGGCCGAGTCATATCAAAGACTTACAAAACTGGTACTAACAGCTGCCTCGCTTGGCGCTCAGCATTAAGAGGTTAGTCTAAGGACTGGTCGGCCTGGTGTCAGGATAATGTGACTGGGTGGGACATTATGCTACATGTCTGAGGCATGATGTTCCAGTTCTAGACATCACCATAAACTGCCACATTGCAGACATCGTAGCGATATGACTGAAAAATTGTTAAAGCTACGTTAACAATCCAAATCACACACGCACATGCTCGGGTGGGTTTTCACTAGTGTTTTACCTGTGGTAACTTATTACGTCAACCGTATCAAATTACTGGAGCTACATGTGTATCTAAAATATAATTTAAAGCGTTTAAAATTCCCATTTTGCTTGAATGTATGAATATAATGTATACTCTTCGAAACTGGCCACACAAGGATAACGAACATACATATTAGATGTTTGTAGAAGTTATATCATAATAGGCGTTTTAGAATACGGGATAAACTGACAGGATGGGACAACATGCTACATGTCTGCGGCATGATGCCCCAGTGCTAGACATAACTATAAACTGCCACATTGCAGACATCGTAGCGATATGACTGAAAACTTAACAAAGCTACGTTAAAAATCAAAATCATATCACATCACATCACATCACATTAGAATTTGGTAGCTGAAAAAATTCAACGCCGTTTACATCTCCTGTCCTTACCAGGATTTAACCTATCGTCACACGCAGTTGAATGCAGTATGGTTGAAAAGGTAGCTTAGTACAAAAATAAAAAATAAAGCTAGTGTGAACGATTTTGCACAGAAAAAGCAGCAAGGGTACAACTATATAGCTATAACATTGGTTTAAGGAAAACAAAATTTTCTACCCATTTTGGTCGCGTAAACGCTTTTGAAAAGCAAACTTTGCCACATTCAGGCCAAAGCATTTTTATTGATTGTGACTACATAATATGTGATGATTCCTTTTCTGAGATACTAAAATAATGCATGAATATGATTATTGATCGCACTTTGTGAAGCCATATTTTATATTGACTGTGGCAAGTATTGTGTGAAAATGTATTCTACTTGCCTCTCCGTAAATTATATAAATGGCAAAAAAGTTCACAGATTTATGCGCATAGTAATTTGCAATGATTTATTGGTATGTCCAATGCTAGATTCAGATTATCCAAACAGTGGAGCGTGCGTGACGTTACAGAACAGACTAAATCGGTGTTTATCTTCAATTAATAATTCACACTTTTTAAAGATGTTCAAAGGATATATAATGATTCAAATACACATCCGTAGCTCATGACACATTAACTTAGAAATTATAACCAAAAAAGGCAAAAAATCATTATATGATATTGGGGAAGAATAAATGAAGGCATTGAATTGACAAGACCAAGAAAGTGAAACGAGTAGTGAAACGTTAACAACAACAACGAAAGAATTAATGAATATAGTAGCATTAGTGAATATCATCAAGAGTAAATCAATTAGAGAGATACCTTCAGCTTTATAATATATGGAATCACCAACTACATTTTTAGAGTATGATAAAGATCTATAAGATGTAAAGAACAAAGGATGGACTCAATGTCCAGAATTTTGCAAAAATGGATTAACATGCAAAGATATAGAATCTGTGGAGTAAACTTTCGGGCAGTGCAGTCATCACATGAGATTGTAGAAGCGGAGGGCGTTTATGAGTTGGTATACTATTTTGTGATGATCAGCGTGCAGTGATTTGGCCAAGAACTGAATTGAAGCAAATTTTTAAAACAAAAAAAAAAAAAGAAAAAAGAAATCTGGTTCATGGCAATCATCAGTTGCTACAGCCTAGTAAAAAAAAGTCTCCTTACAACCTTACAACGCACTGAGAAGAGTTTGGAAATTACTATCACGAGCGAAACGTATTTACAGCGAATGGTTGTTGAATCAAATATTATCAACATAGAATATTCTACAACCCTACATATTCGGTGTGGATTCCTTACGCTTGAATTTACGCACACCATCAATCGAGATCATAGATGATTATTTCTAATTTTAAAAAATACAATCTGCATCGCTTACTCATTGGTTTACAAGTTTAGAATAATTTTCATCTAACTGCGAATTTAGTACATGTCCTTGTTCAGTGCCAAGTAGAGTTCTGCATCATGTCTGACCTTAATACATTTTAGCTTGTAAAGCAGCAACCACTTTATTTTCCATGTGACAACCTTTTGATCGATCTGCGAGTTTCATACTTGCTTAGTGCCAAGTAACTGAGGGTTATTATTTGAATACCCTATGATTTTAGGGCACAACTGACACTTGATTATTTGCATTCTTTAATAGATTTCACAGAATGCATGATCAATAATTGCTTAGAGAGGCCAAGGCTCAGTCTAAAAAAACAACAGACAGCAACACCGGCATTACAGTGAAGCCAAGGAAACGGATCAGACGATATTTACAATGACTAGACCACGACGATTTAGTAGACGACGATGGAATATTTTAGAACTATATCACACAATGGGGATGAATTCTTGGTTTTGTACCAGACGACGTTAGATAGTGACATTCATAAGGTGCTGCCAATTTAATACTCACCGAACCATTTTATATAAAGGTGGTCAAGGTTATCTATATTTATTTTGTTTGGGTTGACAGTTTGACCATACCGTTAAAGACTTCTTTTCTTTATCCGTCTTTTCAGTCTCGTATTTTTTACGATGTGCCTCAATTTCCTCGCGCATTTTTCTCCTTTCCTCCGCAAACGCCTGGTCCCGTTCTTCCATTTGTTTCTGAAGGTCAATGGCGAGCTTATGTGCCTCCATTAGCAGGCGCTTTTGTTCTGCGCGTTCATTTTCCCACGTGGACTCTACTCTGTGCTGAATGTCTTGAGACTTGCATTTCGATTGTGCCATCAATGCCAGTGCTTCTTCAATCTGATTGAAAAGAGTTGATACAAACACACACACATGTAATAATAATAATAATAATAATAATAATAATAATAATAATAATAATAATAATGATAATAATAATAATAATGATAATAATAATATCCAAGTGTAAATCATTTGATAAAAAGAAATATCGGAAGTGCACATTTTGTTTTCCATTCCATCTACCGTGTCATTAAGGAAAAGAATAATGTTTTATTATAAAGGCAATGTTGAAAGTATGCTTCCAAATTAACGAAAATGAATGGGCGATACTTGTATGCATCTGCTCGTATCGTGTCAGTCAAAATGTCCTAGAAATATAAGCATGAAACAAAATCTAAGTTTGATATTGTGTCTTTACATGTTTTTACATTATTTTTCCCATTCGCTAAAATAACAAGAAAACATAATCACTTACTAAATATTAAATGTTACATTTAAATATTCAACCACGTTTAGTGAATTTGTTTCAAATAAATATAGACGTCCAACAACAAGCGAAATTTATTCTGTCGACGCAGAAACTGTTTTTTATCAGCCATGACCTTTACCTCTAAGAAAACCCTGACTGGTCTTTCTATATTTAATGTCCTTACAAACAATAAGAAAAAGCAAGAGACAGAAGTAATGAAAGCATTGATAAAAGGCGAAAATGTCTATATTTTATTCAGGTGCAGACTTGTAACTAAAATTGCTTTCAAATATCTGGAACATAATTATGTACAAATATCGGCGCAGCACCGACTGAGCACAAGATCCTGACGAAGGATTCTGTACAAATATCGGCTTTGCGTCGACTGGGTACAATGCATCGCCAATTGTGCTGCAAAATACGAATATTTTACTACAAAGGTAATCAATCAATCATAAAGTTTACACATGTTTTGCGTACAGAAATACGTCTCACTTTTATATTTTTTTATGCCACCTGCCTGATTATTTCTGCTTGTGATCTGTGTCCATTTTATATCCCAGCCTGCCCTCTCTGTCGTCATCTTGTTGATGAGTTCTGCTCTCTCTAATTCCTGCTCTGCCAGTTTCCGCTTCAACTCCTCAACCTGGCATTTCAGATGATTTGCAATCTCCTTGCCTTCTTCTATCTGAAATAAAAGCGGGTAATCTGTATTTAATGCATATGATACTTTACAGTTAGTATGGTCCAAAAACATTCTAATTTCACACAAAAAATTAATGTCCTAACAGGTTTTGACGCTACGAATCAATCACCCTGACCAATGTTCAGCAGTACCAAATTGATCCTGCAAGAAAAACAACATCGAAATATTACACTTCAATGACTTTGGAAGATGATTAGGTGCATCTCTGAATATTTGGTATCAAAACAATATGTTTGCCTTATGTACCAAGCACTTAGACTTGTAAAACTCCCATCGCATGTCTACGAAAAATATAACTTATTAGTTCCAAATACCAGAAAAGAAAAAAGGAAGTATTTATGTATTCATGTGCCCTTCTTGTGTGCTTTGCCAATATTTACAAACAATATTTAAAACATATTATAGTTATTTGCGTCTTCAGGTTCGTTATTATTATTATGACTATACAACAATCTGTATCTCTAGGGTAGTTATGCAGTGTGTATTAGATTTCAACTTTCATGGATCTTGTAAAATATAAGTTCATGGATCATGCAAAGTATAAAGTTCAGGGAACTTGTAAAGTATAAACTTCATAGATTTTGTAAAATATAAAGTTCAGGGATCTTGTAAAGTATAAAGTTCATGGATCTTGTACAATATAAAGTTCACGGATCGTGTAACGTATAACGTTCATGGATCGTGTAAAGTATAAAGTTCATGGATCTTGTACAATATAAAGTTCATGGATCGTGCAAAGTATAAAGTTCATGGATCATGTAAGGTATAAAGTTGAGGGATCTTGTAAAATATAAAGTTCAGGGATCATGTAATGTATAAACTTCATGGATCTTCTAAGGTACAAAGTTCAGGGATCCTGTAAAGTATAAAGTTCATGGATCTTGTAAAATATAAAGTTCATTGATCATGTAAAATATAAAGTTCATGGATCTTGCAAAGTATAAAGTTCATGGATCACGTAAGGTATAACGTTCATGGATCTTGCAAAGTATAAAGTTCAGGGAACTTGTAAAGTATAAACTTCATGGATCTTGTAAAATATAAAGTTCAGGGATCTTGTAAAGTATAAAGTTCGTGGATCTTGTACAATATAAAGTTCACGGATCGTGTAACGTATAAAGTTCATGGATCTTGTACAATATAAAGTTTATGGATCGTGCAAAGTATAAAGTTCATGGATCATGTAAGGTATAAAGTTGAGGGATCTTGTAAAATATAAAGTTCAGGGATCATGTAATGTATAAACTTCATGGATCTTCTAAGGTACAAAGTTCAGGGATCCTGTAAAGTATAAAGTTCATGGATCTTGTAAAATATAAAGTTCATTGATCATGTAAAATATAAAGTTCATGGATCTTGCAAAGTATAAAGTTCATGGATCACGTAAGGTATAAAGTTCATGGATCTTGCAAAGTATAAAGTTCAGGGATCATGTAAGGTATAAAGTTCATGGATCATGTAAAATATACAGTTCATGGATCGTGTAAAAGATAAAGTTCATGGATCCTGTAAAGAATAAAGTTCATGGATCATGTAAAATATAAAGTTCAGGGATCTTGTACATTATAAAGTTCATGGATCTTGTAAAGTTTAACGTTCATGGATCATGTAAAGTATAACGTTCATGGATCATGTAAAACATAAAGTTCAGGGATCATGTAAAATATAAAGTCCAGGGATCATGTAAGGTATAAAGTTCATGGATGGTGTAAAGTATAACGTTCATGGATAATGTAACGTATAAAGTTCATGGATCGTGTAAAATATAAAGTTCATGGATCCTGTAAAGTATAAAGTTCATGGATCGTATAAAGTATAAAGTTCATGGATCGTGTAAGGTATAAAGTTCAATGGATACTGTAAAGTATAAAGTTCATGGATCGTGTAAAGTATAAAGTTCATGGACCGTGTTAAATATAAAGTTCATGGATCCTGTAACGTATACAGTTCATGGATCATGTAAAGTATAATGTTCATGGATCTTGTAAGGTATAAAGTTCAGAGATCCTGTAAAGTATAAAGTTCATGGATCATGTAAAACATAAAGTTCAGGGATCATGTAAAATATAAAGTCCAGGGATCATGTAAGGTATAAAGTTCATGGATGGTGTAAAGTATAACGTTCATGGATAATGTAACGTATAAAGTTCATGGATCGTGTAAAATATAAAGTTCATGGATCCTGTAAAGTATAAAGTTCATGGATCGTATAAAGTATAAAGTTCATGGATCGTGTAAGGTATAAAGTTCAATGGATACTGTAAAGTATAAAGTTCATGGATCGTGTAAAGTATGACGTTCATGGACCGTGTTAAATATAAAGTTCATGGATCCTGTAACGTATACAGTTCATGGATCGTGTAAAGTATAAAGTACAGGGATCTTGTACAATATAAAGTTCATGGTTCCTGTAAAACATAAAGTTCTGGGATCTTGTAAAGTATAAAGTTCATGGATCATGTAAAGTATAACGTTCATGGACCCTGTAAAGTTCAGGGATTTGTAATGTATAAAGTTCATGAACAATGTGAAGAAAAAGTTTCAGGGATCATGTAAATTATAAAGTTCATGGATAATGTAAAGTATAAAGTTCATGGATCGTGTGAAGTATAAAGTTCATGGATCGTGTACAATATGAAGTTCATGGATCCTGTAAAGTATAAAGTTCATGGATCATGAAAAGTATAAGTTTCAGGGATCATGTAAGGTATAAAGTTCATGGATCGTGTAAAGTATACCGTTCAGGGATCATGTAAAGTACAACGATCATGTATCATGAAAGGTATACCGTTCATGGCTAGTGTAATGTATAAAGTTCATGGATCTTGTAAGGTATAAAGTTCAGGGATCCTGTAAAGTATAAAGTTCAGGGATCATGTAAAATATAAAGTTCATTGATCATGTAAAATATAAAGTTCATGGGTCTTGCAAAGTACAAAGTTCACGGATCATGTAAAGCATAAAGTTCATGGATCATGCAAGGTATAAAGTTCATGGATCGTGTAAAATTTAAAGTGCATGGATCATGTAAAGTATAAAGTTCAGGAATCATGTATAGTATAAAGTTCAATAGACATGTAAGGTCTAAAGTTCATGGATCTTGTAACGTATAAAGTTCAGGGATCGTGTAAAGTAAACGTTCATGGATCATTTGAAGTATAACGTTCAATGATCGTGTAAAGTATAAAGTTCAGGGATCTTATAAAGTATAACTTTCATGGATCATGTAAAGTATAACGTTCATGGATCATGTAAAGTATAACGTTCAAGGAGTTTCTAAGGTATAACGTTAATGGATCATGCAAAGTATAAAGTTCAGGGATTTTGTGAAATAGAAAGTTCATGGATTATGTAAGGTATAAAATTCATGGATCATGCAAGGTATGAAGTTAAGGAATCCTGTAAAGTATAAAGTTCATGGATCATGTAAAGTATAAAGTTCAGGGATCATGTAAGGTATAAACTTCGTGGACCTTGTAAAGTATGAAGTTCATGGAACGATTAAAGTAAACGTTCATGGATTGTGTAAAGTATGACTTTCATGGATCTTGTAAGGTATAAAGTTCAGGGGTGTTGTAAAGTATAACGTTTATTTTTCATGTAAAGTATACCGTGCATGGATCATGTAAGGTATAACGTTCACGGATCGTGTAAAATATAGGGTTGAGGGATCATGTAAAATATAAAGTTCATGGATATCGTAAAGTATAATGTTCAGGGATCATGTAAAATATAAAGTTCGTGGACCTTGTAATGTTTAAACTTCGTGGATCTTGTAAAGTATGAAGTTCATGGATTTATTAAATTAAACGTTCATGGATCGTGTAAAGTATAACGTTCATGGATCATGTAAAGTATACCGTTCATGGATCATGAAAGGTGTAATGTTCATGGATCGTATAAAGTTCATGGATCTTGTAAGGAATAAATTTCATGGATCCCGTAAAGTATAAAGTTCATTGATCATGTAAAATATAAAGTTCATCGATCGTGTAAAATATAAAGTTATTGGATCATGTAAAATATAAAGTTCATGAATCTTGCAAAGTATAAAGTTTATGAATCATGTAAAGTATAAAGTTCATGGATAAAGTAAGGTATAACGTTAATGGATCGTGCAAAGAATAAAGTTCATGGGTCTTGTAAGGTATAAAGTTCATGGATCCTGTAAAGTATAAAGTTCATGGATCTTGCAAAGTATAAAGTTCATGGATCATGTAAAGTATAAAGTTCATGGATTATGTAAAGTATAAATTCAGGGATCATGTAAAGTATAAAGTTCAGGGATCATGTGAGGGATAACCGTTCGTGGATCGTGTAAAGTATAAAGTTCATGGATCATGTGAGGAATAACGTTCGTGGATCGTGTAAAGTATAAAGTTCATGGATCTTGTAAGGTATAAAGTTCATGGATCATGCAAAGTATAATGTTCAGGGATCGTGTGAAATGTAAAGTTCAGGGATCATGTAAGGTATCAAGTTCATGAATCGTGTAAAGTAGAAAGTTCATGGATTATGTAAGGTATAAATTCATGGATCGTGTGAAATAGAAAGTTCATGGATCATGTAAGGTATGAAGTTCAGGGATCCTGTAAAGTATGCAATTCATTGATCATATGAAATATAGAGTTCATTGATCATGTAAAATATAAAGTTCAGGGATCATGTAAAATATAAAGTTTATGGATCACGTAAAGTATAAAGCTCATGGATCATGTAAGGTATAACGTTCGTGGATCATGTAAAGTATAACGTTCGTGGATCGTGTAAAGTTTAAAGTTCATGGATTTTGAAAGGTATAAAATTCATGGATCATGCAAAGTATAAAGTTCATGGATCGTGTGAGATGTAAAGTTCATGGATGCTGTAAAGTATATAGTTCATGGATCATGTAAGGTATAAAGTTCATGGATCATGTAAGGTATACCGTTCACTAATCATGTAAGATTTAACGTTCATGGATCGTGTAAAATATAAAGTTCATTGATCATGTAAAATATAAAGTTCGTGGATTTTGCAAAGTATAAAGTTCATGGGTCATGCAAAGTATAAAGTTCACGGATCGTGTAAAGCATGAAGTTCATGGATCATGTAAGGCATAAAGTTCATGGATCGTGTAAAATATAAAGTTCAGGGATCCTGTAAAGTATAAAGTTCAGGAATCCTGTAAGGTATAAAGTTCGTGGATCTTGTAAAATGTAAAGTTCGTGGATCGTGTACAATATAAAGTTCAGGGATCATTTAAAGTATAAAGTTCAGGGATCATGTAAAGTATAAAGCTCATGGATCGTGTAAAGTATAAAGTTGATGGATCTTGCAAAGTATAAAGTTGATGGATCTTGCAAAGTATAAAGTCCATGGATCGTGTAAAATATAAAGTTCATGGATCGTTTAAAGTATAAAGTTCATGGATCATGCAAAGTATAAAATCCATGGATCATGTAAAGTATAAAGTTCATGGATCGTGTAAAGTATAAAGTTGATGGATCTTGCAAAGTATAAAGTCCATGGATCGTGTAAAATATAAAGTTCATGGATCGTTTAAAGTATAAAGTTCGTGGATCATGTAAAGTATAACGTTCATGGATCTTGTAAAATATAAAGTTCGTGGATCGTGTACAATATAAAGTTCAGGGATCATTTAAAGTATAAAGTTCAGGGATCATGTAAGGTATAAAGTTCGTGGATCTTGTAAAATATAAAGTTCATGGATCTTGTAAAATATAAGTTCATGGATCTTGTAAAGTATAAAGTTGATGGATCTTGAAAAGTATAAAGTCCATGGATCGTGTAAAATATAAAGTTCATGGATCGTTTAAAGTATAAAGTTCATGGATCATGCAAAGTATAAAGTCCATGGATCATGTAAGGTATAAAGTTCATAAATCATGTAAAGTGTAAAATCCATTGATCCTGTAAAGCATAAAGCTCATGGTCCTGTAATAAATGTAGTTCATAAAACGTGTAAGGTATAAAGTTCGTGGATCATGTAAAATATAAAGTTCAGGGATCCTGTGAGGTATAAAGTTCGTATATCTTGTAAGGTATAAAGTTCGTATATCATGTAAGGTATAAAGTTCGTGGATCATGTAAAGTATAAAGTTCGTGGATCCTCTAAAGTATGAAGTTCATGGATCCTGTACAAGATACACTTTAGTTGTTAAATATTAGTGACACCGATTTGTGAAATAAATCAGAAACGTTATTCCTTAATTTGCACGATGCTAGGTCCGGCTTGGCTGCATGAAAGTTGATCCTGTAGTTTTGAAAACACTGCTGGCATTCAGTATTTCTTCTTGAAAACCACTTTTTTCTATTATTTTGTGATGCAGAAATTGTTTCAATGAACATTTACTCTATACAGTACAGCCATATTCATCTATACAGTACAACCAGAAAAGAAGTCAATAACTAGTACATAGTTAATGTGATGGCAGTCAAATGCATATAATATCAATGATCGACAGAACGAGTAGTTCAAAATTCAATAATACAACTTCAAATAGCGTCTAACTACCTAACTTGATTAATATTTTACTTCCGTAATAAAAACAACACTGACTTTTGTTCAAAAACACCGCAGATCCATCTGCGTTGATTTTTCTATACAAAATCCATCTTTCAGCTGTGAATCTATTATACGAAAAGTAGAGCTAGACACAGCTAGATTTAAAAAATTACCTCTTGAATGTGTCTCTGGAGAATATTTTTCTCGTCTACCCATCTTGATAAATCTTTGGAGTAGGTTTGTTTGATAGAATTCATCCCCTTCTGTACCCCGATAATAATGTCCTTGTCGAGGTGTTTCTCTCTCTGAAGCCTGTAAAGAGAGATTTTACAAAATTATTTCCAAATTACCTTTTACCTGCTCAATTTTCTGTCTACAGCTTATTAAAGCCGTTAAAGTAGCTGAAAACGCACGTAAGGTTCATGCAGTGCTGCAGAGAGTATACAACTTATTAATAACAAAAATTAAAACTGTATTATTTTGTTTTTCGAGAAACTAACGCCTTTATATAGAATCCCTAAAAAAGGGGACGCTCTCCAAATTATGGACGTCTTAATGTTATCTGACAATATTAAACTTGACGTTCTCCAAGTTAAGGACGTATTAATGTTATCTGACAATATTAAACTTGACGATCTCCAAGTTATGGACGTATCAATGTTATCTGACAATATTAAACTTGACGCTCTCCAAGTTAAGGACGTATTAATGTTATCTGACAATATTAAACTTGACGATCTCCAAGTTATGCACGTATTAATGTTATCTGACAATATTAAACTTGACGCTCTCCAAGTTATGGACGTATTAATGTTATCTGACAATATTAAACTTGACGCTCTCCAAGTTAAGGACGTCTTAATGCTATCTGACAATATTAAACTTGCCAAACTTTATGTTGACCCCTACATCCAGGATAAAGATTTACGCTGACCCCTACATTTGTGATAAAGATATCTATTGACCCCTACATTCCTGATAAACATGTACGTTGACTCCTGCATTCGTGATAAAGATGCATGTTGACCCATACATCCAAGATGATGAATTATGTTGACCCCTATATACATCATAAATATTTATGTTGACCTCTACATACATCATAAAGATTTATGTCGACCCCTACATTCATGATAAAAATGTATGTTCACCATACATTCGTCATAATGATTTATTGTGTCCCTATAAATTCATGATAAATATTTACGTTGACCTCTACATAGATTTATCTTGACCCCTAGATAAATTATAAAAATTTGTACGTTCTAACTTGCGCGTAGCTGCATGTTCGTGAATCTTAATATCGATATACGTTTAGCTAGCAACTACGCATCACGTTTCAGATGATTCCAAGAGTCCTTCATCTGGTGATAACTTTTTTTTAATTATTATTTTCTTTGGGGTGGGTGGGTGAGTGGCTTTTGCAGTTGCTAACGGTAATCAAAGTAATAAATGCTTCAATATTTTCCAAAAGCAGGTATGGATGGCGCATATAACGATCCTGAGAAAGGCTATTGGACGAAGAAAGGACATTGATCAAAACAGTAATATCACAAAAAGACCTTTTAGATATTGTTCTATCTATCAACATATGTATGGTTGTTCAAACAAGGTATCAGCTCATTTGCGTGAGCGCTATTTATAATTTAGGTAAGAAAAGACTATTATCAATATTTGAAAAATATACATCGTCTTCGTACGAGTACAAATCCTTCCTTGTGATCAATGTACTCCATGTCGAATACGTTCTGACCATGTGTCGTGGAGATCTGAATATGTACGGTGCTGTGTACCTGAATGGCCGCATTACCGCATCACTAACAATAATATAATCTAATCAAAGTTCTGGATGCATGCTTTATCCTTCATCTATGGAACCAGTGACTCCGATTGACATGTCATACATAACCCGTTTGTCACTCATCGCCATGGTTACAGTTTAGGTTTTATATATCGGTAAACTCGTTTGTCCCCGTCCATGATGGACACCATCCTTTTGTTACTTGGAACCTTCTTTGCCTGTCTCGTTTGTTACTTTTCAATTGACTAACATACGAAACCCTCTCTCTTCGACATATGTTTTTTTTTTTTTTTTTTTTTTTTTGTGAGCGCGCATCACTTAATGTTAGATGCAGGGCATATTTATTGGAAGTGATGGATATTACGTATTCTTGCCTAATGAAACAAACTAAAGGACTGGATACACTGGACAACAAATTTTTACAAAAGTCATGTTACTGAAATAAAATTAGTCAATTCTTATCAATTTGTATGTGCTGAACACGAATATGACAGTCAAATTGCAAAATTGGCTCTAGTTTTTTTGTAATCTGCAAGAAATTAATGTTTACATAACGAAATGCATTCCAATAGTAAAAGGTCAACTGTAATAGCCTACCTATAAAAAATCAAGTCATTGACTACATCTTAGATTTCTTCGCCTGTCTCTTGTACAGCTGTTCGGGAGCATCTCCGAGGAGTGTCCAGCAGTAGTCAGCCAGCATTGTAGTGGACCATTTTCCCTGGTATCTTTGTTCCATTGTTGCGATATCTTGATGAAAACGTTCGCCGTGTTCATCACTAACAATACCACAGTTGCTAGGAAAGAAATCCAAGTGGGAATGAAGGAAGTGAATCTTTAGAGACATATTGCAGCCAAGTTTCTTATACTTCATCAACATGTCTTCTACTAGTTCCTTATAGTTTTCTGCCCTAACATTTCCGAGGAAGTTTGTAGAAACTAGGCGAAAAGCATTCCATGCTTGTTTCGCGTCACCTTCCAGCAAGTTGTTGAACCGGTCATCTTTGAAAAGCTCTCGAATCTGAGGACCCACAAAAACTCCCTCTTTAATCTTTGCTTCGCTGAGTCGAGGGAATTTTTCATGCAGGTATCGGAATGCTGGCAAAGTCCGGTCAATGGCTTTCACGAAGTTCTTCATCAAACCTAGTTTGATGTGAAGGGGTGGTAGCAAGATTTTCTGAGCCTCAACCAGAGCTGGGTGTTGGATATTCTTCTCTCCAATGGCTACATTCTGCCTGTGAGTCCATTCCTTCCTCATGTAGTGCATTTCCCTTGCTCGGCTATCCCACTCGCATAAGAAACACATGTATTTTGTATATCCTTGCTGCAGTCCCATTAAAAGGGCAACTACCTTCAAATCACCACAGAGGTGCCAGCTGTACTTGTTATACTCAATGGAATTCAGTAGCTGCCTTAAGTTATCGTATGTCTCTTTCATGTGGACAGCATACGCTACTGGAATAGATGGAAGAATGTTTCCATTGTGCAAAAGCACAGCCTTGAGACTCAGTTTCGAAGAGTCCACAAATAGTCTCCATTCTTGTGGGTCATGAGTGATTTTTAAAGCATTCATGAGGCCCTCAATATCGGAACAGAATATCAGATTACTTTCCTTTCTGAAGAAAGGCTCCAATTGCTGGTGGCGCTTTCGATATGCAGTAATTGTGACATCTTCTTCTAGAAGATTCCATTGTTGGAGTCTTGATCCTAGCAATTCTGCCTTGTTCTTTGATAAGTCCAAATCACGAATCAGGTCATTTAGTTCTTCCTGTGTTATTCTGTGTGGGGTTGATGATGCACCACAGTGAAAATCTGGATCACTGCATGCTGATGGACCAGGAGAAGAACAGGTCGACTCACCTTTGTCTTCGTCAGATGAATCAAGAGAATATTCTGCTGGAGGTTCTGGAATAGGAAGTCCCTCACCATGTGGAACTGGTCTCAATGCAGACGGAATGTTTGGGTAGACTATTCTCGACTTCTTTCGCTTCGTTATTCCGCCGGAAAGAGGAGGAACCAAGCAGAAGTAACAGTCATTTAGGTGGTTGCTTGGCTCTCTCCACACCATTGGGACTGCAAACGGCATTGATGACCTTTTGCAATTCAACCACTGTGAAAGCTGTGTTGTACATGTAGCACAGCATATATGCGGAGCCCAAGGCTTGTCTTGGTCACCAACCTTGCATCCGAAGTAAAGATGATATGCCTTCTTCACTTGAGAATTGATACTTTTCTTCTGGTTGGCAAATGTCACTTCCCCACAAATATAGCAAAAATTGTCCGCGGTATTAACACACTTTCGAGGCATTACTGTTCTTTATTGTACGTAAATGGATAAAATAATAAGTTTTATGTAACAGTAGCTTGAACTGTCTCGCACAACGTCTAAAATATTTTAAATGCTGAACCTATCTGATTGGGCTTTATATAGTACACTGCTTACGTCAGCTTCAGCAGCCGCCTGCATTAGTATAATAGGCCTACACATGTATAGTACACTGCTGAAGTCAACTTACTTCAGCAGCCGCATGGCATTAGTATTGCATTGCATCAGAAAATGATGCAATCAACTGTGGATGATGTGAGCATGATGGTATTATGCAATGTTACATCATTATTCCGGATGTTGCTGCAGTCCTACTGGAGAAATTTACACAGTGAAACATAGAAAATGAGGTATATGAATATCTTCAAAACGAGAGCCAATACAAATTTTTCACGGTTATATTCGTGTTCGGCACACCAAAATACTACAGATTAGGGCCTTTTCAAGACAGTAATGATTTCACTGTTGACCAGTGATATCAAGCGTACTCATAATTACCTGTCTACCACAACCAAAAGCTGAAGGTGTTCTTTCTGAAGAGCCTCTAGCTGTGTCTCGTAACGGACCTTCATCGCCATGTACTCAGCACGTAGGATCTTCTCGTGTTGTTGTATCTGATACGTCATCTCGTCCTTGGATAAAATATAGATACACTTCATTGTAATGAGCATTGTATAGCGATATTGTCAGGTAAGTAACATTTCTTAATTAAAGTAGGTCGCACGAAATTTTTGTGATTGTGTATGCGTACATTGGGCCTTTTTGTTCCATGTTGCAGAAGTCTACCTCGTGAGCAAATGATTTAATAAAAAGAGAACAATTCTAAAACTTGTATTGCACATCCACACAATCAGGTTACATACACTTGTAATACACCGGTTTAATTAGCAGTATATTATATATCCTATGTGAGACGTTACATTTATTTTGTCAGATTCACGAACAAAAGGGTGGGGGTTCGAATCCAATTATCGGACCAGCCTGGGTTAGCTACTATGGCGTGTCTTTGGTCAAGACACTTTGCTCCAATTACTTCGTCACTAAATAGCCTACTTGTGTTGTTGTGCTGTAAACCACCAAACCTGATATTTCTGTTGGAACATGTCTTATTTTCCATCTGTTATAGATGACCTTAATCTGTAGTCGTAGAAACATTTTTCTGCCATACTGAAATTTTCTTAATTATCATCGTTAAATGTAATCAACTTTATCGCCAATATCATGGCGGCCTACACGGGTCTAGAAATATCGTTTGGGGAAGAGGCGTAAACAAGTAAGCGAGTGTTGTGAGGAACGGAACCGCCAAGGGGGGACTAGAGAGCGAATTTCCGCTAAAGCTCGTGCATTTTCAGCGTGTTCAGGGCATAATGTTAACTACCTAAATGCAAAGAAAACTTACTCTAGGAAACGTTCCCGTTGTTTCGCGCCCATTTTTTGAAGGTTGGGAAGGTGTTGCAGAGCGACCTGCTCGGCCCCAGGATCCGCCCTCTAGACTATATAATTGGGCCTTCTTCACTTTTTTTTAATTAGACGGTGCCTTCGATTCATCTTTCATCTTTATACTTTATTATGGCTCTTTTGTAGTCATGGTTTTCCAGATTTTACTTTTGAGGATGTCCTAGTATTACCGTCTTAAAGACCTTTTTTAAGGAACGTAATCATTATAAAGGAATTGTTTCACTATATAAGAGATAACGTAATCATTATAAAGGAATTGTTTCACTATATAAGAGATAACGTAGAACCGCTAATATTAGTGAACTAGCAGTATTCAATATTAGTACATTACTATTATTCATTATTAGTAAATTGCAAGTATACAATATTATTACATTAATGTTTTTCAATATTAGTACATTACTATAATTCAATATTAGTATCATACTAGTATTCACTATTAGTAAATTACAGGTATTCAATATTAGTAAATTGCAAGTATACAATATTATTACATTAATGTTTTTCAATATTAGTACATTACTATAATTCAATATTAGTATCATACTAGTATTCACTATTAGTAAATTACAGGTATTCAATATTAGTAAATTGCAAGTATACAATATTATTACATTAATGTTTTTCAATATTAGTACATTACTATAATTCAATATTAGTATCATACTAGTATTCACTATTAGTAAATTACAGGTATTCAATATTAGTAAATTGCAAGTATACAATATTATTACATTAATGTTTTTCAATATTAGTACATTACTATAATTCAATATTAGTATCATACTAGTATTCACTATTAGTAAATTACAGGTATTCAATATTAGTAAATTGCAAGTATACAATATTATTACATTAATGTTTTTCAATATTAGTACATTACTATAATTCAATATTAGTACCAGACTAGTATTCACTATTAGTAAATTACCGGTATTCAATATCAGTGCAATATTATTATTCACTATTAGTGGAGGACATGGGTTCGATTCCCGGCTGAGTCATACCAAAGACTTACAAAAATGGTACTAACATCTGCCTCGCTTGGCGCGCAGCATTAAGATGTTAGTGTTAGGACTGGTCGGCCTGGTGTCAGGAAAATGTGACTGGGTGGGACGTGCTACCTGTCTGAGGCATGATGCCCCAGTGCTAGACATCACTATAAACTGTCACACTGCAGACATCGTAGCGATATGACTAAAAAATGTTAAAGCTACGTTAAAAATCCAAATCACACACACACACACACACACACACACACACACACACACAATATTAGTAAATTACTGGTATTCACTAGTAGTACAATACTATTATTCAATATTAGGACATTAATTGTATTCATTATTACTACATTACTAGTATTCACTATTAGTGTATTACCGGTATTCACTATTAGTGTAATACTAGTATTCACTATTAGTAAATTACTTGTTTTCACTATTAATATATTACTAGTATTCAATATATTACTAGTATTCAATTTTAGTACATTGCTAGCATACAATATTAGCACGGTATTCATATAATGTCTTAGTTGAGAACGTTTTTGTTTTGAGTAAAGTATTATTGGAAAATCTTTAGCAGAACCTTTTCATTTATGAATTTTATTTTGGCTCGTGTAACAATAGCGTTATAGTTTAGATGGTATGCGTTGCAATTAACTTAAATTAGAATCCACAATCATGATTTTGGAGTTATTCTTTATGTTAAAAAAAATTGGGTCCTTTTAAAAGTTGGCTCAAGTTTCCTTTATATGATGACAATGTCTCTAGGACGGGAATGTTATTGTTTTATAATGAAATCATTTTCATTTTTGCTTGACACTATACCATCATGGGAATATCGCCATGTAGTTCAATACAAAGTGGGATTTATATTTTAGCTGTACATGTGTAATGCAATCATTTTACTACAGTTTTTAAACTTCATGGGTTTGCGCTATAGTTTCGTATTTTGCATAGGTTAGAATGTTAAAGAAAAAGAATTTCCCAGTGTTTCCTAGCTGGTTATACTGGCTATTTAAAACAGACCTTCTATATCTTAGACATTGTTTAAAGAACCTTTAATTCCCTTTATTTTCGTGTATGATTGATGGGTGTAATATGGGTTATAGAGTATACAGCTTGGCCTTACTCCAGATATGCATCTTTCAAAATATTGCTAGCTCCACTTGGTCATTTTCACTTCCGGAACTTCATAGGTAAATTGTATTAAAAAAGAGCCGATAGCTTTTTTTACATTTCATATATTTGGTAATTCATTCATTGCACTTTCAGAAGCTGGTGTTGTCTAGTCTGGCAAAATTCATTTTCCCTATTTTTAATAGCTGCTATGGATAGAGTACCTTAGACTTAATCAGGCTGATTTTTTATAGTACAAGGGAGCAGTCATTTTATTTAGCAGTGTGCTTAGATGATGTACAATTTCCAAAAGAACAATATCCAAAGAGATTTCACATTACATGAAAGTAGCATAAAAGTATGCCAACAATCTCTCCACTATTCATGTTTTAAATGCAAACAACTTCACCTTACATACGTCACTCTCTCAAAAGTACATAATAACTGGTGAGCGCCCATAAAATGGTGATTTCACTGTAGTAAACTCATTTGCTAAGTCATAAACTAACTTGATAAGTCGTACACTAAGTTGATATACACTTTTTTGTTAAGTCATCAATTTTGAGCTGATATTAATATCACCAAGCCCTAAAACACAAGTGTGTTACCTCCATTCGAACCCGCTTTGGAATTTTGTACCGACAATTATCGATTTTCTCCTTTATGATATCAAACGAACTCGCATTTGGAATTGCAAGAGAAAACTCAGTACAGACCTATTCGTATTTATTACTTCTTTTGGGGATATTTGGGAAAAAATTATTTATTTACTACAGTATTAAGTATGAGGGAAAAAAATGACCGATTATACAGGGTTAGATTGTATTGAATGTTTCCCAGAACACTCGAAAAAGATTGTGAATAGCCAGGCTTCATCTTTTGGTTTTGGGCGTTTCCCTCGAGGACATTTTAACACGATCAAGCAAGTATGATTCCTAAATTCCACTGAAAGGTTAAAACGCCAATTCATTTAAGCTGACAAATACCTGACGTCTGAGTTGTTTCAGTTCGTCTGACATCTTATCGTTGTCTGTGATCTCCTTTGTCAGCATACGTATCTTGGACGTGAGTTCTTGTTGCAACTTAAACTTTTCGGACTTCAGCTGCCGGATGTCGGCGTCAGCCTGTATCCTTGCCATGCGCAGCTCGTTTGCCAGCCTCTCTTTTTGCTCCAAAATATGATGGGTCTCCTTGCGTAGCAATGCCACTGCCTGTGGGTACGATATTCCCATTAGAGTCAAGCAAATTTGTGTGTTAAAAAGTGGACAAGAATGACCGCATTACTTGCAGAATATAAAATCGAACGGCGTTTTTACTAATTAGTGATACTTTTGACCATCTTTGTAGATATACATTTTGGAAAAATGGTTACGGAACAGAAGGGAATTATATAATGTTATAGAAGATTAAAATAAGGAAAGTGAATATTGAATATTGAAGAGTCGGCAGTGATAATCTCTGTGACCTCACCGCCCATGGCTATGGGTGTCTTGTGTTCGCTAGTACGAAATGTGTTATATTATCACCATATAATTATATTTTTGTTTGGTTTTCTACGTCAGAAACCTGATCCTCGTGATGTCTGACGAAAACGTGTATCTATGTATGTATGTATGTGTGCATGTCTGTCAGTCTGTCTGTATGTATGTTTGTGTGTGTGTGCGTATGTATGTATGTATGTATGTATGTATGTACCGTAACAAACCTGTGGTATGTTTATAACTTTCAGATACCGATTCTACAAAACAAAACTAATAATCCCTAAAATATAACAAATCTTTAAACGAGAACGAAAGCAAAAGTAACACATACCCTAGGTTTGTTTAAGTATTTTCCAAGTCTCTCCTAATTCAGAACTTCAAAACCACGGCAAACAGCGTATGTTATGATTAATGAAGATCATATATTTCTCCCATGCGGTCAATATTTCTCCTTTCATGTGTTTCTATACCTTGCATTTTGTTTCTTTGTTTTGCAATGTTAATAGTGATATGGTACTTTGTTAGCAACATGTAAATAGTTTGTGACTTTTTTAAACAATGTAAATAATCATATGAGTATATGATATGGGACTTTTTTTGGCAATGTAAATGATGATATGGGACTTTAAGCAATGCAAATAATGATATAGGACTTTAAATTCAAATGTCAGTGAATACTGCAGGTATAAAAAATGTGCGGTTATCCATTAAGCAGATTCTACGGAAAGTCTTTTTTTCTAAATCAATTATATCTCAACTGGATCTATTTTAAATTTGACAATGGATGTACCAAAACATTTACTATGATACATAAAAATAAAAAATTTAAAATTATGATTTTTGTTGCCTAACCTGCGACTCTTTTTTTCCAGCTGTACTCTCAAACATCCGGCATTTTTCTCGGGCAATGTTAAGTTCCGCACTAAGCGTAGACCTGTCACGGTCCCACATTAACATAGCCTCACTAAGCGCTTGCTTTGACTTGTCTAACTCAGTCTGAAGCGTAAAATTGTCACTATGCATTTTCTCTATATTTGTCATCAAATTTTCTATATCTGAGTTCAGGCGTATATTTTCCGTCTCAATCTCCGTTTTCTTATCTGAATCATTCTTTGACAAAGTTTCCTTTAACCGAGAAATAAGTTCCACATTTTCTTTCGATTTTGCAGACATATTTTTTATTTCCTCTTCAAGTAAGTGCAGTTCATCAGTCTTTTCATCTAGACTTGTGTTTAGTTTCTGAAGAATATCATCTTTCTCTCTGAGTCTTTCATCTCGTGACCTCAAAGTCTCATTCAGTTCTCGAATAGCTTTCTCTCGTTGCGAGATTTGGTCCAATAGAGATTGCATGTCGTCTTCTCTTTGTTTAATTATATCTTCCTGTTCCTGAATGATTTCTTCTTTGCGTTTAATAATACTTTCTTTCTCTCTTAGAACTGAATCCTTCCTCCTGTCATCTGCAGCCATCTTCTTTAACGCCTCTTCTACTTTTCGGAGATCTTCTGCCTTTGACTTTAATTTCTGTTCGATGCTGCGTTTCTCGTTCTCAGAAGCAGTGCTCTTGGATACCCAAATTTCATTCAGCTGAAATTTAGTGGGCAAAAATATAATTTACGGGTAATACCGTGCAAACATGAAAATTACGAAGACACTGACGGGCACGACTGATCTCAACGCTTTCTATGGAAAGTATAAGAAAGCAAACGCTTTTTGGACCCGTTCGTACCCAACTTAGACATAACGTTTATATCACTCTTTTAATACTTTGGCAAAATCAACATTTCCCATGGATCCAAAACGTTCCAAAATGAAGTCTGAACATACTGTTATTAGTCAAACACCGTATTTAATTACTCACCAAGGTTCAATCTCTTCACGTGACGATATAGTTAAAAATCGAAGCAAAAATACATTATGCATAGTAATAATTGCGAAAATTTTACCCACAGAAAGAGCGATTGAAACTTTTAAAAATGCCTTATATCTAGTTATCACTTTAATTGGAATATGCTTTTTAATTAAAAGTTTTCAATTTAGAAATTGTGCTCTCACGTTCGGTGTAACATTCGCTAGCATGACTTCCACTAAAGCTAAAATTGTTCTAAATGACGTCAGCTACAGACGAAGTCGATTCTCATTGAATTTGTTATCATTGCATACTGTTAAATATGAAAGCGGGATGTACGTGTACTACATGAAGCAAGGTTATTTTTGTCTATGAAGAAAACGTTTTATAGGACACTATGCTTACCATCTTGGCTGCAAAATACATGACCATATTTATAAATATTAACCATTTCATATGATCCAGGGAAACAGGAGGATAGAAAATCATTGTCTTGAATTGCCATGCTAATGGTCATGGTGAGGACTGAATTTAGTTTTAAAACCGGAATTTACTTGATCACAAGCGTTAGTACAATGCTTGCACTGATCCAATGAAATAAGAATGTACCTCAAAGTACACGATCTGAAATGAAGTTAAATGGAAAATTTAACTGCAACCTATTTATTACAGTCAAGAACCGGTTGGTGCTCCTTGTGCAATGGTAGGGTCGAATAATTGGTGTTCCTTGTGCAATGGTAGGAACGAGAATAATTGGTGTTCCTTGTGGAATGTTAGTAACGAATGATTGTCAAATCGCTGATGATCATTTAAAATAAATCAATTTGAAGAAAATATTGATTTACATTTATGTACACACACACACACACACACACACACATATATATATATATATATATATATATATATATATATATATATATATATATATATATATATATATATATATATATATATATATATATATATATATATATATATATATATCTATATGCTACTTTGTTTGCGTTAGTGTAACATCATCCGTACTCAATCATCTGAATTGCAAATCCAACCTATTTAACAGATTCCACACTCAACTCAATTTCAGTTATCTCCACCTTCGCTAGCCAAGGTTCCAATATCTTAACCGCATCTACACATTGGCTGATCGATAAGATATTTCAGGGCTTTGTCCTAGCTACATCTATTGGATTTCATGAGTTGCTTCTCTTAGTATGTAATACCAACTAACCAATTGTATGTGCATGAGCCGAAAATGGTGGTTGCAAAAGACTACTTATCATAGAGAAACCATTACAGGTGTATTTGAGTGAAAGGATGTATTTGTACAAACCCGGACCGGAGTGGAAAACTGCTTATTATGAGTCCATTTCAGCTGTATGCTCACCTTGTCTCGATCATCATGGAACAGTATTCAGGTTTAAACAACTTGATTTTAATTGGATGCGGTGGCTTGCCGCCGAATCCAATGAAAATCTGAGACACGAAACACAGACATATCTGATCGATCCAGCAAGGGAATAATAGGCTAACATATCGGAACCTTGGCTAGCGAAGATGCAGTTATATACTAATGCTAAAGTACATTTTTTTTAAATATAGTTTACTCTAGGTCACAGGCTGTAATGAACCATCAACTCCTCATATAGACCATTGGTTACTGCGCAACATCGATCTAATGAAGCTCTTAATGGAGTGGAGGGAAAAACATTTACATAAAAAACAACAAAAGAACAACAACAAAAAAAGTTACAAACTTAAATGACAGCGGAACCCAAGAGAAAATAGTAATATATTTATATCTGTTTCTTAATTTTTTGATAGAAAAATGGAACTGTTTTTTTGTGTCTAAGATATAAAAAAGCACGGAACAGAAATAAGGATTCCAACAAACATAATAATAATAATAATAATAATAATAATAATAATGAGAAGAAAAAGAAGAAGAATGGAAAAAATGTAGCTAAATATAATTGTTAAATGCTCTCAAGAGGGTTCAGTGTTAGAACATACGAAAATTGTTTTTCAAATATTGAAGATTGAAGAGTGTCTGCAGAAGAGCATATTCTTGCTGTAAATTAACATCCAATACCTCTTTCACCTGGCACTCAAGATCAGCGACTTTTAACTTGTACTCGGTGCATTCCCGTCTAAGTTTCTCTATCTCTGCTCTTTTTGTCTCCTGTAATAACAAGTTGATAGCCGTTTATACTTGCTTACAAGGCGCGCCCAAATGCAAATAACATAAACCCTAATTTGCCCTCAGATAATGCGAAAGTAGATCAAGGTCTGTGTTTATTTGTTCTACTGAATACGCCTAACAAAGTGCGCCCGAAGATCTAAAATATGCATGTTGTAGCTGGATTATGCGTACAAGATAGTGCATGTGGTACTTTCACTTTGTATCAAAGGCTTCAGTGGCAGACTTTGTCATCTCGTTGATGGAACAAACATGATACAGCTAGGTAAGTTAATTGTTTAGTTATTTCGAGTTTTGAAACCCCAGTTTCGACGAAATTCAAGTTTCTGTGAAATTCACGTTTCGACGAGATACAGGTTTAGATGAGATGACCTTGATCAAATAAAATGGTACTTCTTCTTGTGTAATATTTTCCTTTTGCTAGAAACACCGCCATTTTATAACTTTACTGGCCACGTGCATGGCGTTTTGGACATAAGGTGCAAAACGCACATGATGAATCTCTAACTCAGGTGAGAATAAATGGCGAACGTAAAGAATCTATAGATTTACACAGAGGGGAAAAGAACAAAAGCAAAAACAATATCCGGTATGGTACCTGATGTGGCATCAAAAGATAAATAGGATAGCGAGTTTATTTCTTTCTTACCAAAACATGCTAGGAGCCACGAACAAAACGCAGCATTTTTATCAAAAATAAACAAAGAATGAATACAGCTTATTATAAAATGAGTCAAATCAATGCTTTTTTGTGGCAATTTGCTGACTTAAAATTTAGTTAGATAATTATTTATTTGTTTGTTTTTCTAGAAAATACTACAAACAGAAGATTTGATTACCAGTCTGGCAGGTATACGGTAAAATGTGAACTTGTTCGCAGCCACGTGAAGGCAATACTCAGATATTTTATGTTCATTGGCAGACGGAAATGATTGGTAAAACACAGAAGTATACTCAAAAGAAAAGAATCTGAAAAAGTTGGTTGAATGATAACATATATTGTACACACACACACACACACACACACACACACACACACACACACACTATGTACATGGCGCCCTGCTGTCAGACACGGCGTTAAAAAACCGAGGAAGACAGGAACATAAAGCATATATATATATATATATATATATATATATATATATATATATATATATATATATATATATATATAGAGAGAGAGAGAGAGAGAGAGAGAGAGAGAGAGAGAGAGAGAGAGAGAGAGAGAGAGACAGAGAGGGGGGTAAGGGAGGGAGAAGGGTTGGTTTATGCGCTTGTGCAATATCGGTCATGCTCAAACGTCTGCATTGCTGCTGGAGTTAAAGTTTTTAAACCAATTCAACTTCACCATTATTTTAGGTCTTTGGCATACACTGAATGTACGAATCAAGTTTCTATTTAAGAATACACAGTTATCTGTGTGTAAACAATTCTTGGGATATTACGTACATATCTGAAATAAAAAGGCATGTAGAGCCTCTGTATCACATTCAGCAGTTACGAACTCTATATCGCATTCAACAGCATACTGTGTAAGACCTCTATATCACATTCAACAGTATTCTGTGTAGGACCTCTATATCACATTCAACAGCATACTGTGTAGGACCTCTATATCACATTCAACAGTATTCTGTGTAGGACCTCTATATCACATTTAACAGTATTCTGTGTAGGACCTCTATATCACATTCAACAGCATACTGTGTAAGACCTCTATATCACATTCAACAGTATTCTGTGTAGGACCTCTATATCACATTCAACAGCATACTGTGTAGAACCTCTATATCATATTCAACAGCATACTGTGTAGGACCTCTATATCACATTCAACAGCATACTGTGTATGACCTCTATATCACATTCAACAGCATGCAGTGTAGGACCTCTATATCACATTTAACAGCATGCTGTGTAGGACCTCTATATCATATTCAACAGCATACTGTGTAGGACCTCTATATCACATTCAACAGCATAGTTTGTACAACCTCTATATCACTTTCAACAGTATGATCAGACAAGAAGATCAGTGCATTGCAATGCATCTTAACTTGCAGCTAACTTCTTCTAAAAAAAGCACAGCTTACAAAGTGGTGATAAGATAATTAAAAACAAAGACGAGACTAAACGCCGCTAGTGAATTAAGCGCAAACCCGTCTTTTAAGTGTAGATCTTGTGCAACTAAACAGATAAGTATTGTTAAATACTGTTTATTAAAAATATAGACTGATGTAAACAAACAAATCTACGGGAGATTAGGTGGGATTATCCTTAAATCTAGCTCGTATATCAAAAGTAACTACTATCACGACAGAACAATCTACCTAATTCATAGCAGTTAAAGGAAAGGAATTTATTTCACGGCAACTGTCGTCGTTTTCTTGTTGAGATATGCCGATAGTACTGGTTAGCTAAAGAGAAAATATGCTTAAGGTACCGGATATATACGCTTATTTGTCGAGCCCAATTGTGAACTGCATAGACCCAGATCTGTCTGTAGATCTTGTTCGAAGTAATCATTAGAACAAAAAATATAATTCATGATTTGTTGGAGGATTTTCCGCATGGCCAATTAGGGTCTATGTTGTTTCCAGTTGGACTAGACTATCATCTCCTCATTTCATGATAAAAGTATTTACACACACCGGTAAATCAGTTCTGATGACGTCGTAATATGTTTAATTTATTTGAAACAATTGAAAGGTTTTCTTTAAATTTTGGTCGCTTTTTGTACAAGTATATTACAATGTTAACGTGTTTATTTCCTAAGAACAAGTATATTATAACGTTAAAGTGTTTATTTCCTAAAAACAAGTATATTATACTGTAAAAATGTGTATTCCTAAAAGCAAGTATATTATACTGCAAAAATGTGTATTCCTAAAACAAGCACATTATAATGTAAAAATGTGTACTCTTAAAACAAGCACAATATAATGTAAAAATGTGTATTCCTAAAAACAAATATATTATACTGTAAAAATGTGTATTCCTAAAAAAAATACATTATAATGTAAAATTGTGTACTCTTAAAACAAGCACATTAGAATGTAAAATTATGTATTCCTAAAAAAAGTACATTATGTAAAATTGTGTACTCTTAAAACAAGCACATTAGAATGTAAAAATGTGTATTCCTAAAAACAAGTACATTACAATGTAAAATTGTGTACTCTTAAAAATGAATACATGGAGACAGTCACGGGAAACATTTCACTTAGTGTGTTTAAAAAAATAATTAGAAACGCAACATAATAGAAAACAAACAGACCTGCCATTAAAATTACAAGGCCTTGAGTAAAGATTTTCTTCAGGTAATTTGTCTTAGAAGTGTATTGTCCTTGTATCTCTTGTCCACAATAAGATATTTGGCATGGAAATCATAAAACTCTGGTGACTGAGTTCAGCCAAGCATGGAATGTGTGAAAGGTCAGTTTTTATTGCCTTAAAAAGGAATCTTATTGTTGTCGTTCCCAACCTCAAAGTTTTATGATTTTTAAACACTGAAAATTGAAATGGACGGGGTTAGCATAATTTAACGTCATCAACAACAACTAAAAATGCAATCGGACGCATCACAATGAAAGTCAACAAAATTACAAGTGGCAAAGTCAGCACTGATATACAGTGTCGATAAAAAGATATAAAATAAACTGATTTGCATTGTGGGTAAGAGACAGCAGCTGGTCAGAATAACTTACACGTTTCCATGCCTACTTACTTACCTATCGGTAAACCTTGGGGTGGGTGGGTAGTTCTCAGCTATTTGCATTTCCATCTACATTTGTAAACTCAAAGGATATTTTTGTGTGGATTTGGTGCTAAGAAAATATTTTTCAAGCTGAATGATTCTCCAGACATTAGTTATCAATCATCCTGCCATGTTACTCTCACGTGATTCGCAATCTATGTCGAAAGCATAACAATTAAAGGGAAATAATAATGACCTTTTTGGGATTATTTAAAACCATTAGAGGGAGTTGTGTGGAGTGTGTGCCAAATATGTCCATTTAAAAATATATATATGATAGGGACAGTTTCCAGTGCAAGAGCACTTTGCTTTGTAAATTGCAGTAAGTACTGAGATTTTTATCAATGCATCCTGAATTAGTTAAAAACAATTGCTAACTAATAGTACACAGTCTTTTGTTATCGTGGACCAATTTAGTGCCATGCGCAGTAGGTCAGACACTTGACAATCATTGCCCGAAATAAAACTAAAGCCACAAGGCAGAACACCTTAAAACGCTTAGCCCAACTAAACCAGTCATGTTGGTGTAGGCAAGGGGTCGATTACAGGAGCAAGGTTACAGTTACGATTACGATTACAAATTGTTTGGCAACGATGATTACGATTACGATTACAAATTGTTTGGCAACGATGATTACGATTACGATTACAAATTGTTTGGCAACGATGATTACGATTACGATTACAAATTGTTTGGCAACGATGATTACGATTACGATTACACTTTATCTGGAAACCCAGATTACGAGTACGAGTACGTTTGCGAATACGATTACACTTTACTTGCAAACCATGATTACTGTGGGGATAATTACGATTATGATTACGAGTACGATTGCGAATACGATTACACTTTATTTGGAAACTATGATTACGATTACAATTACAAGGGGGATGATTACGCTCACGATTGTTTTGTATTTGCTTGTTATCTTTTTCTTCTTGGCATGTATTATACATTGCATAACTGAAAAACAAACAATTTTAACTCATGTAAATGTTTATTGACAATTATTTACATACAAATTAACATGCCAAATGAGCACTATTTAGCACTGTTTACATCACATTCCCATCAACAATTTTAGTTGTAACTGTTGTTACAACGAATAAGCAAAAAGCGTTCAAAGTTTGCATCTGTCAGATTACATCTCTGCAATGAACAATAACAAAGGGCAATACAACAGGTCTTTTTATGCGGGCCTTATCTCTCTGCAATGAACAATGACAAAAGGCAATACAACAGGTCATTTTATGCGGGCCTTATCTCTCTGCAATGAACAATGACAAAGGGTAATACAACAGGTCTTTTTATGCGAGCCTTGTCTCTCTGCAATGAACAGTGACAAAGGGGAATACAACAGGTCTTTTTATGCGAGCCTTATCTCTCTGCAATGAACAATGACAAAGGGCAATACAACAGGTCATTTTATGCGGAACTTCTCACTGCAGCTATATAAACTTACCATTTTGGTCATAGTCCAAGTAAAGTACCCGGCTTCAATAATCATCGCAGTCATTGGACTTTGGCTCAGAAGCCAAGTAAAGTAAAGTTATTTGAAGTCTACGTCACTGCAAACCTATACCCAGTGAAAGAGTTGCTAATTGAACATGAATTTTTGAATTAACAAATCGCCACCTAAATTAAATAAGACAGTGTCCTTTTAGAAACAAATATTTTGTATATTGGTCACCAAAAATTACCCATTCCTTATTGTAATAGTCAACATTCGTGGTCTCTTGTTTATGGAAGCTTGTATTATTCTTAAATTACGAAGAATATATTTTTTTTTGTAATCATTATTCCATTACGCGATTACACTGCCAACGACGGACCGTAGAGCTTCTGAAATCAATAATTAACATTACAGCCCTTACGATTACAATCATAATCGGCTCCATTTCTGGATGTATAGGATTGATTTAGTTTCGAGGCTGTAGGTACTGAACTTAGATTTTGAGAAACTTTGCAAACGTACTGTTAAGGTAGTTCCTGACCCACGGTCCTGAGGCTCGTCGTATTGCAGTTGGTTACATCAAAAGGTAAATCGATACTTCTAGGAGAGGTTAGAGTCATTCCCCATAAGGGCTAGCACAGCAATACGTTTGTGTTTAGGCAAAACATGCTGAACCTAGACCTCATCTACCTTTGCAAATATATCAATAGTTAAGGCAACTATTCCTGTCTAGCAGTCCTCTAACTGGTCATTTTACGCTTGTTGACGTCAAAAGGTAAATGGATAATCCTACTTCAAATGTCTGACTTATTCCCCAGGGTGGCCCCCACGCAGTAAAGAAGAGTTCGTCGCAGAGCTTCATAGCGGAAGATAGTCAGTCACTTAGGAAGCCAGATCGCGCTCTCTTCCAACCACCATTACAAAGAGGGTTATAGCTTCATTATGCAAACACCCACCCATCCCCGATGCGTTATGAGTGCCTATAAGACTCACGGTACTAATTCAGTTTCCAAAATAAATCTATGTAAATACCATGATATTAAAATTTCAATAACTTTAAATTTCTGAATGCTAATGATTAAACCTATGTTTTTCAGTACAGACATATCATTGATGATCAAACATATTTTGTGTAGAGAAAATCGTATAAGATAAATCTACATGTTTTCGAAACATGTGTTTTCAATACCGTGCAAAAGATTCAGTGCTAATTTCAGGATAAGCTCTCGAAATATTATTTTACTGCAATCTTGCTTTCATTATCAAGCAATCCTGGCCAGCCAAACCCATGTACACTCTATTTTATGTTCGTTCATTTCTAGACTGGTTTCAATCCTTCCCTATCAGTAGTACTGCGAGTCCTAAATCCAAACTTGATTTTACTTGACAGACCTATGTACGGCAGCAGAAGGCATACATAAGCACTGCACATAGTTTTGCTTATCAACGATTACATTAGTGAATATTTAAGTATCTGAGAATTATTTCATCTGAAAAAATATTGAAATAAATCTCTCTAATCAGGAGTTGCATTATTTGCCATCACCATTTATATTATTAAATTTAAGAGTGAAATATAAATTTACCTGTCTTGTCACGAATAAAAGGTCAAGGTGACCATCTATATGTGCATGTATTACGACCAAAAAGTAGATAAAATAACAAAAATGACATAAACTTTTCCTAGAACAAATACAACCTAAAACAAAAGTAAAGTAGGCAAAAGCTAATTACGATACAAACGATGAAGTTCCAAAATATTCTCTGAATGAAATGTGTGGGAAATAAAATCATGGGAGGTCATCACCGTCAAGAATAGTGTAAGATAACTAAGTGATGATATCGCTGCATAATGTTTCAATGCGTAACTAGCAACTATTGTATTACTGACCATAAGTACACACTTTATAAATGATAAATTGAATAAACTTTATATATCTGATTGCATCGATGTTAACCGACGTCCAAAACACTCAACCTAGTACTGCGAAAGTACAGCCTCTACACACTGCACCACTCCGCCTTTCATGGCAACAGTTGCCATATCTGAAAGTGTGTTTAATATCCCACGGAAACAAGTTCTGGGGTATACACAAGGTATTAATTTTGCTTGTTATCCACAAATGGAACCACAAGTCTGCATTAATATTGAAGTTAATTATACATGCATACGTAAAACCACGGTAGGAATGTTGTTCTTTATATGACTAACGGTACTAGTTCAATTATCATAGCAACGTAGTCAAACACCAAGATATTAAAAGTTCAATAGATTTAAATTTCAGAGTGCTCATCATCAAAGCTATATTTGTCAGTATATCCAGATCACTGAGTTTCTATGTAGAGAAAATCATATGAGCCATGTCATTGTGTCGATTGCACATCTTTGACACGTGCTTTCAATTCCGCACCAAAGATTCACGTGCTACTTCCGGTAATAATTTTTCCAGACGTAAGTCCCGAAAAGGACCGAAATTCCGTTAATAAAACAATGCCTTAGCTTGTTTTAGTTACAACTAAGATAAGCTCTCAAAAGATTCTTTCTAGTGAAATCTTTCACTTATTATCAACCAATCCTGGCCAGCCAAACCCATATATACAGTATTTCTAGACTGGTTCTCATTCTTTCATATCATTAGTACCGTGAGTCCAATAGCTGAAATCTTGATAAACTAAATTCCCTACCTCCCAAATTTTCAGCTCATGGACCCACTTAAAACAATCATGCCACAATAATTTCACGTTAAATTTACTCATCTCACAACTGCTACAGTATAAGCTTGCCTCGTTATCAGTCAAGGGTTTTATAGTAATGTGATGAGTGCCACTAACGGGAGAAGAGGACACCATAATTGACACAAGGACCAGTGAACATAAAGTGTGCTTCTTCGTGCGTGAGTTAATCTCAGAGCGTTGTCAATGAATTCAGCATCCCTAGATGGCAATCGCCACCAATGGCGGATTTAATTAATCTAAATATAAGATAGTGTTACATGCAACTCTTTGTAACAATGATAATAATTTAAATTTTTTATATAAAAAATAACACTTTTTTAACAGGAATCTTGATTACTTCTTATACAGATCCACATCCGCCGATAAACCAAGACTTGAACTATTTTATATTGCTTGGGGTCTTCTCGTAAGCCGAGCCGAATCATACATAAATCCAAATTCAAATGGGTTGCAGAATTTTGCAAGGAAAACTGATTTTAATATTGCTAACCTTAAACCCTACTAGCTATAACAGAACACTATCTGCTCACAGCCGATGTTGATTAGCCAAGAGCTGATGCAACCTATGTAATATTCCTTATCTAAGGAAACACGTGATTTATGATTTCCGGTCTATATAACGATAACAAGCTTCAAAGCCGAACACTGAGAACTTACAACTAATGCCTTCAAAAACACCTACTGCGGCGAAACCGGAAGGTCTCGTCATATTGATACGGGGGTTCAGTTTGTCTTGACTTTTACACCTTACACACGCTAGAATCGGAATCGTGACGAAAATATACTCGCATTCCAAAGATTCCAAATTTTGCCCCGTTAAGGAGTGCGTGAGTGATAATGAGAAGTCGAACACAGACACAACACAAACAACTGGCACACAGATAGTTTGCATGACGACGGGCATGGACAGTCCTTACTGAGACTCACAATTTTTTATTGTTATTATCCTTGTCAGAATGCTTGAAACACTGCTACATGTAAAGCACCATTGGCTTGTGCAATACGTTGGATGAGAATTTCAGCACATGTAATCTCAATGCAAATTCAACCACATCAGGACCTATTACTGAAGTGGGCACTACAAAAACAGATAAATTCTGTGCCAGTTCTAAGTAAGGAGATAATCATGGCATGTACTTTGAACGGTATCCAACTCCTTCTTGAGTACCTGATTCATTTCGAACATTGTGCAAATAAAAACGGCTAAACCAAACATGAGAAAGGTCTGTTCTTGGCGGCATACTTAGGGAAGTTTGCCCGTCGAGTCTTAATGGATCTACAAGTTCAGCCTGACCAAGTCGGCTTTTTAAAGATACGATATGCTCAGGATGCTTGTCTCGAGACTGGTAATCAGGCTGATACCTCGAGACGCAACTTCGAAGTCGATTCCGAAGACTGAGCAGACCATTCGACGATTGGTGTTACATGCATATTCCGATTACCTGGCCGATTGTAGCGACTGACTCGTTAAATAAGCTGTTCAGAATGTATGGGGAAAAAAAGACTTCAAATCCGGTACCATCAGCAAAGAAAGTTGCAAGTAACAATTAGAATAGGTATTGAATGGGGAGTTTTCATGCATGCCGAGATAAAATTGGATCTGCTTCAAAGGTACACAATGAGGCTGAATCCCTGAGAGAAGGCGGAAAAGGTTCAATCAAATTAATGAGGTTTTAAACAAGTAACTCGAAGAGAAATTAGATATGTTGATAGAGCAAAACAGGAGACTGTACAATAATCATCAAGGCCGAAAGAACTAGCAGCATCCAAAAAGAGCACATGTAGTATTTCTGGAGATGATCAGATTATCAGAAATCCAATGCTGAAATTGTAACTATTTTGACCTTTACCAGTACTTGTGTTTTAAGCCTTCTGCCAAAAGAAAATAACCAATGGAAGACGTGCAGCCAGCGTGTCATCTCCCCGATATATACAGGCAATGGTCAAACTGGATCAAGCAATACGCCTGTTAGCTGTCTGTGTCAACAAATGGTCTGGTTTGAGCCCAAACTGTGCGGCAAACGGTTTCGATCTGTTAGCGAACTTTGGTGCAGCTGCTTGCATTATCAGCAAGTGGCAGCACAAGACATTGGGTCTAAGGAAAAACAAAATCAACGCATTTAACAGTCAACTCGTCAGTGCCTCTTTTGTTAGCATACATATGACATTAGCAGTACTGAATGGAACTAGAAACTGCAGGGACTGAAGTTACCGCTTAACACAACATTAGCTTGTACTTAGAAACAATAAAATCCTGGAATAATGACAGTTGGTATCTAGGACCACTTATTTTTTCTATCTAGAACCATTTAATTCATAAAATGCGACCCTAATACAGCTCAAACACGATTAATAATATTTCGCTACTTGATACTGGGGTTCCTCTTTACTCGTTACTGGCCGTCATCTTATTCCTATAGATCATTGTCAGATACTATTTTTAGCTGGCCAAACCTATCCCAGAGCCGCATCCAGTACGGTCATGCGCATTTGACGTAGGGCAATTCGAGTGACCTACACTTCTTACATGAAAAGAACATTTGCCATTTTAGATCGACGCAGATAGTAGTAAACAATAATAAACAAGCATTTTTAACAATAAATGAGTATATATTGCTTTTATGTTACTGCATCGTGACTCTCATGTTAAGTCCGCCCCCCCCCTTTCCCTTATGACTGCATGTTAATGAATAATCCGAAAATAAACAAGTTAACTTGTCTAATTAGCAGCAAACAATGAATACCAAAGGCGGCACATCACATATTAAGCATATTCCTCTAAGATGTGCCTTTTAGTTAATAAATTAAATAGGAATGAATGTGAATCACAAAACTGCTTATGATACACTGGATTGGCTGAGGAATTTACTCTCGCTCTCGCTCTCTCTCTCTCTCTCCTTAGTTTGCTAACTTTGTGAACAAATATTAATGATGAGTTAACTCATCCTGCGATACATTTGCAACGGCCAGTTGCTTCAGTACTATCAGCTATGTGTAACTCGTGTGGCTTCTCTGATTGGGCTTGGGATCTGATTACGTTGGCATTGATAATGCTGTGTTCACCTGTATGCATCCATCCACTATTAAGTTCATTATATGCAACCAAGAGAGTTGTAAGTCCTCATGTTTTCGCGAGTATATATAGTTTTGAAGAGTCATCTAAATACACGTAGATTTGTACAATTTGTAATTCTGGTCACATAAGAAAATCTTCCACCCACCCCTTTCCTTTCAGAAATGAATCATCCAACTTGTAAGTTTTATCCCGAACAGCGGACAGGGGGACCACAACGGTCAGGGAGTCCACCGTTATTTCAATTTGTTATTTATTGGGGCCTACTGGATAATTTTTCCTAGGGCCCCCGCATCCGGTCTGCTGTTCTAGTCCTCTCTGATGCTTTTTGTACTCATATCTACTTTTCTGTTTTAGGCAGATTACTGAAATAGTCACTCATGATTTTTAAACACACTATTTCTGTGAAGGGTATACAAATGTCAAACCTTTACACTTTACAAATTTGTTTGAAACTTTCTTCACGAACATACACTATGTTAATGACAATCGCTTAAAAGTTGCCCTACATTAATTGCGCATGCGTTAAATATTGGCGTGGAAAAACCCAAATTCGACTTCCTGATAAGGTCTATAGGACTCTTGACTGATAACACGATCTGATAACCCAACCAGTTTCCTTCACGTTTTTCTTCCTACCTATCTAACAGTCTACATGTTTTTGATTGTTTGTTTGTGCTTTAAAAAAAAATCAACACTTGAAGATGTATGATGCGAAGGAAATCGGAGTAAAGTGTCTTGCCCAAGGGTGCACCAAGACATCCTACTCAGATGCTCTGAAGGGGAATTTAACCAGCATCATTCTGACTGCATGTGTAGCACGCTCCTATCTACATACAGTACAGATAGCCTGCTTAAAAACTAAAGACAGACATCTACCGGAGTCAAGCTACCGCTGCCTCGATCTGATCTCTCTTTCCTGAGGTCCGCCTCCAACGTCTGTAACTTCTCACTGAGAACGTGCACTTCTTCGTTAGCGATTTGTACGTGCTTCTTGCTCTCCTGAAGCTGTAGAAGATTAAACATAAGTTTACACGACAAAATAAAAGTATCACTGGAAAAAGTTGAAATAAAGTTTAAAAGACCCATGGCATCTTCCAATACTTTGCAACTGATAATCATGATATTATCTTAAATCACGTTACATAAGATTAACGACGACATATGAGAACAGTGAAAAGGAAACAGCAACGGAAAGTATATCACATTTTTCTATGTATATTTTTTAATGTATTTCTTGTGACCTACAAATAGCATACGTTAGTAAATCACTTATTTGTATTTAATCTAAACTTTGTAGAGACCATTATTTTTCACTTCTTTTCGTCACAAGGTCTATCTAAAATGAAGACTGTTATTTCTAAAACCAAAGGACATATAAAACAAACTCTTCTGAAACATGTTATTTATTCAAAAATAATGTATAGTGCTAAATTGTAATTGTACCAAACACTAATTTAATCCTAATACCGAGGAAAGATAAAGCTGAGTTAGATAATATATGTAACCGTACTAGATAACAATATAATCATAATACGGAAGAAATATAAAGCTAAGATAATCCGTGTAACTGAACTAGATAACAATATAATCCTAATAGGGAAGAAAGATACAGCTAAGATGATATCTGTAACCGTGCTAGATAATAATTTAATCCTAATACGGAAGAAAGATAGAGCTAAGATGATATCTGTAACCGTGCTAGATAATAATTTAATCCTAATACGGAAGAAATATAAAGCTGACTAAGATAATCTGTGTAACCGTACTAGATAACAATATAATCCTAATACGGAAGAAATATAAAGCTAAGATGATCTGTGTAACCGTACTAGATAACAATATAATCCTAATAGGGAAGAAAGATACAGCTAAGATGATATCTGTAACCGTACTAGATAACAATATAATCCTAATACGGAAGAAAGATAGAGCCAAGATGATATCTGCAACTGTACTAGATAATACTTTAATCCTAATACGGAAGAAAGATACAGCTAAGATGATATCTGTAACCGTACTAGATAATAATGTAATCCTAATACGGAAGAAAGATAAAGCTGACTAAGATAATATGTATAACCGTACTAGATAACAATATAATCCTAATACGGAAGAAATATAAAGCTAAGATGATCTGTGTAACCGTACTAGATAACAATATAATCCTAATAGGGAAGAAAGATACAGCTAAGATGATATCTGTAACCGTACTAGATAATAATTTAATCCTAAAACGGAAGAAAGATAAAGCTGACTAAGATAATCTGTGCAACCGTACTAGATAACAATATAATCCTAATAGGGAAGAAAGATACAGCTAAGATGATATCTGTAACCGTACTAGATAACAATATAATCCTAATACGGAAGAAAGATAGAGCTAAGATGATATCTGTAACTGTACTAGAGAATACTTTAATCCTAATACGGAAGAAAGATAAAGCTGACTAAGATAATCCGTGTAACTGAACTAAATAACAATTTAGTCCTAATAATCAGATTTAGAAAAACTTCGCCGGCTTGAAAGTATGAAAATGATCCATCTTGTAATAAAACACGAAATTTGATGCCAGGTTCGTTTATCGTATCAAACAATTTTTATACCTACATTATGTGCCTTAAAAAGTGGAAAACGTTATGGATTTGACTTGATGGCGTTACTTGCTTGAGTCTTTTTCTAACACATTTGCAGGAATTATAAATGGCATTTGTAAGTAAATTTTACATCTTGGAACTTGATGGATTATAAATGAGCATGCATTATATTTTCAAAAGACCTAACAGTAATTTTGTACATCAGGCAGAACAATCACAATAATTGCAGGCATTTTCTGTGACGCATACAGAATAATCCGATAGAACCAAGTTTGGTTGATATCTACGGTAAAACATCATGCCGCTTTGTGCGTATAAAACGTTTATCGATTTTGCAGTGAATTTCAAAATGTTAAAATAATTCACTATTGGGAGGCTCCCGGTTTTAGTTTATGATTGTAAATAAAAACCACGCAGCCATACTGAAAACTCATCATCTTTTAATTAAAATAACATATGTGCCTTTAAATACAAGCACCTTTGCCTTTAAATAAAAAACATTTTTGCTCTTAATGAACTAAATAAGTTGTTGATCATTGTTCAGTATATCATTTGTTAATCATTGTTTCATTTATTGTTCTTTTGACATTTTTGGAAACAGTACGAGCTTCTTCCATTTAAGCCGTGGAAACTTACGAAGAAAAACGTATGTATGTATGTATGTATGCATTGTATATATGTATGTATGTATGTATGTATGTATGTATGTATGTATGTATGTATGTATGTATGTATGTATGCAGTGGCACATCAGCAAAATCGTGGCTATAAAGTTCCGAGTAAAATGTAAGTATCCCTAGAAATAAATGGAAAACGAATATTGAGGTAAAGAAAGAATAAAAGTATGAAAATACAAATCCATTAAATATAAAACCCGTACTCTTTTTCTAAAGCTCACTATATTCTCAGATGGACCATCATCCCGGCGTGCATCCCAAGGCAAATATTTGCCTCCTTTAGTCGCCTTGTACGACATGCAATATGCTGCATCCGGTTCATTCTACATCTCCAAATTCCCAGGGCATGTATGCGATGGGGGAGACGATACATATATAAAGTCAACTCTTGTTATAACAACATTAATTGAAATTATATATTCAGGTTCTGACAACACTTTATGACAGCAAATGTGGTCAATAATGTTTTATCTTTGATTGTCGCATCTGAGAGACATAACAATATCCCCCACCCCCATGAAATTTGTTTTCCTAGTGGTTATAGTTTTTGTTGGACAATGACAGTAAAGTGTCTTACCTAAAAACGTAAGAAAGTAGCCCACCCGGCCTTGTCTGGGAATCGAACTCGGTAATCTTCAGTAGTAAATCAGCAAGCTAATCTCTTAGCTAATATATTTTAATCTGTCAGTATGCCTTAGAGAAGCACAGCAACATTTTTGGCTTGGTTGAACTAATCTCGCTTTGTGGGTAATTATGGTCACAACAGGGCAATGTACAGGCCTTGTCATGGAATCCACAAAAGGGCAATATACAGGCCTTGTCATGGAATCCACAAAATGGCAATGTACAAGTCTTGTCACTGAATCCACAACAGGGCAATGCACATGCCTTATCATGGAATCCACAACAGGCAATGTACAGGCCTTGTCATGAAATCCACAATATGGCAATGTACAGGCCTTGTCATGAAATCCACAACAGGGCAATGTACAGGCCTTGTCATAGAATCCACAACAGGGCAGTGTACAGGCCTAGTAATGGAATCTAACCCTTATCCATAGTACGAGTCCAGTACACTAACCGGGTTTTTTCGGCGTGTTAAAAACAAGCGCTCAAAAACTCTTGTGGCTGAGCCCGCCTCAAAGTATATTCCCTACAAAGATTTTGGTTATTTTTTATTTCTCAGCGGCACTTTCTTTATACACACAACAGCTGTTCCTTTCTTTGTACCTACTGGTGTATATACCGCTGTTAACGTAACATTATGGCTTCTATTCTGGCAAATATGTTCGGTTGTATCGATGTATTTGTCCTTCCTGTGATGTTCTTTTCACATCTTCGGTCCTTGTGATTTAACTTTAAGCCGGAAACATACCAGAGGATTATTATATTTCGAGAAAAGAATTGAGTTTTAATGTAGGAAAATATTTAAACATAATCATTATAATATCAGATACAACATATAGATGTGCTTTTTTAAATCATTTTACCCAATATCGATTTGACAACCATATGACAAGAGAAATAACTCCTCTAAATTTAAAGCATGATCTTTACAAAGTTTTTTCTTGACAAATGGCTGGAAACGAACTTTTCGTTACAACAATATTCATACATACATACATACATACATACACACACACAAATACATACATATATACATACATACATACATACATATATACACACAAACATACATACATACATACATACATACATACATACATACATACAGACAGACAGACAGACATACATACATACTTACATACATACATACATAGATACATACATACATACACACACACATACATACATACATACATACATACATACATACATACATACATACAAGCATGCATGCATGCATGCATGCATACATACATACATACATACATACATACATACATATATGCCTTTTAGAATTTACTCAAATCTGAGGGATTTCTCGGCTCTGATTTTGAAGAATAACAAAAGTTTCCATGTGTTAAATTTTAAAGGTAATTCTGTATCCTTTCCACAATCTATATTTCTGGCAAAAATATTGATTTTGTTTTGAGATATCATAAGTAACATTATTTCAAATCTCAATTTGAGGATAAATTTGGAGAATTTTAATGAAACCAGGAACTATTCTATAAAAAAGATTTAACATTTAAAATGTTATATTAAGAATATAATTTTCCATCCAATAAGACATGCTGTACCTTTCTTAAACACTGCCAGATCCCGTTACAGAAGGTTCATGTAACCTTGTCTACCATAGGAAAGAAAATGAACCGGAGTCAAACCATTACGTGATTTCTGCAAGTTAATCGGGCGACTGCGAAAGTGGGTTAAGAGGCAAAGGTGTATTAGCTAAGTCTGTGAATGTCACCTTTTACTGAATGAGCCAAGTACCAGTCATGGAATGCTACAGACTGGGCAAATGTAATCAGATTTGTAAATTTGTTGATTGGATGCAATTATGCACTTCTATTTTAAAACACCTTTGCACGCTCTTGCACGTGATGCATGACTTGCGCTCATCCCTACTTGTATTAAATCGTGGGCAAATGTTTACTATTTCCTATTACGAGTCAAAGCTGTGTTGATTTTTGTGTGGAATATTTATCCTTGCAAGCGATATTCTGATAATGCTTCAATATGTGTGCTTCGTTATCGTATAGCTGGTAATCCGTATTAGGTCGAAGAGAAAAACACAGAGATAGGAAAGGACCGTATCACTATACTCATTTTTCAGATTAGTAATGTTTCGTGCGCGTCTCAAAACTGGCAAACAACTGATTCTTTAACATCAGATGAATTTCGACCTAAAATCAATTTAGAACAGCTGGAGTATTTGCTGCGGATTTATAAGACACCTAAACCATAATTTTGGTTCATGCTCAAAGGTTACATAAAATTGTCGATTCAATTCAAATTAAAGATTCGAGTTCGCTATTTGCTTCTTTCATCCTTTGTAAAATATGAATGGTTAAATGATAATTGTATTTCTATTGCTGAAAGATAGCATACTATTGCGGGTTCAAAGAAAGCCTTTGCACGAATGCCCTCCTAGCGTATTCTTTCTTGGTTATGTACAAGTTATGTGTAGATACCACGTACGGCATGATGTGTATACCACGTACAGCATTATGTGTATACCACGTGCGGCATTGAATTATATACCATGTGCGGCATTATGTGCATAACACGTGCGGCATCATGTGCATATCACGTCCTTCATTAAGATTTATACCATATACGGCATTATATGTACACAATTTATGGCGTTATGCGAGTGGTGGCGTTCTACAGTTTCGCATTTTGCAGTTGGTTAGAATTTTAAAGAAAAGAACAATTCCGAGGTTTTCTAGCTGGTTATGTTGGCTGGTTAACACAGACATTATATTTATTGGACATTTTTAAAAGAACTTTTCATTCCCTTTATTTTTGTGTATGATTGATTTGTGTAATTTGGGTTGTAGAACATATAGCTTGGTCTTACTTCAGATGTGCATCTATCAAAAATCTGCTAGCTCCGTTTGGTCATTTTCAATCCAGGATTTCAGAGGTAAATTGTAAAAAAAGAGCCAGTAGCATTTTTTACTTCTTATATATTGCATAATTCATTTTTTGCACTTTCTGAATTTGGCATTACGGACATTGATAAAATTCGTTTTCCCTAGTTTAATAACTGCTACAAATAGTGTACTTTAGGCTAATTCGGGCTGATGTTTCAAGTACGTTGGTGTAGCCATTATATTTAGATGTGTTCTTTGTTCATTTACAGTTACTACATATACAACATGCGAAGGAATTTCAGCCACAGAATATGAAAGTAGCATAGAGGAAGGTCAATATTCTCTCCATTGTGCATGTTAAAAAAGCCAACAACTTCACCTTACACCCGTTATTCTTTCTGAAGTATATATTATCTGCAGAGCGTCCTATATACCATGTCCTGTTTGCTTATATTACTTAAAAGCATATTCGTTTTGGTGGGAGGGGGTGTTCTGCAAGGACTGTAGTAAAACATTTTTAAACACGTTTCTATTTTCAGATAACAATGAAACAAATAATGTAAGAAAAGTACTCATTCTAGGGAAGACAACGTATTTTATAACATGTAATCGAAGGCATTGCTCAAGGTCAAGGTCAATCATCGTAAAAATATCCAGTACAAACAGTCGCAGGTAAATTTTTAATTAGACCGACCTAAATGAAATTTTTGTCAAAATGCATATCCTTCGTTCATTGGTCCATCCACACCCGTACCCCTTTAGACCTAGTCAGGGAAAGGTTCGTAATATTAAGACCAATGACTTTTAATTTGGACGTAAAGGATTCATTCTAACAAGAACCAGTTTTGTCTCAATTAAAATGTACAGAGTAAAAGTGTTTGTTTTTCTTGATTAATTGATAGCTTCTTAATAGTTACGTGTTATCAACAATTATGCTCACTATGACGTAACAGGACCGCTCCGGTGGCCTAGTGGTTAGAGCGTCCGCCTCGGATGCGGGAGGTCGTGGGTTCGATCCCCGACCGAGTCATACCAGAGACTTAAAAAATGGTACTAACAGCTGCCTCGCTTGGCGTTCAACATTAAGAGGTTAGTGTTAGGACTAGTCGGCCTGGTGTCAGGATAATGTGACTGGGTGGGACATCATGATGCATGATGCCCCAGTGCTAGACATCACTATAAACTGCCACATTGCAGACATCGTAGCGATATGACTGAAAAACTGTTAAAGCTACGTTAAAAATCAAAATCACAAATCACATGACGTAACAGTAAAACGTCATCACAGGAGTACACGCCCAACAGTTGAGCGAGACGCTCTCGCGCTTTACCACTAGGTCAACAGAGTGACATATGGTATTATGTTTACTTTTCCATATTGGGATAAAAATAATGGAAAGAGGTATTTATTTATTTTCAAAGATCAGTACCTGTTTTCAATGTTGCAATTTTTGTGCATAATCTCTTCGCGTTGGTTCGCTCGGGAACTGTTAAGGATTAAACACTGAAAACATTTTAATCTATTGAACTATTTTTTCTTTATTAAATGAGATGAGGAAGGGGGCCGAGAGGACTCAGGCGCTTACCTTCACAGATTAATATCTCAATTGTGCCCACGTGGGGTCGAATCTCGGCTCGGCCAACGTGGGTATCTGAAAAAGATTGCCAGTAGCTTGCCTATGTCCGTGGTTCTTCCGAGAGTTATCCCGGGTTTTTCCTCCACTAAATATAGGGGCCACCATATATAACCTGCCAAAAAATGGTGTTAAACCCATAAAACCAAACTTAATTAAACGATGTCAGAAACTAAGAAACCACTTCAGAAGAGGGTGAAACTGGGACTACATTCATAATGGCTTCTTACGTAGAGATTATTGAATTCATTTTCGTACAATTCGGTTTCTTATGTATTACAATTACCTCGATTTGAAGAAGTTCCTTTTCTCGAAGGTGAAGCTTGAGGTCATCTGACATAGACGGCAGAGCCTCATTTCCCGCAAGCATCAGTCTCTTTTCCAGCGCAGCAGTTTTCTTCCGCTCTTCCGCTAGAAGGCACTCCAGGCTCGCTATCCGCTTCTTGAACTGATCCTGCGAAACAAAACATTGGGATTTAGATATAGCGGAAGCTGCTTATTTCCAATGCTGATAAAAACAGTAGAATACCATAAGTTGAAGTTCATAAGACGCAATTATAATCTGGATCTGTTTCCTGAAACAGAGGCAACTAGTACCCAATATTTTCAAAGAATCAAATGTTAATTTAACATAGTATGTATGTATGTATGTATGTATGTATGTATGTATGTATGTATGTACGTACGTACGTACGTACGTATGTATGTATGTATGTATGTATGTATGTATGTATGTATGTATGTATGTATGCATGTATGTATGATGTTAATATTTGTCAATGCCCCTTTGTATTTTCAGCTTTATTACAAGACATCAAAATTTTAGTTTGTAAGGTCCAAGATGATGAATACATACTATACTGTGTTTGTCTGTGCTCTCTCTCTCTCTCTCTCTCTCTCTCTCTCTCTCTCTCATCTAGCCAGATAATGATAATTGCTAATTCATCTCTCTATTCCATCTAATTTCTTAGTCATCTTCCCGCATGAGTCTGACTCGGCTGCACCGGAATACACAAATTCCTACGCATGCACACATGCACGCAATAAATTTGACTTTAATGACTTTTAACAAGACGGCTGAATCCACGTACCTCTGCACGTCTGGTTTAACTCGGTAAATTACTTGGCATTACTACTTATAATTGCATTAGCGAAAAGCACGTTGCGGCTTTATAATGGCGTGGCTGATTAACATTGGCACCAAAGCTTGAAACATATGAAGTAAATGTAAATATATTCTATACGTGTAGAACAATGCTGCCATAAAATATAGTAATTATTGCAATCTGCATTGTTTTCTTTACCACGGACTACAAAATTCTTCATTTTATCTCTACCAAAAATCAGATTACATCGTCATCCACACAAGACTAACAGAAGACCTTCGAATGGACGAGCTTTCTAACATCTACAGCTTCACACACAATTACAGTGCCATTTTTTGTTAACGTATTGATATGCTAGCACATGCAGGGGTTTAAGTACTGCAAGGCTATTAATAAACAGCTACTAATTAGGAAATCACCATTACAGACCAACCTTAAGAAAATGTCCAAAGTATAAATCATTGAGGAATTTTATATTATTTTCAATGTCTCCATGATTGCAGTTTGGTTTAAATTCATACTAGCTGTGAACAACCCAGCATATTAATCGAATTTGTCTAAATGAAGGACCGAGCATTTTTAAAAGAAAAACAAACGATTAAATTACATAAAATGTACTACCATGAAACTATACAGTGCTTTGAAAACACCATTGAACAAGTATTTAAATTTTTATATTCAGTTTAAATTTTACTTTTACAAAACAAGTATTTGTTCAGTTTGTTGTAACTTTTGTCTTGTGTGTAGACAGGAGGGTTAATACAATAAAATAAATACAATGTAATAAATACACCTATAGAGAATTTTAACTCTTGTATTGTGATGAAGCTTTACAACTTCATATTATCACTGAATGACGTTTTATCTCCTCGAATGGATGAAATGTCAGCTTGGGTACTCGTGCCTTGACAAAGTTATAAGGAAATTTCTTAGACCGCAAGACTGCGAGATAGTCATGTAGGGTCGCTCTTGAAACAGGGACCGGGGGTGGCCGAGTGATCTAAGGTGGTCGCCTTTACAGATCGCTGATATCTCACCTTTGTCCATGTGGTTCGAGCAAATGATTCAGCCGATGTGGGCATGTGAGAAAACTTGCTAGTGGCTTCCCGTGGGTTGTTGGTCCTTCCGGGGTTTTCCAGGGTTCTTTCTCGAGCAGATATACTGACCGCCAGGTAATCTTTGTGAATATTTAATTTTTAAATATGACCTCGATCTTATGAAGGATTAGAATTTAAACATGCTTATATACTGTATCAAATGCACAAATTAAGTGCAGTTTGTGCTTTCCATGTAGATCTGAGATTATATTCAAATACAGATTTCATATGGTTTTTAGATTATATCCAAATACAGATTTCATATGGTTTTGAGATTATATCCAAATGCAGATTTCATATGGTTTTGAGATTATATTCAAATACAGATTTCAAATGGATCTGAGATTATATTCAAATACAGATTTCAAATGGATCTGAGATTATATTCAAATACAGGTTTCAAATGGATCTGAGATTATATTCAAATACAGGTTTCAAATGGATCTGAGATTATATCCAAATACAGATTTCAAATGGATCTGAGATTATATCCAAATACAGATTTCATATGGTTTTGAGATTATATCCAAATGCAGATTTCATATGGTTTTGAGATTATATTCAAATACAGATTTCATATGGTTTTGAGATTATATTCAAATACAGATTTCAAATGGATCTGAGATTATATTCAAATACAGGTTTCAAATGGATCTGAGATTATATTCAAATACAGGTTTCAAATGGATCTGAGATTATATCCAAATACAGATTTCAAATGGATCTGAGATTATATCCAAATACAGATTTCATATGGTTTTGAGATTATATCCAAATGCAGATTTCATATGGTTTTGAGATTATATTCAAATACAGGTTTCAAATGGATCTGAGATTATATTCAAATACAGGTTTCAAATGGATCTGAGATTATATCCAAATACAGATTTCATATGGTTTTTAGATTATATCCAAATACAGATTTCATATGGTTTTGAGATTATATCCAAATGCAGATTTCATATGGTTTTGAGATTATATTCAAATACAGATTTCAAATGGATCTGAGATTATATTCAAATACAGATTTCAAATGGATCTGAGATTATATTCAAATACAGGTTTCAAATGGATCTGAGATTATATTCAAATACAGATTGCAGAGATAACAGTTGAAACGCGTTCGTGGAACAACCTTTAACAGTTGAAAGGATTTCACGCGTTCGTGGAACTACCTTAGTTTTGATTGGATACAGGAATTGTGCATACGAATTCTTTTTTACTCTGCCATATACCGTTATTCCCTACTGCTTATATAACCATATTGGATGCCATCACCAACAATTAAATTGTTGTAGCTGTTGTTGTTGTTATTATTATTATGACTATTATTATTGGTGTTGTTGTTGTTGTTGTTGCCGCCAAACACAGAATATAATATGAAAAATCCCAAACATATATATTCAGTAATCGATATATCGAAATCTTCATCTAGAAATGTGCATTTCATACTTATACTATTTACAAACTGGTCACATGACAGAGATTCCCTTCAGATTTAGTAGTGTCTGTGTGATCAGGGCAGCCGTTAAACGACTATAGTACAGAAAATGAGAAAATGCATTTCAAGCTTGAGGTCAGAGAGCAAGGACAAATAAATAGATGAATGTTTATTCATGCATATGTGCTCAAATCATCTGAAGTTTCGATACTGAAGGAATAATAATGTCCACAGAGGCGTTATACACACTCACACACACACACACACACACACACACACACATATATATATATATATATATATATATATATATATATATATATATATATATATATATATATATATATATATATATATATATATCCCATTTTCCTTAAACAAGAAAAAGTTACTCTAGAGAATTCCTTGATTGGACTATATAGGCCAAGGGTTAAAGGTCAAATAATCGGACATATATAGGCCAAGGGTTAAAGGTCAAATGATCGGACGTATAAAGACGAAGGATTAAAGCGCAAACTTTGATTCAACAATAAAAGGATGGTTAATAATAATCACAAGGTGTAACTAAAAGGATATAACCATAAATGACGAAAATACTCCAAGAAAACAAACTTGCCAATAGAGGCATTAAGTTAGGATTTAATTATTTAGAACATATACGAGAATCTTCCAATAAGACACGAGTGTAGCCTTATTTGTCCTTTCATTACGAGAATCTTCCAATAAGACACAAGTGTAGCCTTATTTGTCGTTTCATTACGAGAATCTTCCAATAAGACACGAGTGTAGCCTTATTTGTCTTTTCATTACGAGAATCTTCCAATAAGACACGAGTGTAGCCTTATTTGTCCTTTCATTACGAGAATCTTCCAATAAGACACGAGTGTAGCCTTATTTGTCCTTTCATTACGAGAATCTTCCAATAAGACACGAGTGTAGTCTTATTTGACCTTTCATTACGAGAATCTTCCAATAAGACACAAGTGTAGCCTTATTTGTTCTTTCATTACCTTTAATTTTAACTTGACTAGAGAGCAAGGGGTACAGGATATATTTTTCCAGATAGTGTGATCAAATTGCGTTTCTTTAAGATTTCGGAATATAAGCATGAGAGATGATTCCTTAACCACTCTTTAATCTGGGTAAAATCAAATATTATTTTGATGGAGAAATGGTGATAATGGAATATAGAAGTTTACACTATCTTCCAACATTGAGTTTTGCTTGTATGAATTCGAATACCAAACTGCGGAACGAAATTTGGTTCTGTGCGAACAAGGTTTGGCATTTGGGCTTAAAGTCTTCATCGCATGAGTTATTAGAGGGATTGTAAGCTAGTTTGGTAGTATACTGAAGAGCGAGTTTCCTTAATCTGAGATAAAAGTATGGAGCGGAGATTTCAAATCAACCGAGACAAAGTCTAAGTCCCTGCTTGTGTACGGTGATGAAGCATCTATGATTTATAAGATGATCCATACAGTTAAGCTTTGATCTTCCTAAAGACCTCTTTAACCAGAGGAGGATCTTACTGTCTGCTTCCTATTCTGTATTTGCTACGACTGGTATCACATCCGGTGTTTTTTTTAAATATTATATATTTGTCTATGACGCATCTAATATGTGGAAGGAATTTAGTTACGGTCAAATATGAACCCTAGAATGTTGGTCTCCTCCACAACAGGGTTAAGATAACCGTAGAGATAGAGTTCGGGGTCGTAATTAATTCGATGTTATCGGCAAAAGCATATACAAACAGTTTTACATTTCAAGCATTTGTGTATATCTGAAGTTAATATTTAATTATGCATGCAGTGAGGATATCAAATGGGTAATGATTTAATACAGGATTTATTAAACGCGTTGAATGATGTCCAGCTTTTACAAGCTTTGGTCCAACGAGTTTCATAAATTTAATATTAAGTCATTACCCATTTGAGATTCTGTTTATCACATAGTTTTTGTTTTATTGGAAATATGAGTGAAAGAAGAAGAAATAATTTTATTCATACTGACTCAGTCAACCCACCTTTAATTTGTTGTGCAGGGATGATTATGGATATAGATAATCCAAATTTATAAGAATATATTTGCATTTTTCGATTTGGAACATAACACTATGCAAATTCAAAACTGCAGCGCATGTTAGAACTACTTTACGGCGTAAACAACGTTCTTTTAGTTTGGAAGCCGCTTTATGTCCACATTCTTCTGTGAAGAGAGGTGAATTTATTTACTCATATAAGTAAAAAATTTAAACCACTCGTGTATATAGGGTGTATTCCATGTTACCCCACGCGTTTGCAAACGCACGCTGTCAATTTACCAATTCTCTTAGTTTTATTTGTTGTTATAGTTCTTGTTTGGGGTATAATGCAATTTTTGAGCGCATGATAATTAATACCAGGCGTAAAGAGCCCATGTAGGGGTAAATGGGTCATGTTCGGACAGGCGTGACCTTTTCTTTCATAATTCTCTTTGGGCAGTCGATTCGGAAAATAAAATAACCGACAAAGTAAAAACAAAATGTTCCAGTAGGCGGAGTAATGAAATTTTCGCACGATCGCAGATAATCAGTCAAGAAAATACTGCACAAGAATTTAATCAGCTTATTTGGACCAATCAGAATTGTATAAACTGATTTTTAACATGCCATATAAAAAATACGAAACTGCACATACTAAATGCAAAGTGTAGCGACTATGTGATAATCTTTTATCTATAACACATCGAAATGTCGTCAACATATAATAAACAGTTAGTTCTTGGATTTCACAATGTTGCTAATTTTGATGTTGAAAAGGAAAATTGATAGTATGTTACCCTAGGCTACACCCATATATTGGGGACAGTACTCTGTTGTTGTTGTTGTAGGGTTTAACGCCATTTTTCAGCACACGATAGGCTATACATGGCGGTCAGTATTAATGGTGGAGGAAGAACCCGGGAAAATCCCAGAAAGAACCACCGACCCACGAGAAGGTACTGGCAAGCTTTCTCACATACCCACATTGACAGTGCTCTGAGCTACATCCATATCCTATGGACATTTTTTTAAGAAAGACTGATTATATCTTTAAAAACAAATGGATTTAAAGATAGGTAGGCGGCTAGGTTGAATTTATTATTCATATTGCCATTATTTATGTGTGGTGTTATAAGGGTTTCTGAGGTCAAACATGGTGGCAGCTATATTTTTGCTGCCTTTATGATATGGTCTCTAGTGATTGCTTAAAGTTTTTGTTTTTCCATTTTCTTGGGCTGAATCTAACTGGTTTTTTGCTTTTGGCATTGAGTTTCTTATATCTCACACCACTACCTGCTCTAATTGTCTTTTCTACTTCACACTCAGTTTGGGTAGTTGATCGCACATGTTTGGGGTGGTCATGTAATGTCTGTCAAGATAACGATATGATTTGCTGAACGGTCCTTGTCCACCTAACAAGACTAAATTGAATTTCCATGTAATCTTTATTTCGAAACTTTGAAATCGGAAGAAATTAATTTGTACAGATACTGAAACAGTCTTCAGAGATTTAAAATGCACTGCAGTTTAAATACTGCCCTTGATGGAATGTCGCGGGCGAATAGACAATGGAATCAAATCAGTGCCTAGGGACTTAGTCGGCGCTACATTAAATTACAGGGTATAAATTCCATGCTCTATTCGCCAGCGACATTCGATCAATTTAATCTGTCTTACTTGGAAAAGTTGGTTTAGCTAGTTATATAAGGACAGAACTAGATTCCTTTCGATTTTTAACCACCTGATTTAACACTAGGCCAAGCGTCCTTGCTCGCTAATGCTTTATATAATAACTGATAACAATTTATCTGTATGGTATGCACACTTTATTGACCTGTTTACTTGCTGACGATATATGGTTTCTAGTTTGCTTCGTCGATTTTACCGCTTCGTTATTGGTAAACGCTAACCTTAAGGCCCATCAACCGTACAAACTGTCTTTGTGTGACTTATCTGGAAATTTTTTAATTTATGAAATATTTCCAGCTTTTGACTGTTGCCTCGCTAGGCGCCCAGCATTAAGAGGTTAGTGTTAGGACTGGTCGGCCTGATGTCAGGATAATGTGACTGGGTGGGACATCATGCTACGTGTCAGCGGCATCATGCCCCAGTGCTAGATATCACTATAAACTGCCACACTGCAGACATTGTAGCGATATGACTGAACAATTGTTAAAGCTACGTTAAAAATCCAAAGCACACACACACACACACAAACAAACACACACACACACACACACAGATTTTGACTGGTCTTGTCGGTTAATTTACAAAATAATACCTCGAGTCTGACTAGTCTAACCATTTTTAGGTGTAGCATACATCTTTAGCCCTAATATAGGAATTGTAGTAGGGTCATCGGAGTTACAATAATTGAAAATAAATGTATTATACGTCTCTATATTTCCTAATCCTTGTTACAAAGCTCAATGATTCTATTTTTCGCAATGTTTTATATTTCATTAATTTAAAATAACCGATAAAATCTGTGCTCGTTTTCTTCTTGAAAGAAAAAATGAATATAAAAGGAAACGAAAGCTCTTATATCAATTATAATTATATCATTTTGCATGCAAAAACAAAAATATGCAACACATATATTTAAAAGATCTTTAAAAAGGCAACAAACGTGTAGTGCGAAAACATTAATTTCATGGAAGTATCTATATATATATCTTACAAAAATACATGCGCATTTCTAAGAAGCGAAGTGCAAAATCGTTTTAACAAAATAATACGCAAGCGCAGTACCCGCTGAATGTGATAATACGTGTATCGATCAAGCAACATGTAACAAATACTAGAGCCTTTCAGTTTGCTCATATATGGTGACTAGACTGAAGTTTTAAGAGTTAATCAGTACCAAAAAATGGTAAGACAATAATGTAAACAAGGAGGTGTTGATATTTTGTTTATGTGATTAATTATTATGGTCAGTTGTCAATTGTATCACTGACTTGATAAAATGATATTTTCAACTGCAGAAAATAAAAATAACAAAATAAACAAATAAAACAAAGACCTTTTTATAGTTCATAACTTCAGCCAACATTAAATATGGTTCTGCAAATGGAATTGCATATGAATTTAGTCGACAAACACGTAATGATAAAAAACAGATTTTATTCTAAAATCAAAAGTGAATTACAATGAAAGATGTATATTCATCTATAACTCGTAACTTTTATTAATGTCCACACTAGAACTATATTACCCAAGATATAGTATTAAGTCTTAACGGAAGATAAAGTATTAAGTCTTAACGGAAGATATAGTGTTAAGTCTTAACGGAAGATATAGTGTTAAGTCTTAACGGAAGATAAAGTGTTGAGTCTTAACGGAAGATATAGTGTTAAGTCTTAACGGAAGATATAGTGTTAAGTCTTAAGGGAAGATATAGTATTAAGTCTTAACGGAAGATATAGTTTTAAGTCTTAACGGAAGATATAGTATTAAGTCTTAACGGAAGATAAATTATTAAGTCTTAACGGAAGATAAAGTATTAAGTCTTAACGGAAGATATAGTATTAAGTCTTAACGGAAGCTATGGAATAATTTGTCGAGCAGGGTTTCCACTGCTGCAAAATATTTCAAGTTTGTATCAATTACATTTTGGTGACACGTTTAGGTTTATTGAGAGAAAGCTTGTCATGCTACCAAAATATTGTCATTTTAACATTGTACTGGTGATTTGACTCTGTTGTCATTTTCAGATTATATTGGTGATTTAGCTCTGTTGTCATCTTAACATTATATCGGCGATTTAGCTCTGTTGTCATCTTAACGTTGTATTGATGATTTAGCTCTGTTGTCATTTTAACATTGTATTGGTGATTTGGCTCTGTTGTCATTTTCACATTATAATGGTGATTTAGCTCTCTCAACATCTTAACATTATATCGGAGATTTAGCTCTGTTGTCATCTTAATATTGTATTGGTGATTTAGTTCTGTTGTCATTTTAACATTCTATTGCTGGTTTAGCTCTGTTGTTATCTTACTATTATATTGGTGATTTAACTCTGTTGTAATCTTAACATTGTATTGGTGATTTAGCTCTGTTGTCACTTTAACACTGTATTGGTGATTTGGCTCAGTTGTCATTTTCACATTATATTGGTGATTTAACTATGTTCTCATCTTAACATTCTACTGGTGATTTAGAACTGTTGTCATCTTAACACTGTATTGCTGATTTAGCTCTGTTGTCATCTTAATATTATATTGGTGATTTAGCTCTGTTGTCATCTTAACATTATATTGGTGATTTAGCAATGTTGTTTTCTCACCCATGCGACAGAGAAATCTAGCTGTTTTGCTAACCTTACTTTTCCTATCTCAGTCTAGTCACCTCAGACCAATCGTCTCATTTAAGGTGTCCACGTGCTAAGAACTACTTTAAAAAAAGAAACCCTGGTTGAATCAAAAATATACCTACACTATTTAATGACAAATAATGTACTTACCAACCAGAAGTAATAATTTATCCGTCAACACATTAATCCATAAGCAAATCTCACTGTAGCACTTGCATTATTTCCAGGACAGAAAAATAAATGTTCAAAGAATCCGTGAACTTGAAAGTTTAGCACATGGTTATCCGCTAGAGTCCATTTTTGGAGGGTCTATTATACACGGGGGTAATTTTACAATCAATATTAAGGACAACACAAGTATGTCACACACAGTTTCATCTCCTCCAAAGAAAAGAACAGTTATATACAATAGTGACACAGATCTCTAATTACCCATGACTAATCTAAAGAAAGATGTTACTCTTCGTTACAGATTGTACTAAGTATAACTACAGTAGAGCTGAGTAGCCAATATCGTTTTATTACTTACAATATAACTTTTTCAAATTGGAACTGATGAAAATAAAACAGTTTCTTGTAATAAATATTAATTATTTATTGTCAATTTCATATAACATCCATATATTAAATGCAATAATACCTCATTATTATGCGACATTTTGTGTTGTTATTTTTCTTTGCTCACCCGTATAAACTGTGTACTTCGGTCGCAACGGTCACAACACAGCCCTCATTAACATATTTATATTCATGCGCCGCTTGTAAACATTGGACGTGAACACTAATGAAGAATTCTTTTTTTACTTTAAAGGAAAATATTGGGTGAGAAAAATAATTTATATTGGGGTTTGGACCGAGACAAGGAAATCCCAGTCGCGGGTTTATATTATATGTCTCTCCACGAGGGCAAGCTTCGTGGGAAGACAAATAGTATACACCCTTGATTGAGATTTCCTTGTCTCGGTTCAAACCCTAACATAGATTCTATATATATCTTAACAATGTATTGGTCATTTAGCTCTGTTGTCATCCTGACATTGTATAAGTAATTTATCTCTGTTGTCATTTTAACACTGTATTGGTGTATTTAGCTCTTTTGTCATCTTAACACTTTATTGATGATTTGGCTCTGTTGTCATCTTAACATTATATCGGTGATTTGGCTGTGTTGTTATCTTAACGTTGTATTTGTGATTTGACTTGGTTGTCATCTTAACATTATATCGGTGATTTAGCTCTGTTGTCATTTTAACATTGTATTGGTGATTTAACTCATTTGTTATCTTATCACTATATTGGTTATTTGGCTCTAATGTCATCTGAACATTGTATTTGTGATTAAGCTCTGTTGTCATCCTCTCCTTATATTGGTGATTTAGCTCTGTTGTCATCTTAACATTGTATTGGTGATTTGGCTCTGTTGTCATCTTAACATTGTATTTGTGATTTGGCTCTGTTGTCATATTAACATTATATCAATGATTTAGCTCTGTTGTCATCTTAACATTGTATTGCTGATTTAGCTCTGTTGTCATCTTAACATTATATCGGTGATTTAGCTCTGTAGTCATCTTAACATTGTATTAGTGATTTGGCACTGTTGTCATCTTAACATTGTATTTGTGATTTGGCTCTGTTGTCATTTTAACATTATATCGGTGATTTAGCTCTGTTGTCATCTTAACACTGTATTTGTGATTTGGCTCTGTTGTCATCTTAACATTGTATTTGTGATTTGGCTCTGTTGTCATCTTAACATTGTATTGGTGATTTAGCTCTGTTGTCATCTTAACATTGTATTGGTGATATGGCTCTGTTGTCATCTTAACATTGTATTGCTGATTTAGCTCTGTTGTCATCTTAACATTATATCGGTGATTTAGCTCTGTAGTCATCTTAACATTGTATAAGTGATTTGGCTCTGTTGTCATCTTAACATTGTATTTGTGATTTGACTCTGTTGTCATTTTAACAGTATATCGGTGATTTAGCTCTGTTGTCATATTAATATTGTATTGGTGATTTGGCTCTGTTGTCATCGTAACATTGTATTGATGATTTGGCTCTGTTGTCATCTTAACATTGTATTGGTGTATTTAGCTATGTTGTCATCTTTTCAGTGTATTTGTGATTTGGCTCTGTTGTCATCTTAACATTGTATTTGTGATTTGGCTCCGTTGTCATCTTAACATTGTATTTGTGATTTGGCTCTGTTGTCATCTTAATATTGTATTTATGATTTAGCTCTGTTGTCATCTTAAAATTGTATTTGTGATTTGGCTCTGTTGTCATCTTAACATTGTATTTGTGATTTGGCTTTGTTGTCATCTTAACATTATATCCGTGATTTAGCTCTGTTGTCATCTTAACATTATATCCGTGATTTAGCTCTGTTGTCATCTTAACATTGTACTTGTGATTTGGCTCTGTTGTCATCTTAACATTGTATTGGTTATTTGGCTCTGTTGTCATCTTATGAATGTATTTCTGATTAGGCTCTGTTGTCATCTTAACATAGTATTGATGATTTAGCACTGTTGTCATCTTAACATTGTATTGGTGATTTGGCTCTGTTGTCTTCTTAACACTGTATTTGTGATTTGGCTCTGTTGTCTTCTTAACACTGTATTTGTGATTTGGCTCTGTTGTCATCTTAACATTGTATTGGTGATTTCGCTCTGTTGTCATCTTATCAACGTATTTGTGATTTGTCTCGGTTGTCATCTTAACATTGTATATGTGATTTAGCTCTTTTGTCATCTTAACATTGTATTTGTGATTTAGCTCTGTTGTCATCTCAACATTATATCGGTGATTTAACTCTGTTGTCATCTTAACATTGTATTGATGATTTAGCTCTGTAGTCATCTTAACATTGTATATGTGATTTGGCTCTGTTGTCATCTTAACATTATATCAGTGATTTAGCTCTGTTGTCATCTTAACATTATATCGGTGGTTTAGCTCTGTTGTCATCTTAACATGTATTGGTGATTTGGCTCCGTTGTCATCTTATCAATGTATTTGTGATTTGGCTCCGTTGTCATCTTAACATTGTATTTGTGATTTGGCTCTGTTGTCATCTTAATATTGTATTTATGATTTGGCTCTGTTGTCATCTTAAAATTATATTTGTGATTTGGCTCTGTTGTCATCTTAACATTGTATTTGTGATTTGGCTCTGTTGTCATGTTAACATTATATCGATGATTTAGCTCTGTTGTCATCTTAACATTGTATTTGTGATTTGGCTCTGTTGTCATCTTAACATTGTATTTGTGATTTGGCTCTGTTGTCATCCGAACATTATATCGGTGATTTAGCTCTGTTATCATCTTAACATTGTATTGATGATTTAGCTCTCTAGTCATCTTAACATTGTATTTGTGATTTGGCTCTGTTGTCATCTTAACATTATATCAGTGATTTAGCTCTGTTGTCATCTTAACATTATATCGGTGGTTTAGCTCTGTTGTCATCTTAACATTGTATTGGTGATTTGGCTCCGCTGTCATCTTATCAATGTATTTGTGATTTGGCTCCGTTGTCATCTTAACATTGTATTTGTGATTTGGCTCTGTTGTCATCTTAATATTGTATTTATGATTTGGCTCTGTTGTCATCTTAAAATTGTATTTGTGATTTGGCTCTGTTGTCATCTTAACATTGTATTTGTGATTTGGCTCTGTTGTCATCTTAACATTATATCAGTGATTTAGCTCTTTTGTCATCTTAACATTATATCGGTGGTTTAGCTCTGTTGTCATCTTAACATTGTATTGATGATTTAGCTCTGTAGTCATCTTAACATTGTATATGTGATTTGGCTCTGTTGTCATCTTAACATTATATCAGTGATTTAGCTCTGTTGTCATCGTAACATTATGTCGGTGGTTTAGCTCTGTTGTCATCTTAACATTGTATTGGTGATTTGGCTCCGTTGTCATCTTATCAATGTATTTGTGATTTGGCTCCGTTGTCATCTTAACATTGTATTTGTGATTTGGCTCTGTTGTCATCTTAATATTGTATTTATGATTTGGCTCTGTTGTCATCTTAAAATTATATTTGTGATTTGGCTCTGTTGTCATCTTAACATTGTATTTGTGATTTGGCTCTGTTGTCATGTTAACATTATATCGATGATTTAGCTCTGTTGTCATCTTAACATTGTATTTGTGATTTGGCTCTGTTGTCATCTTAACATTGTATTTGTGATTTGGCTCTGTTGTCATCCGAACATTATATCGGTGATTTAGCTCTGTTATCATCTTAACATTGTATTGATGATTTAGCTCTCTGGTCATCTTAACTTTGTATTTGTGATTTGGCTCTGTTGTCATCTTAACATTATATCAGTGATTTAGCTCTGTTGTCATCTTAACATTATATCGGTGGTTTAGCTCTGTTGTCCTCTTAACATTGTATTGGTGATTTGGCTCCGCTGTCATCTTATCGATGTATTTGTGATTTGGCTCCGTTGTCATCTTAACATTGTATTTGTGATTTGGCTCTGTTGTCATCGTAATATTGTATTTATGATTTGGCTCTGTTGTCATCTTAAAATTGTATTTGTGATTTGGCTCTGTTGTCATGTTAACATTATATCGATGATTTAGCTCTGTTGTCATCTTAACATTGTATTTGTGATTTGGCTCTGTTGTCATCTTAACATTGTATTTGTGATTTGGCTCTGTTGTCATCCGAACATTATATCGGTGATTTAGCTATGTTGTCATCTTAACAATGTATTGCTGATTTAGCTCTGTTCTACACCTCCATCTTCTACTTAAAAGAATATTTCTATGAAATTCACATGAATGGTATCCGAATGACTATTGTAACTCTAACGTGAATTTGTGTTTTGTGAACATAAATCGCACATAACATTTTCTCACAGATATGGCATAGATTCGAAAAAGTTCTACTGGAATCTGTAGTTTCGTTAACTGGCAGCACATAATTGACTAAAATATTCCCCATCACTGACCTTTTCATAAAGTCCCTTTCTCTGAGTTATTCCAAGTAAAATATGCAAAAAGTGTCAGACGCCCAGTTCTTTAAGCCAAAGAATAAATTTGAGTATTGTGTAGGCATAAATTCCATAATAAGTTAGTTTCCATTAATAATACTCCAAGAAATGTCTCTAAGTTTGTTAGACATAAGTAACTTAATACAACCATAACCAAAAAATTATTTCACTAATCCCAAATTATCGGAGTGGCACAATTTGAAGCCATCTGGTCAAGATTATTGCCAAATAATTTAAAAGAAAGAAGCAAATAGTTCAGAAAATTATTTTATAGCTGCGAATTTCAGCACGATATGTTTCAAAAGAAGATTTATCCACTGAAGTATTTACAAAGTCCTTAGACTTTGCATGAAAGTTGACAAGTTTGGAATTGTATTGAATGTTGCCATGATACACAGAAAGGAACAAACACATGTTACAAAATAAATATGGTACCATTTACAAAATAGTGGTAAAGCATAAACGTGTAATAAAATGTCTTTGTTAAGTACAATCATCGTTAAAGAAAGTCGCTTCCCTCCCGTTTCAAGTCGCATATCATGTGATAATATCATCCAATTATATCATGTGATAATATCATCCAGTTATTTCATGTGATAATATCATCCAATTATATCATGTAATAATAAACACACTAATTTCCGTGTTCAACATATGTAAAACACATACGATTTACTCACACTGGCGGGAAATATTTCTTGAATAAAGAATGAACGTTTATTTAAAAAACAAACATTTGGCAATAATGAATTCATTGATATTTTCATTAAAAAAAGTCGTCAGCACAAACTCTGTCACACTAATGCTAAACTGTTTGTCACACTAATGCTAAACTGTTTGTCACACTAATGCTAAACATTCTCAATATAGGTTTCCACAATGCAAAAATGCTGCTAACACCTAGCATATGCAGCTGGTTTTCAATTTGCAGATAATGTGTGATCATATATATGCACAGCGTTATAGCGTCTTTTGTTGCTAACCTGCGGAGGATATGCGGTGTAAAGCATAACTTCGTTCACGACAGTGGACGCTATAGCCGCCCATGCGCCTTTCAGTGGATCCAGCTTTACTGCGGGTAAACTGAAGATAGTAAGGAGAGACGGAGGGGAGGGAAGGGAGGCATGGTTACAGAAACCAAACAAAATAATAATTATCAGAACAGGTGTTAATATACGGAGGATTTTTTTAGCCATTCACTATGTTAAATCGCCAAGACATTTATTATCACGGCTTGGAAAAAAGTTTTGAAATTTAATTTAAAAAAGATAACAAAATCGAAAATAAGATCTTAGAAACTTTCATGCCGTTTTACTCGGAAGATTCTATCGTACGAGAAATAAAATTAGATAACACGCAATGGTCATTGTCACGCAGTGCCGCGGGATCCACCTGTTCAATTTTACCTCCCATTCTTTATGTATGACCTGTGATCGTTCCGAAGAGGATCCTAAGTCGAAGACTTCGTCACTTCCAGTACTGACACCACTCAAAGTGCTCGGCGATCGGCTCTTAAGAGTTGTCGCCTCGGGAATACAAGCTTCCGGTTCTTCCTGTGCCAGTCTCTCCAGTTCTTGTTCGGCCGCGTCGGCTCTGTCCTTTACAATGTCCAGCAGATTGCTAAGAATCTAAAATATAATTGTGACCAAATATTTCTTGTATCCAAGTAAATTATCTATACATTGATATGGAGTTTAACTCTCCTCTGAAAGAACGAAAGACACAAGGTAGATAATATTCATTCCTGGTGAATGTGGTGATTGCATATGAAAATATGTCACCGAAATCAAGCAAATGCTAATGTAGTAACATCATACTGCGCGTCTAATGTACTCATATCATTAGAACGAAAGTATTAACTACGTATTAATTACAAAGAATTCTCACCTGGATGAGTACAAACGAAGCCCGCCTGGTTAGGGTGGACAATTAAACTTGCATAAACGCTACTTATATTTTGAGGCGTGGTAATAAAACAGGGAACTCGTGCTTATGCACACGCATCAAAGCCGTTTCTATCAGCACTAGAATGCCAAGAATGAAATCAGCCTTTAATTTTATTCCAGTTTATGTGTTGGCGAATTCCTCATCGTAATGCATACGCGTTAAAGTCAAAATTGCCCTGTACAAAATTAAATAATTACTAAATGAAAAAGTAGTTCCGGCTTATGCTCTATTTATTCATGACACATCTCACACAGGCCCTGATCGGACCAATTATCGAAAGGGAGTTTATAAAACTATTTATTACGGATTTACATGTACTGAAGTCGTTATCCCAACCACGTAATCACCTGCCTTCAGCAGCTGTGTGTGTTTTTCAGACCGCAAAAGAAAGCAAATATTGAATCAAAGAAAATTTGTGATAATAAGATAAGAAATGTTCGTTCATATAATCCTACAATTTCGTTAATTAGAACTCGTAATCTGATAGGTTTGCTAGTATTTTACCTGGTCACAAAATTAATTAACTTTGTAATTACGCCAGTAAATTGTTACTGGATTTATGATCAAATTTTCTATCATATTTAAAACATAGCGTCTTCTTAAATATAAAGTGCAAGCTAAAACCAGCCAAATATAATTTTTTAATAAGTCAGTTGTGTCTGTGTCTGTGCGATCCTAAGTCATTATGCGATGCCAGTCATTGTTGTGTGTGACTGCGATGAAATGTCATTTTTGTCTGTGATTGTACAATGCCAAGACATTTGCCTGTTACTGTACAAATGCCAAGTCATTTTTGTCTGTGGCTGTGCGATCCTAAGTCATTGTTGTCTTTGGCTGTGCAATCCTATATCATTTTTGTCTGTGATTGTACAATGTACTGTCAATTTTGTCTGTGGCGAACCTGCGCCTCCTCTTGAAAGATAACAAAACTGAACTTCTCATCATTTTCCGAGACAAAGGTAACTTCCGAATTTATGAGTCTCTCACTTGTATAGTTTTTATAATAGCAAGATATACTACCTTAGCTGTACCACTCTTATTCTGTTTTGTGAGTCTTTTTCTCTCAGGATTATAAAACTTTGTATCCGCTTGCACTTGCTCTACTCGGAAAAATGGCAATCCATGATCGATTCAAGAGATCTATTATACTCAAACGCATTCATAAAGGTTATCCACCGATTCCTTCCTGGGGACAAAGGGATTCATAAGTGTTATCCACCGATTCATTCTTTGGGACAAAGGGATCCTATTGTTCTATCTCTTTGCCGAATAATTTCTCTATTTTAAATGATCTGATGTGCTCTATGCTTGTTTAATAAAGTAAATGAATTGGAAATTGATTGTAAGACGCACCTCGTTTTTATCATATATCATGTCTAGGTCCGTCAGCAGTTCCATCTCCTTCCGGTGGAACTCTCCTCTCAGATCATCTAGTTGCTTGTCAAGAACACGTACTTCTTCCTCAAGACTTTGATTCTTTTCCTCTTTGCTCTTCACGATCAGACGTAGGTCTTCTGGAATATGACAAAAGAATATTGTGAAAACTTTAATCCCAGGTAAAGCTTCTGACCACGTGTAGCGACATTCGTTCTAGTTGGGTTTTACGGAAGAAAAATTAAAATAGTGCATAAATAGTCCATATCGAGGTACTACTTTGTCAGAAGTTAAAATGAAAAGAAAGACCGAATCATATGCAGACGACACGAAAAATGTCCACCCTTTTACTGAGGACAATACAGTCTTCTTAAAATAATCCAGTTTCTGTGTTGCCACAATGTGGGAACCGCTATAATAAACAATTTTGATAAAAATGGATTTTGAAAACCAAACTGGCTAACTGCATTGTTTAAAATACTTCCGAAAGAACGATAAGCAAGAACAAACGCAAAATAATAATAACATTAATGATGTGCCATGTCTTTTTCTTCTTCTGCTTTTTATTACTTTGCTTACGATGAAGCGTCAGCGATAATTAAATTAGAAATAAAAATTTGAATTTATATCTCTATTCTGTATGTAAAAATAAAATTTTGCTATCTTACCAGTAACTATATTGTCAAGACAATGGATTAAATTAAGATACAGATGTACTCTTCATCTTACAGCCATTAGATAAAGGTATTATTTTGGGGGAATAAACGATTACACACAAAGTGAAGTGGTGATTACAATCATGCCATGTCAAGGTTACAAAAATATTTGACATTTCCTCTAGCACCCAAATATAATTTTATACTTAGTACAAACCTAATTCAGACATGGGTAATATACTGTTTTATTTTTTCTTTAGAACAAACCAAAATACGAATAAGTTCATATTATAATCAAGTAAAATTGTTTTACATAGCAAATAGGGACTAAAATTACTATTGTAAACACATTTGTTGGCTTAAGAGATATCAAGGTACAATCTGACTTAAGTGTATTTTATATTAGCGTTCCATTTATTACCGTAACTTCGATTAAACTCTGAGCCGCGGTGGTCTAGTGGCTGTCGTGCCAGACTCACGACCGATAGGGCGCGGGTTTGAATCCCACCATCGGAACAGCCTAATTCAGCTACAGTGGTGTGTTCTTGGGCAAGGTATTTTGCTCCAATTACCTCGGCACTAAATTACTTAGTTGTGTTGATATTCATAAGGCACCACATCATACCAAATTACTTAGTTGTGTTGATATTCATAAGGCACCACATCATACCAAATTACTTAGTTGTGTTGATATTCATAAGGCACCACATCATACCAAATTACTTAGTTGTGTTGATATTCATAAGGCACCACATCATACCAAATTACTTAGTTGTGTTGATATTCATAAGGCACCACATCATACCAAATCGTCTGCACAGTTTTGTTGCAGTAACGCTCTCCTACTCCTAAAGACACACAAATGAACACACATATAATGAATAGAACACATACACACATCACATATTAATCAGCATGATTATATTTTTTTGGTCTGAAAACACTTATTGAAACATAAAATGTGAAAGTAAAGGATTTAATTGCACAAGAAATATACCATTTTACATGCCATATTTCCAAGAAAGGAATATACAAAATTATATGGTTCTAAGGAATCAAAATACGTCTACACAAATACACCAACTTTACCAATAATATATTCCCTAAAATTCTCACTGTAAACAATTACGTAGCAACATTCAGGTAGACAGTCATCTCTTACATTTACACATGGTTTCATACACCTAGAACAAGGTGTGACATTTACAAGATTTCGAGCAAACAGCATCTGTTCTCCCACTTATCAAATTGTGGGGGGTGGGGGGTGGGGAGGAGAGAGGAACAATCGTGTCATGAATTCCTTATTTCTGAATGTGCATGTAGATACACCATAGCCAATTTTTTCCAAGATTTTTCATACAAGCTTTTAACTCTGCATTTGATTATCTGTCTTCTGACGGCCATGTTCGAAAAGATACGATATACTTTATATTATACTTAAAAAAGAATTCCTTCAAAACAAATTTGTTTTATTAGTCTGCATATTTTGAGGAGCTCGGTAACACTGTGTCTCACAAAACTTACAGAGTAATACATTCTGAGAAATTTGATCACGCGACGTCTTACAAAACATAGAGAATAATACAATCTGAGAACTTAGGTCTCACTATGTCTCACAAAACATACTGAATAATCAACTCTGAAGAGTTGGGTCACACCAAAATAACATAGAGATAAATAGAATCTGATGACTTAGGTAACACAACATCCAGTAAAAACAAACAGAGCTCGCTGGATTAAAAGATTGTGGTATATTATTTTTGCTCAAATGGGAATAATTCCGTATTTAGTTGTATCTAACTATAAAAATAAATATGGGGCTAAAACGATCTTGGTTTGCTTCCTTTACGTTCTTGTCCAAATTCCAAATTAGAAATCTGCACTCAAATTAGCGATTACTTTTACTTCTATTACTTTTATTAGGATTGTGTTAAAACCTCCATTATTGTGTATACTTATAAACAACACATGAAATAATCAATAACTGACTTTGACTAGGATAAGAGGAACATATCTTTGACTAGGATAAGAAGAACATATCATCTGCCAAAGCAGGATACGGTGGTGAATTGCAGAATTCTATAACTGAGCAGAATGATCTACCTATTTAACCGTTTATCAATAACGATAACGTATAGCAAGGGAGATAAAATACCACCTTGACGTCTACCCTACGAAACTGGAGAACTTTATGATACTCTACTGTGACACACAACTCTACTAGTTACATCAGTGTACATATTTACAGTTATTTTCCAAAGACCTTGTTCTTATGCTAATCTAATTTGAATTCTCGGATCAAACCACCAAGACTTACATTATCGCCGGAACTGAAATATTCCATCAAAATGGTTGTAATGTACTGTGAGTACGTGTCATAGAGGCCTCTTCATTTCTCTATCTAATCAGATAAAATTCAATCTGCATGACCATGACAAGGTCGTTTATTCTCTGAGAGTGGGGGTCGACCTTAGATCTTCTTTATAACCAGGATTTGTATTTTTTCCTCAATATAATTTATTTTTTCAACTAAAATAACTAGTGGGGCGGAGGTGCCTAAAATCAGATCAAAAGTACTTTCTCACGATATTCGGGGGCCGAAAATATACTCGGTTTAAAAATATTACAGTCCCTCAGTTCCTACAAAAATTAAAGGGACTGTCCCGTAGATGAAGTACAGATCTTTTTTGGAGGCGGTGGACTTCAACGCCTCTCCGCCTGCAGCAATATTCATAAGATTGGCGAATCATTTGCAGAATATATCAGTGTATATTGTAGACACTTGCCGGTTAAAGGGTTGACGTCTTGTAAAATCAACGTGTAATAATGAATATCCTATGTCCTGTGGCCATTGTGAATTTTGTGCCTACATGTAGGTATTACGTAAGGGTCTAAACTATACTCGGGTGTGTTCCAGACGGATACATATGCAACAAAATTGCGCATTTTAATGAATAGGTGACATCATGCCTATAAATAGTCCAGCAATTCTCAGAACAAATGTGAAAAGGGTGGGGAGCTGCCTTTTCTGATGACGAAATCCTCATTGGTACAATGACTGTACCAGTCAAAACTGTTGTCGATACAATCGGGGTATCAATTCATGTGTTACTTGCAAAGCATTCATTGGATATTCCATTAATTCTGGATTAGTATATCCATAGTTCTTTATGTCTGTGTCATTCAACTCTTATTCTTTGTTAATAGCGTCGTTCAACTCTTCATTACCAAGTTACTTACTTCATCTGAGATCTTTCATAAATCAAACAAAGCTATCTTATGACGCGTTCAGTGTATACTAACAAATAGTTTCAAATTACGTGTTATATGCAAAGATGTGTCTCTCTTATTGATTATAAATACAGGAATAATATAAATGATAGAAATTGGCGGGGAAAATACTTCCACAAGAAACCAGAATTTGGTCAGATCTGTATTATTTTCGCACTATCCAATGTGACAAATAATTGCAGCGTGCATCAGAAATTACGTTCTTTCTACATTATTGTAAACACCCACCACAGAAAAACAGAAATTAGGCCTAATAGCCCGTGCTCCTATAAAAAAAAATCAACAAAAAATCACAATTTTTACGAATGCACCACTGAATTGAATCCCAAGAACATTATTTTAGATATGGAACTGAAAGATCGAAATGGTCAGAGGATTGTTTATTTGTTGATATCACTGCGATGTCTCACCCAGTACAAAGTTCTCCATCTTTTCTCTCACAGTCTGTTGTTTTAAATATATATTTCAAATAAAATTTCAACACTTTTCCTCTGAAAAGACGCTATAGAACAAAGGTAAAAAAAATTACTCCGCTTTATGATTAGCTAGATAGTTTAGATCCCCGAGACAAATATCGAACGAAAATTTTCTTTGCTATAATTTCATAGAAATAAAAATCTTGAGTTAAGCACTGCTGATAGCAATCATGGCCTAAGATTCGTGCGGCAGACATACTAATAAAGAAAAGTTTATGAGGCGGCAAATTCAGACTGACATTGTCTATCAACAAGTATTGTTCCCTTTATTTCATAGGCATGTCATGCTTTGCAAAGTTGGGATCGGAAGCTAGTTACTATCTTAAACGCATGAACAAGTATGGAAAGGAACCGAAACCAAACAAGAAAAAGCACCGAAAACAATGAGAGAAACAAACGAAAAAGTAGAATATTATGACGAGAAATCAGAACAAACACACCAACAAAAGGACACAGTGTACAAAATTTAACTAATCAAATTTAGATTAAATCTAGTAAGCAATATATCTGGAGGGAGTCGATGATAACAAAAGCTGCTTTATATCCCCAATAAATTATCCAGACCAACCATGGCAGGTTGGCCAATAATGCTAAGTACTGGTTTTCCAATGAATAGGGGCATGGTGTTCAAATAAATAGATACGTGAAGTACAAAAAATTGACAGCCAAACTTTTAAAGCTCAATTCTATCTCCTGGACCAGTAGCAGCTTCATCCGGGCGATCTGGAATTCTTACATCAGCACGATATAACCTCGAAGGTTTGCAATCACTGCTAAAATCAAGTGTTTTTCAAGTGTTCGATGGAAGTACTAAATGAAAGTATATAAAGGCAAACATAAACAAAAACGTCTGTCGATAGGCGTAAAATATCTCCCATGTAAACAGCAATGAAATTTGCAAGAAATCCTAGAAGTGCAACATATGCGTTCCATGCACACACACACAAAAGTTTTATAAATGCATCCGACTGGCTAAGAGCCAACAATATTGGCCAATGTTTATGAAAAGGGGAAGGTGGCCAAAGGTTCACGAAAATTCTCAGCATTATTGATACTTGCTCTGATATTCTTTACAATATTGAAGGTTAGGAAAGAGGACGAGACAACACAAAGGATTATAACATATCTCAGCCTAAACGTCGTGCATCAAACACATTCGTTTGGATATTCATTGCGAAAAAGTAGAGCATTAAAACCACCACTTTGATTGTTTCGTTACTTTCTACGAAACATTAAACGCAGTAATAAGAAAATATCAGATAGGTTCTGCTTTACATGTTATATTCACAATAAGCAAAAACTTAAATAATTTCCTGGAGAACACAAAACATTACGTCCCTGAAAGTTTTGACGCGTAGAGCACAACTGCCGCAAAGTGAGCTGTTTGGAATAGCCTGGGAGAGAACTACGTACATAACAACGATTCTTATGTGATAGCCACTAGTGTGGGTCGGCTTAATGGTACATAACCACGATATTGATTGATTTATTGACCGATTCATTGGTGTTTGACTACACACACACACACACACACACACACACATATATATATATATATATATATATATATATATATATATATATATATATATATATATATATATATATATATATATATATATATATATATATATATATATATATATATATATATAACGCTAAGCGGTGAATTACTTGATTTTCTAATTAAAATAATATTCATATTTCACTGTAGTGAAAAAATAACTATTTTTTCACTAAAGGAACTACTTTTTTGGGTCAGAACATATTTACCTCCCTTTGATTTTCTGTCAGTGAGCTACATTTTCTTTATGTAGTGGTTGTTTTCTTATTAATAACCGCTGTATATTATCCTTGAAACTTGTAGTTTGTTATTCTGGAAATATCAGTTAATTTTTATCAAACTGATGTGGAACTAATTTTGTGCGCAGGTACACATAGACAGCATAACATGTACGATAAACAGCTGATATTACCGTAAGAAATCTGCTAATTCACTGTGTCACAAACTTTAGGTAGCCAACTTATGCGAGCATAAAACAAAAAGAATATTTGCTTGAAACGAGTGAATACCGGATACATTTCATCTCGTGGGTGAAAAACTCTAGTATTTTCATCCACTCGATGAAATATATCCGTTATTCACTCGTTTAAAGCAAATATCCTCTATATATTAAAATAATCTTTGAAAGTACTTTGATATTTAATCGCTAACAAATATGCAAACTGTTGTTTAAATTTGTATTGGATATTCGTATACGTGAATGCACTGTTACAACATGACTTGCTTTGATAGTGTTTACTTCAAAGCTATGTTAAAGGCGAGTTTACTGGCACTACGCGATTCGTGTTTACTTAAACTATCAGTAATAGCAAAATATGCCTAGACTACACCATTACAGTTTACTTCATTGAACCATTGCAACAGTATTTGAGATGGCTCAATTAGAGTTTGCTTAAATGCTTACTTACAGTAGGGATTGTTAAGATGAGTTAAATTAATGCTGTTTTTAAAAAGTACTTTTTGCGATGGCAACACAGACTTCAATGCCTAATTACATCAGAGATAATTTCAATACTCTATTACAACCGTGTTTGTTGAGACTGCACGAAAAGTGATTACTTCATGCTCTATCACAGAAGAGGTTCCTGAAACAGGACGACATGGCTTACTTCAGTCCTAAATCACATCAGAGTTTGCTGAGACCGAATCATTCGCGTTTATGTCAATGATCCATTACAACAGAGTGTATGGCTGTTAACTATTAGAGTTTATGTCAATGCTCCATTACAACAGAGTGTATGACTGTTCACTATTAGAGTTTATGTCAACACTCCATTACAACAGAGTGTATGACTGTTCACTATTAGAGTTTATGTCAATGCTCCATTACAACAGAGTGTACGACTGTTAACTATTGGAGTTTATGTCAATGCTCCATTGCAACAGAGTGTACGACTGTTAACTATTGGAGTTTATGTCAATGCTCCATTACAACAGAGTGTACGACTGTTAACTATTGGAGTTTATGTCAATGCTCCATTACAACAGAGTGTACGAATGTTAACTATTTAAGTTTATGTCAATACTCCATTACAACAGAGTGTATGGCTGTTAATTATTAGAGTTTATGTCAATACTCCATTACAACAGAGTGTACGGCTGTTAACTATTGGAGTTTATGTCAATGCTCCATTACAACAGAGTGTACGGCTGTTAACTATTAGAATTTATATCAATGATCCATTACAACAGAGTGTATGACTGTTCACTATTAGAGTTTATGTCAATACTCCATTACAACAGAGTGTACGACTGTTAACTATCAGAGTTTATGTCAATACACCATTACAACAGAGTGTATGACTGTTCACTATTAGAGTTTATGTCAACACTCCATTACAACAGAGTGTACGACTGTTAACTATTTAAGTTTATGTCAATACTCCATTACAACAGAATGTACGACTGTTAACTATTAGAGTTTATGTCAATGCTCCTTTGCAACAGAGTGTATGACTGTTATCTATTAGAGTTTATGTCAATACTCCATTACAACAGAGTATACGGCTGTTAACTATTACAGTTTATGTCAATGCTCCATTACAACAGAGTGTACGGCTGTTAACTATTAGAGTTTATGTCAATGCTCCATTGCAACAGAGTGTATGACTGTTATCTATTAGAGTTTATGTCAATGCTCCATTACAACAGAGTGTATGTCTGTTAACTATTAGAGTTTATGTCAATACTACATTACAACAGAGTATACGGCTGTTAACTATTACAGTTTATGTCAATGCTCCATTACAACAAAGTGTATGTCTGTTAACTATTAGAGTTTATGTCAATGCTCCATTACAACAAAGTGTACGGCTGTTAACTATTAGAGTTTATGTCAATGCTCCATTACAACAGAGTGTATGGCTGTTAACTATTAGAGTTTGCGTCATTGCTCTATCACAACATTGCGTGGGACTGTACACAAAGTTTACGTCAATGCTCTGTTACTACAGTACTTAGGGGCGTGAACCATTAGAGTTTCTTCAATATTCTACAACAGCAGCGTATGCCGAGACTGCACCATACTGCTATTTTCATTATAGCAGTTTGCATAGATTGCACCATATTGCTGTGCGCTATTACAGTAGACTTTGCAGAGATTGTACCATACTGCTGTGCGCTATTGTAGTAGACTTTGCAGAGATTGCAACATATTGCTGCGCGCAATTACAGTAAACTATGTAGAGATTGCACTAGAATGATGTGTTCTATTACATCAGACGTTTCAGACAATGCACCATACTGATGTGCTCTATTACAGTCAACTTTGCAGAGATTACACCATATTGTTGTGCTCTATAACACCATATTTTGCTGTTAACTATTACAGTTTATGCCAATGCTCCATTACAACAGAGTGTACGACTGTTAACTATTGGAGTTTATGTCAATGCTCCATTACAACAGAGTGTATGTCTGTTAACTATTAGAGTTTATGTCAATACTACATTACAACAGAGTATACGGCTGTTAACTATTACAGTTTATGTCAATGCTCCATTACAACAAAGTGTATGTCTGTTAACTATTAGAGTTTATGTCAATACTCCATTACAACAAAGTGTACGGCTGTTAACTATTAGAGTTTATGTCAATGCTCCATTACAACAGAGTGTATGGCTGTTAACTATTAGAGTTTGCGTCATTGCTCTATCACAACATTGCGTGGGACTGTACACAAAGTTTACGTCAATGCTCTGTTACTACAGTACTTAGGGGCGTGAACCATTAGAGTTTCTTCAATATTCTACAACAGCAGCGTATGCCGAGACTGCACCATACTGCTATTTTCATTATAGCAGTTTGCATAGATTGCACCATATTGCTGTGCGCTATTACAGTAGACTTTGCAGAGATTGTACCATACTGCTGTGCGCTATTGTAGTAGACTTTGCAGAGATTGCAACATATTGCTGCGCGCAATTACAGTAAACTATGTAGAGATTGCACTAGAATGATGTGTTCTATTACATCAGACGTTTCAGACAATGCACCATACTGATGTGCTCTATTACAGTCAACTTTGCAGAGATTACACCATATTGTTGTGCTCTATAACACCATATTTTGCACATACCGCCATGCTCTATTACAGCAGACTTTGCAGAGTATGCACCACTAGAATTTACTTCAGTGCTGTATTACAGCAGAGTGTGCCGAGACTGCGCCATTAGACTTTAAACAAACGCTGTATTACAGCTGATGGTACCGAATCAGATTAAAGAGTTATCACAAATGAGATTAATATATTTGGGTTTCTGTCTGACAACAGGACCATCAGACCTGAAAGATTTCATTCCCTGATTGTGGCACAACAATATGAATCCCAAAAGCGTAACTTCATGCCTTCCGTCTTTTTTCATATTTATTAAATCATTAGTTCCTCATTGCTGGCACTGCAAGGTATATTACAAGAAATGTGAAGGTTGTAATGTTGAAAACACATTCCTAAACCTACTTCTTATTAAGAAAACTAAATGTTTGTCATGCAATAAAGGTTTGACCAAAAATATTTTTGTTTATCGCCGACTCATTCCAGAATGCTTTTTCAACTCACAACATAATAATTATCACACGGAGAGCTATTACAGGAACCAAAAAGCTTTGCTAGACTAATAACAATACCATGCATGTTAAAATGAATGACTGGTAGACACTGAATAAATAATAAAACTGGATAGTCCAAAGCTGCGTATAGGGAGCATTTTGGTGTACGTAAACTTTGGCGATTTTGTCCGAAAACTGGAATTTATCCATTTTGGCTGGGGTTCTATTGTAGCGATTTGGGATCTTGAGAAGTAAGAATATTTTAGGCAGTGAATTCTGACGAGATTTATGTTCGGGATCTCGACCTGAGGCAGCCGAATCGCAAAATAATTTCTCCTGCACTAAAACTCCCCGCTGTGTGGTATGCACACATTCCAAAATTATATATTTCGGCGTTATGGGCTGCAGCGACCGATCTTCAATAAATGCTAACCACTGGCAAAATGTATAGTTTTCTTCAATACATGCCAACTATCTACAAAATGTATAGTTTTCTTCAATACATGCCAACCATCGTAAAAATGTTATTTTTCTTCGGTTGTTTTGGAAACGATACTGCTATGATTGTAGAATTCTGTAAAACTGTGGGGTTTTTTTAAGTGTAAGAAATTTCAATAAACGTGAAACTTTCTTCAGACCTCAGTTTTATTTCAATAATAATTTGTTAGCGTCTCGTCCTGCAGAGATTCGTTGTTTTGCTAAAATGCAACAATTTCTTGAATCATTTTGCAAAAAAGGTACGTATCATGCACTACTTTTTGATGAATAAAGTCACTATTCGAGTTAGTTTTGTGTATTCCTTCTTTAGTGACATCAAAAATATCTGTATTTTACACATAATCTTAACTGATGTTGCTTATATTTTTTTACGTGAAATTTCGAATTCATGTTGATAACGCTTCTTGATTGATTGGTATTAATGGAGGGACTAGAGGAGGCACAGATGCAATTGGCTGTTGAATGGTGAACAATCAATATACAGTTGTTTTATGTGTACATACGATACCGTTATTGTGTAAGCAAAGTTTATTGCAATGCAACATCGCACAGCTGAATATGCAAAATGTGATTAGATTCCATATTTCACGTCTCGCCTTTTCGACCTGAACAATACAAACATATACCATCATATTCCCCAACTGTATTTTATATGTTGCTCAATACATTTCTCAACGTTTAAGGTTCGGTTTCAAGTTCCAGTACTCCCTCTTCCCTCTACCAGCACTTATCCTCCCTTACCCTAACCCTCCCCATTCCCACCATCTGAAAATATCGTTTTTATTCAACATGGTTATCTCCCTTTACAAAGTTGTCTGCTGTTTATGAATTACCAGTTTGCAATAAACACGAATATATCTTGGAAATTGTAAACCCCTCAGGTACGCACTACTTCTCAAGAAAATGAATCAAGTCATTTTTAGAATTATATTAAAACTGAGTCTGAAAACGAAATTATTTATGAGTTACTCAAACGACACCTACCAAATACGAAAAAATATTCCTCATTAGTTCTGGCACCAGTCGTCACTGGTAAAATTCTCATCATTAATGTCGAACAGGTCCAGTGAACAAACTCTCCAGTTTTTGGGACAAAGTAAGGCTTTACATTATTTTGATGATTTAAATACTATCAACACTGGCAGAGGTACAGGCAGGATCGTCACAAGTTTGCGCTGAGCTAAACGGCCCCACCCCGCATCCCACACCCCTAAAAAATACTGCAAACTTTATTCTTTTTTAATATTAAAACACTATTACCAACCAAACAATAAAAACGAAGATTTTTTAAAATCTCGATTTGAGGGAGAATTTTTGAGATGTTTAAAGAAAGTGGGTCACGATCCAAAATCCGATTATTTCTGTAACTGTCTCATATTTTATGCAGATAGCAAATAAACTGTGCCATTTCAATAAATGAAGTTAAACGTTTACCTACGGATTTGTTGATGTTCGAAACGTAGAAGTTTCCTTGTATCACAAAGGGTAAGATATATGCAAAGAAAAGTGCTTACCTACAACTGTCATATGCATTCTTAATATTTTTAATTTGCATTCATCACGATTTTTAAACTTGAAGTAAATTCATTAAGATCATAAGTAAGAAACTATGGAGCTGCATTGAGCGAGGAGGAATTGTTTCTCTGATAGCATACATGTATACTGATTATGTTTTTGTTGCAGGTAATAAACTGAAACCAAAATATGTACATTAAGTCACTAATGTCTCTTTAGAAACACGAGGATTAAGGTCCAAATCTGCATTGTGCTAACTTCAGCTATGACAATAGGCAATTCTTATCGGGAATATCGTTGTGCCAACTAGGGATATGCCGATTCGGCAATGTATAGTGGGATATTATGTTAACTAGAGCTGTGACGATACGGCAATTCACAATGGGGATATAGTTGTGTTAACTAGATCTGTGAGGATACGACAATTCACAGTGGGGATATAGTTGTGCTAACTAGAGCTATGACGATACGGCAATGTATAATGGAATATTTTGTGCTAACTAGAGCTGTGATGATACATAACTGGAACATCAATATTTTTCACAGCGATATAAATAATACATGTGCCACAAGATTGTCCAGTTTCGCAAAATTCCTTTTAGCTTCTGTGTCATTTGACCTCCTTCAGGTACTAATCATATGATATTCATATTAGAAAGTTCGACACATTGATTCATATTTGTTTTTAGAAAATCAAAGAATTCTAAACAATTTAATTTTTTTATATTGAAATTTATATTTTGAGAAGGTGTTTGAAACCATAGATCAATAAATTCTGAAAAGTCAGTATATCATAAATCTCAGTACTAAACAAATTTTAAACAAATTTTCATCGCGACTTAATGTTTGGGTTGGGAGGGGGATGGTAGCAGTGGTGGTGTTTTACTGACACTTACTCTTTTTATTTAACTTTTCATATATATATATATATATATATATATATATATATATATATATATATATATATATATATATATATATATATATATATATATATAATCTTTATATAATCTAACACGCAATTTATTTTTCATTGGAACTTCAAAAATGTAAATTACAAAACAACTATATGGGATTTTAAAAAATTGGACATACTTTTTGGCACATAAGTGTATATTATTTCATCATTCTCGTATCGTGATGCACAATACAACATGGGAAATAAATACATATCTTTTAAAGTTTACACTTGCAAGAAGTGAAAGGTTTTAGATTCGTACGATTAGTATTTGTCATGCTGTATCCTTTCTATCAATTTAATCATATATGCAAGAGTCATCGATCCACCGTATCATAATAAATGCGGTTAGGTTTTATATCAAATTACCTCTCAGCCTAACTCTGCGACTACCAATCAACTAGGGCGTAAGAGATCTTTAAAAGAGCCAATGACCAATCAAATCTCCCCTGGGCGTGAATCTTTGCAAACTTTCATCCAAGTGTTGTGCGTGTGTGAAGACGTCAGTCTGGAATAGTACACAGGATCGAACTAAGGTTATAAGGAGCATAATGCTAATAGGAGGGCTTCAGTATGAATTACATATTTGAATGACGGACCTGAGTATGAATTACATATTGGAATGGAGGACCTGTTATGTATTACATATTGGAACGGAGGACCTGAGTATGCATTACATATTGGAATGGAGGACCTGGGTATGTATTACATCTTGGAATGGAGGACCTGGGTATGTATTACATATTGGAATGTAGGACCTGGGTATGCATTACATTTTGGAATGGAAGACCCGAGTATGTATTACATATTGACATGGAGGACCCGAATATGTATTTCATATTAGAATGGAGGACCTGAGTATGTATTACATATTGGAATGGAGGACCTGAGTATTATTACATATTGGAATGGAGGACCTGAGTATGCATTACGTATTAGAATGGAGGACCCGAGTATGCATTACATCTTGGAATGGAGGACCTGAGTAGTATTACATATCTGAATGGAGGACCTGAGTATTATTACATATTGGAATAGATGATTTATTACATCTTGGAATGGAGGACCTGAGTATGTATTGCATATTGGAATGGAGGACCTGATTATGTATTACATCTTGGAATGGAGGACCTGAGTATGTATTACATATTAGAGTGGATGGCCTAAATGAGGACCTTCAAAACACGATGGCTTTAGGCCATAGCTTTATTAGCATATGATTTAAGGCGAAACTGGTTCATTAGGTTAACTACGCCGCTTTTGCTATGCAACACTGACAATTTCAAGTCACTGTAACTTCAACGTCTATCTCCCAGTTTTCATCAAATATTATACCACATTTTCATAAGTCCTTTGTAAATTACAAAACTTGTTTCAGGGAGGAAAACGCCACTTTTAGAGATATAGGCATATAAATTAAATTACGGATTATTCTTTGTTTGCCCGAGGGGTCAATTGTCCAATAAAACAGCATATGTTGATTCATTACATGAAATAGCTGCTTTAGATTCAATCAGAAGAATGGTATATTTCGATAAAAATCTACAATAATTCATAAATTTTAAAGGATTGAAAACAATGTTGCAAATTGTTGAAAATAAAAGTACCTTTTCTAAACTGTCCTCGTGGTGTTTTCTTGATTACACCTGGCGGCAATCTATCAAACGCAAAGTACTCTCTTGATACTTTTACTTCGTTTTAAACAACAGGACGTGACACAATAATTATAACACATGTACTATGATGCTAAAAGTCAAATTGCTTTTACCAATATCAATTAAACAGGTGAGACAATTAATTTATTCTACATAATGTAAACCTTCATAGTCATTAGACTCATCATATTGATATAACTGAAATGTTCCTATTACCTGTTCGTTTTAGGTATTCTAACCAGATTTGATATAAGATGGTTTAACAATTTCAAATTTTTGTTAAAGATGTTATCAAATTCATTTAGGAATTTAAGAGAGTGTTGCAGAAAACCCATTTCTCCCAAATTATAAAAACAGAGAATCCAATTATGTCCGTCTATAAGGGTATTTATTCCTGTCAACGTCGTCAGATCATTAAATGGTACACGGATTATCCACATATTGCTAAGCGCTATATCTTTTTTTTTTAAAAAAAATCAACTTTTTCTTCAGAAAACAAAGAGATTGTTACACATGTTTGCATTGTTCAATGCTTTCACATTTCCAGTGTGTATATCTTTTGTGCTTTTAAATGCTTGCTCGTTTCTGTGTTCATACATTTTTGAGAAAGCATTTAACAGTACATTTCCTGGTGTTCATATATTTTTTATTTGTTCAGTGTTTTCACATTTCCAGTGTTCATGTATTTTTGCATTGTTCAGTGTTTTCACATTTCCAGTGTTCATGTATTTTTGCATTGTTCAGTGTTTTCACATTTCCAGTGTTCATGTATTTTTGCATTGTTCAGTGCTTTCACATTTCCAGTGTTAACATACTGTTGTACTGTTAAATGCTTTCACACTTCCAGTGTTCATATTTTTGTAATGTTAAATGCTTTCACATTTCCAGTATTCATATATTGTTTTACTGTTAAATGCTTTCACATTTCGGGTGTTCATATGTTTTTGTACTGTTAAATGCTTTCTCAATTCCAATGTTCGCATATTTTTTAATGTTAAATATTTCCTGTCATTTTAGTACTGTTATATTCATTCACATTTCCAGTGTTCTTTTTCACCAAACTGTTCTCTTGTCCTCTGCACCTCCTTATTTTTAAGCATTATTTTATATTCTTCAAAATCTACATCGAAATCATTTTGTGCATATAGCATTATAGATAATTAATTTGTGGAAATGAGTACCCTGCTGCGTTTGATGATTATATATTTACTGTACGGGAAGAAAGCCTCGAAAAGTTGAAATAATGTTTCGTCCGATCTCATTTCTTTGCAAGTTAAGGCATATTAATTGTTGAAACGAACCCATCTTTGACGATAAGTAAATACATTTAATCAATTCTTCACATAATCACTGTTTTGCTCCGATCTTCTTATATATCATAATTCAGTAGTGTAGTACAGTGTAATGTAGTGTAGTGTAGTTTAGTGTGGTGTGGTGTGATTCTGTGTGGTGTGGAGTGGTGTAATGTAGTGTAGTGTAGTGGAATGGAATGGAGTGTAATGTAATGTAATGTAGTGTAGTGTAGTGTAATGTAGTGGAGTGGAGTGTAGTGTAGTGTAATGTGGTGTGGTCTGGCGTAGTGTAGTGTAATTTGGTGTAGTGTAGTGTAGTGTAATGTGTTGTGGTGTTTTGTAACCGTTAATTTAAAGCAATTTAAAACTCTTCCGATTCTAATACTCAAAAGCTGTTTGTTTCTTTCGGCAGTTTCAAACACAGTCCTGGGCATATCATGCCGAGGAAATCGTAGCTACGGGCCTATTCCAAAGACACGCAGAGGCAGCCGATCTAGAGTGGCCTGGGCGGGTATCGACCCCGTGACCCTTTGTTTGTAATAGTTTCATACGGTGTTGTAGAATAAGTAATGATGATTATTATGTAATTCTGCGTATTTCTCTGTGGATCAAAAGTATAAAAATGAAAATTATTGAGAATGTATGCGAAATACAAAGCCTTCCTGCGAAAGCAATTTATTTTAACAGGAAATGAATGTGAAATGATATGATACAAAAGTGATAAGTCCTATGGATGTCTACCTGATAAATTCTGCCAACGAAAACACGTGTGCAGCTTCTCGCTTGAAGTAAAAGTAATTTCATTCACGTATGTTTAAAATATTATCTACTTTGAATATTTAATTTATGTTGAAGGTCAACGATCCTTGCGGGTTTTAAGGGTAACCAGTTGTGTCAGATACTTATAAACTGATTTCCTTAAGAAACGTTTTCTGGGAAATATATTAATCGCTAAATGTACATGAGTAGTGAAGTGGGGCACCCTACGTACAATGGAAATTCCACTCAAAACACCCCTGGGTCACTCTACGTACAATGGAAATTTAACATGGCGAAAAATCGTGGGTCACTCTACGTACAAGGGGAATTTAACATGGGAATAAATCGTGGGTCACTCTACGTACAAGGGGAATTTAACATGGGAATAAATCGTGGGTCAATCTAGCGTCAAGGGAAATTGAATATAGGATTTTTTTAAAAAATAAAAAAAATAAAAAAAATTTTTTAAAAAAGGGGTAGGCAATTCAAAGACTATCTCTTTTCGAGATATATGGGGGCCCTGAAAAGGGCCTTTGGGTTTTATGTTAATGTATTCATTAACATAAATGGCACCGCATTGGTCTTCTTCTTGTCCTTAGGCTGCGTCTTACTGTTGGTCCGTACATCAGCACTCTTTTCAGGCATCCTTGTCTTTCGACGTAGATCCTACGTATCCACAGGCTGGTGTTTGTCCTGTGGACAACGGTCCACTTCGATCGGACATACATGAGCAAGTCTGTCCGAAACATCATGGAAGACACAAGGGTGGATGACTCAACTGTAGTCCACATCTTGAAGCGACGAGAACAGGTGAATCAATGCATTGAACGGCACTTATTTATAGGCGGAGGAAGGATTGAAACGGATTGAGTTCATTTACCAATCCGAACACGCGTTACAGAATTCAGTCAGCTCGCATCCAATCCGAAGAGAGCAGTCTGTGACGTCACGTAGTCAATATAGATTCGCTAGCGCTTGTGTGCAGTCAATCTATGTGACAGTGATTCAACATGACGGAAACTCAGAAAACGATCCAGTGGGGTGCACCAGCAGGGGAGACTGCCCAAGGGAACCCGGACTTACTTTCAGAAGAGGTGAATTGGGATTTTGTGGATTTTCTCTCCTCGCAAGAATTTGTTCCGGAACCTTCGTTACTTTCTTCATTACCGCAAGTGGAGAATTTTAGACAGAGACAGAAAGAAGAATTGGAGAAATTTATACAACGACAAAAGGAAGCGGAACAGACTTTTCTCCTACAGCAACAGCAACAAGAAGAAGAGGTAAGAAAAAAACAACAGCAACAACAGCAAGAAGAAGTAGCAGCAAAGAAACAAGAGGGTGAAAATCAAACGGTCACGGTACTGTTGGACATTTTAGCGGAGTTAAGAAGTCTGAAACAAATGCATCAGACTTCTTTATCACGACCGAAGAGAATACGACCTTCCCGAGCCAAACATGTCAACCCTGTGACTAAGCCTACCGTACCACCCTTAGTGATTTCAACCCAATCATTATCATCAACATTACGCAGTCCAGAAGTAGGCCTTGGCCGTGGCAAAGGCTTAAGGCAGTTAAAATTGATTGCTTAAACTCACCCCTACACCATGAAGAAAAAAGGCCCTTTTCAGGGCCACCCACATTTCTCGAAAAGAAATACAATTTCAATTTGCCAATAACTCAAAAAAAACTCACCCATGTTACCCTTTTAATACGTGTCTGTGTATGAGTGCGTGAGTGTAGCTTCTTATTTTAAAATCACAACTCAAAGACACTTACCTTATATCATTCATTTATTCTTTTCTCCATTTTTTACAATCCAATTCACAATTTATAACACAACACTTTAATAAAAAGTTCATTAATTTCTTCTTTTCTCCTTGTTTAGTCTCTCTGTTTTTTGAATTTCTTCACCGTCACACTCTTTTCCTCTTCTTCCTCCTCGCTTTCTTCCCTTCTTCTTTTTTTCTCCTGTTTCTTTTTCTTCACCTGTCTTCTTTCTTCCTCAGAAGAATCCCTCTCTTCCTCTGAAGAATCCCTCTCTTCTTCTGAAGAATTCCTCTCTTCTTCTGACTCCTCTTGTTTCTCTTTTGGGCAATCTGGAGACCAATGTCCTTTTTCTTTACAATAATAACAGGTATCTTGACTTTTGTCTCTTTTATCCCCTGTTTTTTTTCTTTTTTGACGGTCTGGACACTCTGAAGACCAATGCCCTTTCTTCTGACAGATATAGCAAGTATCTTGACTTTTATCTCTAAAGGAAGGAGAGTAGTCCGTAGGCTGGTCTGAAGAGAATTTTCTAATGACCCCTCGCAAAGCTCTGACGAAACGTTCCATCTGGTCAGTCTCTTCCATCGTTGTGCTCGGCTCGAGAGTGAAATGAATAGTGAAAGGACAAGGCACACACCCTTTTATATACGCTGGTCTGCTATGACTATAAAGTAGTTTATGGTGTTTGAACTTGAGTCATTTGACTTTTTGCTTTCAAGATGAAACGATCCCATTCATTCGAGAAGAAAGAAGAAGAAAGTAAGAGGCAGAAACGTGATCTATCGCCTCGTACCAGGGCTGAGATCTTGGCACAAATTCATGCCAGTGATTTTGAAGAGGACATGAGTGAACCAGAATCCGAACCCTCTAAACCAAGTTCATCACCCTTAGTTAACCCTAAAAATTACTATTCCATTCGAGAGACGGAAAAGCGCTCCTCTAGAAAATTTAGAACCACGGCTTACAAATACACGGTGAAGTTTAAAGATTTCAAGGCTGAAGTGCCGTTAGAGAAAGCAGAAGGGTTCATCACCGAGGTGTGGGATTCTTTGCTCACTGCACTCAAGCGACAATGTCAACCCAAAGAAGACGATCGCTTGAGACTTTCCATACAACACGACGGTTTGAAATCCCCTGTTTGGATCGAGTTTAGCACCCCTGCAGAATTAACTGCTTCCAAAGTCATGGACAAGATTCAACACGTACAACAATCTAATGATCAGTTTGACATCACCGATGGTAAAGCCACACTGGACATGACCCACGTCTCTCCTCCTCAAGGGACTGGACGCAAAAAGATGTTATTGGTGGACGACCTTCGCAACACCAAAACGAGTCTCGTCCGAATTAACAACCCTCATGACCAGATGTGTTTAGCCCGTGCCATCGTGGTGGGACGAACCTATGCCAACAAGAACGACACGGTAGAATGGAAAAGAACCTGGAACACTATTCAACGTTCCGACCGAGCCAAACAACGAAACGAAGCAGAACTCCTGTTACAACAAGCCGGACTGCCCAAAGACACACCTTGTGGCATTCCCGAGATGCAAAAATTGCAAGATGTCCTAGCTCCACGATACACCTTGAAAGTGCACCCTCAAGAAATGCGCGGGCCTCTATTGTTTCGAGGCCAAGATTTTAAGGACGGAAAATACATTCACCTTTATCATCACGATGACCATTTCGATACCATTACCAGTATCACTGGATTCCTGAGATATGTTTATTATTGTGAGAAATGTGACTATGGTTATAATAATCGAGAGCAACACAAACATTGTGGATGGAAATGCTCAGGATGTTTGGCCTCTCCACCCTGTCTGAGCGAAGAACCAGTGCCTTGTTCAACTTGTCTGCGCACGTTTGTCAGCCCTACCTGTTACCAACAACATTTGAAGACGCAAGGTTCACAGAAGAAATGCGCTTGTCAACTGCTGAGATTGTGCCCCGCGTGTGGACAAGGCATACTTACCAATAATGCCAAGGCACACGTATGTCGAGGAAAGAAAAAATGTCACATTTGTCACCACATCGTGGACTTGGAACACCAATGCTACGTGCAAAAATACCAACCCTCACCAGAGAAAGAGGACGGTCACAAGAAGAAAGGCAATTTCATCTTTTTCGATTTCGAATGCATGCAAGAGACCGGCATTCACATTCCTAATTTTTGCGTGGCTCATCGAGCGTGCGAGAAGTGCATTCAAGAACCTATCTTCAGTCATTGCCCTCACTGCAGCAAGATTCCTGGAGGACGTGAAAAAATCTTTCGGGGACCGAACACGTTAGCCGATTTTGCTCGATGGGTCTTAGACCCCATCGACAAGACGTGGAGCCAAGAGGACATCGAACGTTACGGAGATTGTCATCGTCATGCCACGGTGATGGCTCACAATTTCTCCGGATACGATGGACAGTTTCTTTTGAGGTACTATACGGAACAAGGCACCGAGCGTCCTAAAGTGACTTTGAACGGAGCCAAAATCATTTTCATGCAAGTGGGACAAGTACAGTTTAAAGATTCGATGAGCTATTTGGCCATGCCTTTGAGTCGAATGCCTAAAACGTTTGGAATGACAGAAATGGCTAAAGGGTACTTTCCACACTTTTTCAATACGGAAGCCAATCAACACGCCGTTCTACCCCATTTACCTGAGGCTCACTATTACGACCCCGACAACATGCGTACCGAACAACGAGAAGCTTTCTACGCTTGGTACCAGGCTCACGCTTCGGACCCTTTCGACTTTCAGGAAGAAATGCTAAAGTATTGTCGTTCCGACGTGGACATTTTACGGCGTTGCTGTGGAAAATTTCGAGAACTGTTCATGGAACACGGAGGGGTCGATCCTTTGAAAGAAGCTTGCACCATTGCCAAAGCGTGTTCCTTAGTGTATCGACAACGATTCATGCCTGAAAACACCGTGGCTGTCATCAGTCCTCAAACGACCCACTTTGTCAAACGTCAGTACTCGGTCAAAGCCCTACGTTGGTTACATTACTTGTGCGACAAGGAAGACAAGTGGATTCAGCATGCCCGCAACGGAGGGGGCGAAAAGACCATCGGAACATATTCGGTCGATGGCTGGGACTTAGAAAACCCCAAGATCGTGTACGAGTTTAACGGTTGCTTATTTCACGGATGTCCCGTCTGTTACCCTGACCGTGGTACTAAAAATCAGTTTTTGCAACGAACCATGGAAGACTTGTACCAGGACACTTGTCAGCGACGCCTAAAGTTAGAACAGGAAGGATACCAAGTGGTGGAAATGTGGGAACACGAGTACGATCACCGTATGAAAACCGATCCCGAGTTTAAACGTCTCGTGGAAAGTTACCAGTTCATGGACCCGCTGAACCCGAGGGATAGTTTGTACGGAGGAAGGACCAATGCCACCTGTTTGCTGTACCAAGCCGACGAAGAGAAAGGAGAAGAAATCAAATACTTGGACGTGTGTTCGCTGTATCCCTACGTGTGCAAATATTGTCGCTTTCCCGTAGGGCACCCGCAATTGCTGACGGAACACATCGACCTGAAAAACATTCGACAATACGAAGGCTTGATCAAGTGCAAAGTTTTGCCTCCCACGAACCTATACCATCCCGTCTTACCTCACCATTGTCAAGGCAAACTGATGTTTCCCTTGTGCCGTACTTGTGCCGAAACGTGCAACCAAGACCAGCCTTGTCAGCACAGCCAGGAAGAACGGGCCTTGACGGGAACCTGGGTCAGCGTGGAATTGTTCAAAGCTCTGGACATGGGATACCAACTGTTAGAAGTGTACGAAATTTGCCACTTTCCCAAGACACAACAGTACCGCAAGGGTGACCCCACGCAGAAAGGCATTTTCGCAGACTACGTGGATGCCTTTTTGAAACTGAAGCAAGAAGCCAGCGGCTATCCTTCCTGGTGTCACACTCCCCAAGACCAAATAAAATTCAAAGAGAAATATTACGAACAAGAAGGTATCACTTTAGACCACATCGAGAAAAACGAAGGCAGGCGATCGTTTGCCAAAGTGATGTTAAATTGCTTGTGGGGTAAAATGGCACAACGACCGTGTTTACCCAAGACGGAATATTTGACAGAACCTTCCCGCTACTTCCAGATGATTCACGACAAAACCAAATACATGAAACACGTGGACGTCGTTCGAGAGAATTTGATCTTGGTCAATTACGAAGAAGATCTGGACTTTGTACAAGACGACCCTTTTGGAAATGTCATCATTGCGGCTTACGTGACAGCCCATGCTCGCTTAAAATTGTACGAAGCTTTAGAACTGTTAGGGGAACGCGTCCTGTACTTTGACACGGACAGTTGCATTTACATCCATCACCCGATTCAACATCACCCTAACATCGAAGGAGACCGTTTAGGAGCCTGGACAGACGAACATCCCGACGACAAGATTCTAAGTTTCGTCAGTGGCGGTCCCAAAAATTACGGCTACGAATACCGTGACAAACAAGGAGAAGTGCACACGACGTGCAAAGTGAAAGGACTGACTCTGAATTATCGTACCAGTCGAGTGGTCAACTTTGGGGTATTGAAAGAAGCCTTGCAATCGGGAGAGGATGGAAACTTTAAAGTGACCACCTATCAACCGAACAAAATTGTACGTTTACCCACTCACCACATCGTCAGTCGACCCTTGGAAAAAGTCTATCAAATTGTATACCAGAAGCGAGTTCGACTTCCCAATCATTTCACCTTACCGTACGGTCACGTCGGTATTGGTCTGTATATAAAAAAGGAACCCTAGGCAAGATCGATAGTTCATTGTGACTACCAAGACCGAGCAAACAAGATGAATACTTTGAAAGAGACATCGTTCCAGTTTGGGGATTGTAAAAAAGTTGTATCTTCCTCTAGTGTGACTAATATTGGATGGATAAGACCCATGCATTGTGACGGAAAATGTCCGGAAGGAAACTGCGATTGTCCATGTGGTTACCATTGTAATTGCGTAACGGAGTTTGCAGACGAGTGCGATTGTGAGCCTTGCGATGGGACCGATGCTGTACCTTGTGACCTGAGCGATGCCGTAAAGCATCATGGGAACTTTAGTGCCCCTACCCCTGTCATGGAAAGTGATGCTGTGCGTGTCAAACCTGTGGGATGCGAAAGCGATGCTGCTCGTCCTCTTGGACATTTTACTGGGTTTCGTTTTAAAGGGGAATGTCGACCTTCACGTTTACCTCCCTACGGATGTCATCCAGCCCTGAGCAAACTCCTACCCATTTCACTCAACCCTCATCGAAACGAACCTGTGAAAAACGAATATTCGTTTCCTGTGCGTTCGTCGGAATACTGCGACTTTGAAAATCGTCTTCAATCGTTCAAAGGAAAATGGCCAAAGTATCTGGGAGGACCGACCCCCGAAGAATTAGCCAGAGCCGGATTTTTCTACTTGGGCGAAGGAGATAAAGTCAAGTGCTTCAGTTGCGGTGTGTCACTTCACCACTGGGAACCGCAAGATTCGGCCTTCGTTGAACATGCTCGATGGTCACCGAATTGTCATTACTTACCTTTAGTGGGACCGAGACATTGAAGTAACTTCTTACCATAATCATTTGTTCATGGATACTTTACAAGAGAACATTCGTGCTTTGCCTGTGGAGTTGAGAGAACGCATTTACCGAGAGCTGGTCAAAATACAAGTGAAACGTAAAGAACAATTGCATCCGATACGTCACCGGTGTTTGAACCACTGGTACCTGAAGGCTATACAAGGACTGATTCAATTGAAAGTGTTCCATTGGACAGACATTGATCAACGACCTTCTGGTTATAAAAAGGAATGGTTTGGTATGGACGATTGTAGTTACTACATTGTAAACGTATTGCATCGAATTCCAGAGGAAGAGTTAACGAATTACAAAGTTTTTGAACACAATGTCAACTTGGTGAAAGAGGAAACTTCTGAACGAATTGTAATGTGTAGATTAGTGACTCAACGATTTAAATTCGACACTGAAGTGAAACCATGTTTGTGCAAAGAGTACATTTCTTGTGTCAGACCAAAGAGGATTTAGTATGACCTATTCATGGATACTTTACAAGAGAACATTCGTGCTTTGCCTGTGGAGTTGAGAGAACGCATTTACCGAGAGCTGGTGAAAATACAAGTGAAACGTAAAGAACAATTGCATCCGATACGTCACCAGATCTTTAACCACTGGTACTTGAATGGTATAAAAGAACTGATTCGTCAGAAATTCTTTCAATGGTCAGACATTGTTCAACACTTTGAGGTCGCTAATGATCGACATGTTCATAATTATGGTTACTTCGAGATTCACCTACAGCAATACATTGAGGAAGACAAGTTAAAGGATTACCAACATATTTTACGTGGAATCTACTTAGAGGAAGAGGAAACACCTAAACGAACTCTGACGTTTCGGTTACAGTATGCAAGATTTAGATTCCCTACTGGAGAACGAAGATCTCTGGCTAGAAAGTACGTCTATTGCATCCGAAAAAAAGAGAATATAAAAACAGGCTGCCATGCCACGGTTTATGTCACATGTCATCCAACAGATTCCGTGGAAGGAACTCAATGACCATATTCAAACCGTGGATCATTACCATCAATTATTACAAGAACTATATCCATTCAATTTTGGACGACAAGTGGTGTGTGTCTTAGTGACTTGTTTTCTGGGATTTCGTTTACCAGCCGATTCTTTGTGGACTCTTTACGATCAGTACTTACCACCTCCATGGCCTTAAATGGTCACGAAAAACTCCTTTTGTTCAAAGCCTTGCGTTTTCATCTGGATACTTCTCGACCTCAACAGGAAAAAAAGATTCGTCAACTTTTAGCGACCCAAGACGTGTATGACGATGTGTGTGTAGCTTGTGACTTACACCCTCATTGGACAGATGTTCGTGATTGGAAAAAGGGGGGTTTTGAGGCTTGGACCCAAGAAGTGGCCCAGTATGCACAAGAGTTGTTCAAGGAAAAAAGTTACTTTTCAACCCGTGTTAGTGACGGTGCCAGAAGAACCCGTCACCGAGAACAACCACTCGCTTCAGGACAGGACTGTCATGGACATGCCTGAAAGGTCATTCCGGGAGGACACTTGTGTGACAATACCTCATGTAGAGACTGTAAGAACATTACACACTGTCCCTAGGACATCTTGGTTAACCAAAACATGTTGTACAGACACTTGTTTATATTCCACTTTGATCGCTTTGCTGTGTTTTATATTCCTGTACATCACTATTTGGGTTGTATGTATTTTTGTCTTTCGTGTTCATATTTGAAACATTCAATAAACGTGTTCTGAAAAAGTATATAAACTCTTGTCTTGTTTGTTTTTTCGTGTCACAAGTGACATTTCTCATGCCATGGCTACCTCTGCTGTCTCTGCTCCCTCTTCCTCTACTGTCAAAGTCATCGACGAACACTTAGATCGTGCCAGTTGGGAGGCTTTGTATCTTCGCCATCCCTTTAACATGCTCATTGCTGGACCTAGCGGTTCAGGCAAAACCGAATTCGTCAAACGTTTGATCGAACATAAACATCATTTGATCGATCGACCCCCTCAACGGATCGTGTGGTGTTACAAAGAGTGGCAATCGGCGTACAACCTCTTGCGAGAAAGTCAAGGCGATTCCATCGTGTTTGTGGAAGGCATTCCTAAAGAAGACGATGGCATCGTCTCTGACTCCCGTCTAACCCATTTGGTCATTTTCGACGACATGTTAGGAGAAGACGAAGAAGAAATTAAATTGTGGTTCACGCGCAAAGGGCATCACCGTAATGCCAGTGTCGTTTACATCACCCAAAATTTGTTTCAACAAAGTAAAGCCCATCGCACCATCAGTCTCAATGCGCATTACGTGGTCTTGTTTAAAAGCCCTCGAGATAAATCGCAAGTGCAAGTCTTAGCCAAACAGTTAGGAACGCCTTGGCTGACTCAGGCGTACGACGATGCCACTCAAACGCCACACGCCTATTTACTCGTCGATTTGAAACCTACGACTCCCGAGGATTTGCGATTTCGTACCCACTTGTTTCACCACTGGTGCCAAGACGGAGGGCCTGTCCTGTACACGTCTCCGTCCTCGACTTCATTTCACTCCTCCCATGAAAAAAATCTATAAAAACCTCAGACCCTTTTTCGTCTGTCTCACACAGTGTGAACATGACGTCCCTTCAGTCACATCTTCCCGTCAAATTGATTCGTGCCTTGTATGGCATCAGCCGAGAAAAAGATCCACAAACACGAGCTCGTGTCTTAGAAGCTAGTCTCAAAGAAGTCTTACGATGGTTCACGGTGACGGCACGTCAATTACTCCAAGGAATCATTCAGATTCCTCATCAAACCCAACGCTTTTTCGATCGAAACAAAGTCGCTTTGGTCCAACTGGCCGATCCCCGCATCGACACTCAAACCAAAAAACAAATCATTTTGAAACCTGGAGGGAGCGGTACTCTAGGAGGGGTCATCATTCGCTCACTCTTAAGATGGGATCCTAATGCCCCCAAAGTTATCCCCAAGACAAAAGTCCAACGAAGCCCCAAGAAGAAAAAGAAAAAGACCAAGTCCCCAAGAAGAATAACTTCTCCAGTGGCAGGACCCTCCTCTTACCAGACACCACCACCATCACCCCGGAAAAAGAAAAGAAGCCCCCAGAAAAAGAAACAGAGAAAAAGTCCCCAGAAAAAGAAAAGTCCACAGAAGAAGAAGAAAACTAGTCGCAAGAGAGGCACTTCGGCCAGGACGCAACCTTACACTCGCAAGCCACGACCTGCCACAGCGTCTCCGGCAGCCTCACGTTTGTCCACTTCTCCGTTGATGTCACCAGGAACTGAAGAGTACTTGGAGACGTTGATCACACCAAGAACTTCTCCGTTGATGACCCCCAAAAGAACTTCCCCAGTGGCAGGACCTTCCAATTTAGCGGCAGTGGCTGCTGCTCACAAAGTACCTTCTCCCAAAATCAAAGTCCATGAAAGATCGGGCATGTTACAAAGTTTACTGGATTTGTCCAAGCAAGAACTGGCTCGATTTAGTCCGTTACGTACCCCTGCACGACGTGTCATGCCTGTCCTCAAACTGATAAAACGTAAAGACAATCAGTGGCGACGAGTTCCAGTATAAAAAGACCTGTGACCAAGTCGGGGGTATCAGTGAACTTGTAAAAGATGTCACCTCCAAGAAGCCACAAAAGAAAGAGACAAAGGCAGACGCGTCATCCGACAAAGCGCTTAGCCAAGCATCGACGTTACCCTAAAAAAAGACACAGTCGTTCCAAGAAAAAGAGGCGTCAACAAAGGGGAGGATTCCTTGGCGATTTTCGGAAAAACATTGTCACCTTTATGACAAAGCGATAGTCCCAGAAAAAAAAGATAAAAGGGTGTGCGTTAAGTCATCGACGTTAGTGTCTGTTCGGTGAATGTCCCGGAACCCACAAGCAAAAATGTCACCCTCCAGAAAACCCCAAGGAAAAAAAAGGAAAGGACTGCCACCACGTTTAGCCAAACATGGGGACCTGTTATCTGTCCTGTCCAAAGCTTCTCCACCCCTACGAAAAAAACTCATTCAAACGGCCTCCAAAGAGGTCATCGATACCGTGTGCGAATGTTGTTTGAACGTTTTGAAAGGCACGATCCCTTTGTCCAAACACCAGAAACAATGCTTAGGCAAACATCGTCACGTTCTTCGGAAAATGGTTCAAAAGAAAATTCCCATTCGTCAAAAAAGAAGATGTTGGTCCAACGTGGAGGCATTTTACCTCTCTTGTTAGGCCCCATACTAAAAGGAGTCTTGGGAACCATGTTGGGAGGACTGATGGGAGCAAGATAAAAAGGCCTTCGGAAGTCCCAAGATCTCAGAATTCATCCCTGACAACCCCATGGAAGGACGAAAACTAGCTTTAGTGCCTTACAAACGATGGATGGAATACCATCGGTGGCAAGAACAACGCACCCCGCATTTACCTCCCAATCCCAATTTGAGCGAAATGTCCCAGTTACAACACGAATTGCAGTCCTTGATGGATCGCCAAGATTTGTCCGAAACAGAAAAATCGCAAAAGTACGGTCAACTCTTGCAACGATTGCAACTCTTTCACCAGAAAGCTTTAGACGAAACAGCTCTACCCACTCTGAAAGATTTTAAGACCTTGATGAAAAGTCCAGCACCATCACCAGTACCAGTACCAGTACCAGTACCAGTGGTCAAGACAGAAAAAGGAGAAGAAGAAGAGGAAGGGTTTCTAACTCCACCAGAAAAAGTACGCAAGTTAACAACACCACCTACCTCCAGAATTGGATGGATTAAAAAGATGATGGCCACCCCTTCTTCATCACAAGAGAAAAAGAAAGTGAAGACAGAAGTGAAACAAGAACCGATATCCCCTGCACAGACATCCTCCTCCTCTTCGACACCTATTGCTGGTCGCACACGCAAAGCCTTGCAATCCAAGAAAATACCCCAAGAGAAAAAGAGTAGCCTCTTCCAAGAGTGGGTGCCTTATTAACACATCAACCAACACAAAAAATGGAAAAAGTCTTAGCCAGCATTTACTACGATCCCTCGCATCCTGCAGGTTACGCAGGAGTTCAAAAATTGTATCGTGCTGCCAAAACTCGACTGAAAAGTCTCCGTTTACCTCAAGTGCAACGATGGTTACAAGAACAAGCTACCTACACTTTACACAAACCCATTCGACGCAAGTTTGCCAGAAGTCGCACCCGAGTGGAAGGCATCGATCATCAATGGCAAGCCGATTTAGCCGATGTCTCTCATTTGGCCAGCTACAATCGCGGCTACAAATATTTGTTTTGTGTCATCGACGTCTTTTCCAAATTTGCCTGGGTCGTGCCCTTGACTTCCAAATCGAGCAGCGAGTTAGTGCGAGCCCTGCAACGGGTGTTGAAACAAAGCGGTCGTCGCCCTCTTCGATGGCAAACGGACAAAGGCACCGAATTTCTGAACCAAGCTTTCCAAAAAGAATTAAAGAAACGTGACATTCATTTTTTTACCACCGAGAATCCCGAAACCAAAGCCAGCATCGTGGAACGTTTTCAACGTACTTTGAAAGAACGCATGTGGAAATATTTTACGCATCACCACACTCTGAAGTACATCGACATCTTACCGCACCTAGTGCAAGCGTACAACCAATCTTACCATCGAAGCATCGGACGTGCCCCGCAAGACGTGACTCCCGACAACGAAGTGCTGGTGTTTGAGCGTCTGTTTGGTACGTCCCCGACGAGGGCTGTCCCCAAGAAAAGTGGAGAGTTGACCGTAGGAGATTGGGTGCGCATTGGCAAAACCAAACGCACTTTCGACAAAGGTTACTTACCTAACTGGACGACCGAATTGTTTCGCGTCACTGGACGAGTGCATGGCCGTCATCCTGCCGTCTATAAATTGGAAGACATGAACGGAGAAGTACTCAAAGGAACGTTTTATTTGCCCGAGTTACAACGTGTCACCAAAAAAGAAGACGACGTGTACGACATCGAAAGCATTCTCGAACGCAGAACCCGTAAAGTTGGCAAACGACGTGTCAAAGAAGTCAAAGTACGTTGGAAAGGATATCCACCCAGTTTCGATTCTTGGATCGACGCTTCGCAAGTCATCGACTATAAAAAGAAGAAGTGACCATCATGCCCTTTCACACAACAGCAGCAGACGCAGCTACGTCGACCAGTCCTTCTTCCCCTAGTTCTTCTGTGCAAGATTTACAAAAACAACCCTTGTGGGTGTGGTGTGGAGAACGTGTGCCTAAAACGCAAATCGTCTTTTTCTGCCAAATCTTCGTGGTGTATTGTGTCATCGGGGCAGCCATCGCCAATTTGAGTTTGCAACAAGGAGACAAACAATTGTGGACCATTTTATTGAGCAGTTGCATCGGTTACCTGCTTCCCAATCCCTCCCTGAAATTCTCCTCGAACGGGAACGTTGTGTCCAGTGCCAGTGCCAGTCACCACTCCAACAACAACCAGAACCCCATTTTGGGTGGAGACACACCTCTGACATCCACTAATATTCCCTCGGACAGCCACAGAACTCTGGAATTATGAGTCACCAAAACCAATTTTACTTAACCTTACCCAGTGACAGTTCCATGGAGGTGTTTCCCCACAACACGTTGTGCTGTTACACGGCCAAATTACCTCAGGCCATCCCCTTAGATCACGAAGCCCATTGGGAAGTGGCTTTAGTGGAAATCATTCACCCAACCCAAGTCCTCAATGTCCTTCCCAATCAAAATTTTTTTCATGTGGAAGTTCATGACGAGTCATTGCAACAGGAGTTGAATAAGAAAGTCATGTATGACAATAAAATCTATAATGAGAAAACTCAAAAATGGACCTACCACTTTTTCATTCCCCCAGGTTATTATTTCAGTGGTCAACATTTGGTCAACGTCATATCTGCCAAGTTTAATGGCGTGTTTGGGAAAGCTTTGGAGCATGCCAAAATAAGTGTCACCATGGAGTACCACAAAGTAGCTCGTCGCTTCTCGATGAGATTTGAGCGGAGTAAAATCATGTCCATTTTATTTTGTCCTGAATTGTTTGACATGTTGGGCGGAGACATGAACCTGAGAATGAGCATACTCAAGAACAACGAATTACCCATCGTTTACGACAACGAGTCTTTTAGCAAGTTGTTTCGTACCCCAGTAGAACTGAACCAAGGACTGAATTTGATGTTCGTGTACTCCGATGCGGTGGAGTATAACGTGGTGGGACACACCTCCGTACCGTTACTGCGTGTCATTCCTTTCAAAGTGGATTCTGCCGCAAACGCTGACGAGGAAGGTGGAAACACTTACCACGTTCACCGCGAATTTGTCCATCCTCACTATTTGCCAGTCAGCAAGTCGTATTTGGACACGGTCAACATTACTATAAAAGGAGATTTGGGACAAAATATTCCATTCACCAAAGGAAAAGTCACGGTGAAACTCCATTTTCGAAAACGGTTCTCTCACGATTCGTAAGCAAGTCATGTATCCAGTGTACCAAGGGGTTGCACGACAGCGAGGACACGGTTTAGGAGATATGTTAAAATCGGCCTTTCGTTCGGTGGCCCCGGTGTTGAAACCGATGGTGACACGCGGATTGCACGCCTTGAAAGATGCGGCACTGACGCAAGGCAAAGAATTTCTCCAAAACGTCATCATCGACAAACAAAACCCTAAAGAAGCCTTCATGAGGGCAGGCAAAAATGTCCTGCTGCAAACGGGTAAAGACATTTTAGGCCGACGAGACACACCTATAAATGCCCTGCACGCTACCGAGTCAGGCATTCAGCAAGGACAAGGCAGAAAGAGACGACGAAGAAAACACCCTTTCACCAGACTTCAAGCTAGAAAAGCCAAGAAAAGAAGAACCGTTCGAGACTTAGACGTTTTCGATTATTGAGACACAGAAAAAATGATGCACCGAGAGTCATGTGCTTGTTCCAAGACGGAACTGGATATGTTTGCCATGCCCCCCACCATGATGACGATGCAAGAATCCCAGTGGGTGGAATTTCATCCCGTCTCCTCTTTGACGGATTCCGCTCCCATCGAGTTCGAAATCAAAGGACAACCCGAAGATTACATCGATCTGAATAGCAGTTACCTGTATTTGAAAGTCAAAGTGATCAAAACTGACAACACCAATCCTGGAGCCAATGATAGGGTAGCGCCCGTCAACAATTTCATGCATTCCTTGTTCAGCGAAGTGGACTTGTACTTGAATAACAAACTGGTCAGCAGCAGCATGGATACTTACCCGTATCGTGCCTACTTGGAAAATCTCTTGACGTACGGAAAAGAAGCCAAGAATACTCATCTGGATGCTTGCGTGGTATGGAAACCTGACACGGCAGGTGCAGGCACGTTTAGCGACACAGCCCTGACAGAAGATGACAATCCTCACAATGTGGGGTTTAACACACGTAGAACTAAAATTTTGCAAGGACGTAGTTTAGAACTGATGGATCGTTTGCATTTGGACATGTGGTTACAAGAAAAGTATTTACTGAACGGAGTTGATATTCGCCTGAGACTGAATCGTAGCACTGCCGCTTTCGATTTGATGGCCCATGCCAACGAATACAAAACTGTTATCCAAGAAGCCAGACTTTACGTACGCCGTGTGGAAGTGTTACCTAAAGTGGGAAACGACATCAGTCAGACGTTGAGCAGAACGACCGCCAAGTATCCCATACGACGTGTGGAAGTGAAAACGTTCACCATTCCTGTTGGACAGCGATCCATGATCGAAGATCATCTGTTCCAAGGACAGTTACCCAAGCGTTTGATCGTTGGTATCGTCAGGAATTCAGCTTTCAATGGACTTCACAACGAAAATCCTTTTGAGTTTCGACACTCTAACGTGTCCAAAATCGAAGTCAGTCGTGACGGCAAGACCTTGTGTACACGACCCTTTGAGCCTAACTTTGCCCAGAACAATTACTTGAGATCGTACTTGTCCCTGTACGAAGCCACCGGACAGTTAGGAACCAATACCAGTCACGGTATTACGTACGAAGATTATGCAGGAGGCTACGCTTTGTGGGCTTTCGATTTCACTCCAGACCAAGGCAGCGACGAGGGACATTTCCACCCTATAAAATCTGGCCAGATTCGTGTGGAAATTCAGTTTGCAAATCGAGACCCTGCTGATCCAACGTTGAACGTGATCCTGTATGCAGAATTTGACAATACGATAGAAATCAACAGTTTGAGAGAAGTCATTCTAGATTACTAGAAGCCATGGAAGACTGTTATCCCTCTTTACCTAGTGAAGAAACTTTGGACATGAAATGTGAGGAGACCGTGGAAGGAGAATCCCAAGACAAAGACGAAGAAATTGTCATGATGAAGTCGAGATGGCCAGAACAAGAAGCCCATTTAGTCTCCTGTTTTGCCAAACACTTGGTCGACAAAATGACGGAATTGATCAAGAAAAATTGTTATGGATGTCAAAACGATCATCCCAGTCAAATTCAACACGATAAATGCCTGATGTTGAGTCAAGAAGAAAAATTGGACGAGTATCTGGACGAAGCTTGGAGTCTCATCTCAAACAAAGACGTGTTGCACCAGTGGTATAAAGACTTGCGTGAACATTCTTGTCCACCATTAACCACTCAAGAGATCCATCGTATCGAAGCTCTCCTGAATCAGAGTGAGGAAACAGAACGAATAACCGTTTATTCGTCAGACATTTTCAAGCAAAAAGTCAGGATCGAATTGACGACTTATTATTACCTGTGAAGAAGAAAAAAAACACAAATCAATGGATACCTGGGAACTTTATTACCTTTTGAACCATAGTTCGTATACGGCTTCTTGGAATCCTGTCGTCTGTGCTAAAGATGAACTCCCTCATCGCAAACCTAAAGACCATCAAGCTTACGTGATCAACACGGACGAAAGTCATCTCCCAGGAACCCACTGGGTAGCCGTCTACTTTCCTCAAGAAGGATGTGTGGAATATTTCGATTCGTACGGATTGCCCCCTTTGGAAGACGATATCATCGACTTTATGAGAAGAAATGCTCAAACCACCCGATTCAATAACGTGAAATTACAAGGCACAGATTCCTTGGTGTGTGGACAGTACTGTGTGTATTTTCTGCATCATCGCAGCCTGGGCTATTCCTTAGAACATTTAGTGACTCATTTCGATCCTCGTTCTTCTGCTAGAAATGATGTGAAAGTAGATCGATGGTTTTGTGACCATTATGCTTATCTTTTGTCTCAAGCTAGGAAACGTAGTGTCCATCAATGGCCTAATGATTTCCAACAGTGGAAATCACAATTTCATTCACAACGTTGTCAGCCTTGTTTAAAGTAGATTGTAATTGAGAAAAAAAGTTTGTGATTTGAAAAAATTATTTGATGTTATAGTGTTGGATTATTGTTAAAAATGTTAGAAATGTTGTTGTTTAGTGTTAAGTGATTTTTGAATAAAAAATGTTGTGTTTTGAAAAAATGCCTTTGTCTTTCGTTTAGCTATAAGAATGTTGAATTGATGCTCTTTCATTTCTTACTATCCCTCTCATGACAATCACTGAACGTTGCGACTCGAAAACCGTGTGGGGGATGTTTTCCTTCACGTCCGCGCTTTCACTTTAAGAACCGGGGTTGTTTCCAGTCTAACCATCCATTGTCGACTCATCCTCCTAAGAAGATGTGCTCCAAACTAGCTAAGCTCAACGAAGCCTACGTGAATTTGCATAGGGTCAGACACAGTCTGATACCGAAGCCAGAAGAAATAGAGAATGTGAGAATGTTAAAAATCACTGAAGACCTGATAGAAGAGCTCTTCAGAGAAGAAGTGAACAGGGAGAAAGAAGAATGGACAGAGAAGTACAGACTTCAAAAACAGCAACAACAACAACAACAACAGCAGCAGCAACCTGAACCTGACAGAGGCTTTGTCGATTGCCGTATCGACACCAAAGAGTTCTTCTTCTCTTTCCGAAGAAGCAGACCTATCGCCAGAAAGTCTATCCTCAGAGGACATCGCATTCTTAGAAACTAAAAAAAGAATGCCATAGCAAACAAAAAAACAGCCCTTTTCAGGGCTACCCCAATACTCTAGAAAAGAAGTAACGATTGATTTGCCAATGTGTGTGTGTGTGTAGGTAGAGTAGTGTGAAAATAAACACTAACTCTTTTTAAAAATGTGAGGGTATGTGTTGGTGTGTTAGTGTTAGTAAGAGCTAAAGTAAATTGGTGTGGATAGTAGATTAAAATGATATATTTTCTTAGTGTTTGAGGTGTATATTTGGAGTTAGATTGAATTGCTTTGCGTATGTGGATAGTCTATTGAAGTGATTTATAAAAAAATTTTAAAATAGTGATGGGTAGCATAAAAAAGTGAGTGAGTGTTTCTTTTAGGTCCGCGCGTTGTTGTTGTTTCTTGGTCATGATCTAGGTAAGATGAATTTTATGTTATTAGGGGGATGTTTTCCTTCACGTCCGCGCTTTCAGTATAAATTGAAACTCGTTCGGCAGTCCAGCTACCCTTGTTGATTGATCAACACCAAAAAATGAACACGAGACTTGAGAAACTGTTGGAGCTTCATGTGCATCTGGAATATGCCAGGCGCATATTAAATGAACTGGCCGCGGAAGCCATTGTCGAGGAGGGAAGGATAAGAGAGGAGGAAAGAAGAAACAAAGAAGAGGAGGAGAGAAGATATAAAGAAGAAGAAAGAAGATATAAAGAGGAAAGAAGAAACAAAGAAGAGGAGGAGGAAAAGGAGAGAAGAAATTTCAAAATCCCAGAGAGCGAAAATTGGGATTCTGAAGCGACATATCCTGCCTCTGCTCTCTCCCCCCAAAAGGTAAAAAGTAACTGGGGGATAAGATGTGTATGTGGCGCCAGGCCTGGAAGGTGCCACCATTAACCAGGTGTCCATGAAGTTCCAAACAAAAACAGCCCTTTTCAGGGCTACACAATACTCTAGAAAAGAAATAACTATTAATTTGCCAATGTGTGTAGGTAGAGTAGTGTGTATATAAACACTAACTCTTATTTTAGATAGTGTGAGGGTATGAGTTTGTGTGTTTGTGTGTTTGTGTTTGTAAGAGCTAAGGTATGTTAGTGTGAATAGTAGATTATGGGTTTCTTAGCGTATGTGAAGAGCATAGTTAGGGTTTTATTATATGAAATGAGAAAGTAGGGGGATGTTTTCCTTCACGTTCGCGCGATGTTGGGTCATCATCTAGGTAAGATCCATTTTATGTTTTAGGGGGATGTTTTCCTTCACGTTCGCGCTTTTCGTATAAGAAGCCACAGTGCTCGTTGTTCAAACCATTCTGCAAAGAATACAAAGAAGATGGCTTCTAACCAAATGGACAAAATGGAAAAATTGCAAAACGTCCTCGACAATTTAGGAATGATAGAGCAAATGTTGGTTAACCTAAACGAGGATCACTATTCATATAGTCCCCATCGAGTGAAGATGGAGATAAACAATTTACGAAAAATGAAGGTAATCATCAGTGATCTGTTGAAAGAAATAAAGGAGGAGAAGGAGGATGAAGAGGAAAAGATAAGAATAAGAACATGGAACGAAAAAATTGAAAAAGAAGAGGAAAATGAGAAGAGGAAGAAAGAAGAGGAGGAGGAGGAAGAGAAGAAAGAAGAGAAGGAGAAAAAAAAGAAGAGAAAGAGTGTTGGAGATAAAATAAGAAGTTGGTGGAGGAAAAGAAGAAATTAGAAGAAGAAAACCCAAAGGCCCTTTTCAGGGCCCCCATATATCTCGAAAAGAGATAGTCTTTGAATTGCCTACCCCTTTTTTAAAAAAAATTTTTTATTTTTTTTATTTTTTAAAAAAATCCTATATTCAATTTCCCTTGACGCTAGATTGACCCACGATTTATTCCCATGTTAAATTCCCCTTGTACGTAGAGTGACCCACGATTTATTCCCATGTTAAATTCCCCTTGTACGTAGAGTGACCCACGATTTTTCGCCATGTTAAATTTCCATTGTACGTAGAGTGACCCAGGGGTGTTTTGAGTGGAATTTCCATTGTACGTAGGGTGCCCCACTTCACTACTTACATGTCGGAGTTTGTTCTTGTAATTCAATTCAGATAAGCGTGACCTTTTTCGATCCGTCCTGTAATTTTCATAGTGTGATGTGATGTGATTTGGATTTTTAAAGTAGCTTTAACAATTTTTCAGTCTTATCGCTACGATGTCTGCAATGTGGCAGTTTATAGTGATATCTAGCACTGTGCATCATGCCGCAGACATGTAGCATGATGCCCCACCCAGTCACATTATCCTGACACCAGGCCGACCAGTCCTAACACTGACCCCTTAATACTGAACGACAAGTGAGGAAGCTGTAAGTACCATTTTTATAAGTCTTTGGTATGGCTCGACAGGGGATCAAACCACCGACCTCCCGCATCCGAGGCCGGAGCGGTCGATTTTCACGGTAATTATATTCTGTGGCTAAAAGAGATGTAACAAGCAGAATATTGATACATCAGTTTGATATCTACAGATTACATAATTACTTATTTTAAATACTTCTCTACTTGTCAAGTTCATAAATCTTAATTATACACATACACACACGCACACACATACACACACATGTGTGTGTGTGTGTGTGTGTATATATATATATATATATATATATATATATATATATATATATATATGTGTGTGTGTGTGTGTGTGTGTGTGTGTGTGTGTGTGTGTGTGTGTGTGTGCGCGTGCGTGCGTGTGAAAAAGGTGCTTCCTGAGATCAGTAATATAATTTAATAATGAAAGTAGATAATATTTTAAACAGACGTGAATAAAATTACGTTTACTTCAAGCGAGAAGCTGCACACGTGTTTTAGTTGGCAGTATTTATCATGTAGACATCCACAGGACATCACTTTTGTATCATATCATTTCACATTCATTTCCTGTTAAAATAAATTGCTTTCGTAGGAACGCTTTGTAGTTCGCAAACATTCTCAATATTTTTCATTTGTACATTTTTTTAAAAAGTTCAATATCATATAAAACTTGTTTAAACGTTTATTTCCGAGTGCCATGCTCACAGCGGGGCCCGCCAAAATGATCCAATTCATGACCCCGCGTTTCCTTAGCCTACTACTGTAGCCATAGATAGATGGAACCGTAGTGGGATAAGATTAACTGATTGAGTAACTGGTTCTTTGATTGATGGTCTGATATGCAAAAATAGTATCTGTTTTTAACAATCAAGACAAATTAGTTTCGTCATATGTGTTCCTTATACGTATCAGACACCAATAACTATAAATAAGTGTTCAATTTTGAAAAAGGAAATGAATTTGCATATTATGCTAATTACGTGACCAATTAATGATGACAAAGATAAAATGAACATTATCTAGTCCTTAGGCCTGAAGTCATCTGTAAAAAGAAAAAACGGTGCGTTGTGTGTCTGGATCTCTTTATTTCAATTTTCATGCTTTTTTGCAAGGTATAGTAAATGACACGTACGCGCGCGGGCTGTTTAAACATTAATCCTCTCTCTCTTCTTCTTCTTCTTCTTCTCTCCCCTTTCATCGATTTGCGGCCAATAGGTTGGTGGTTTTGCTACATGATTGTCGGCAGGTGCAATCTGAGGTTAAAAGCGTGCTAATATCAAACAGGGTTGCCGATCAAGGCAGTAAGCATAATAAGCAGGTTGGCTAATATCAAACCGGGTTGCCGATAAGAAAGTGGAGATAATTAGCAAGCTAGCCAGTACAAATAGGGTTTTTGTTACAGATAGTAGGGATAATTCAAGCTCGCCAATAGCAAAGTGTTGCCAATAAAGAAATTGAGGATACTGTTTCGTAAAAAGAAAGTGGTGTCACGCTATAAGGCCATGCCGTTTATACTGTCATGAATGTGTACAAGGGCCATGCCATTCATACTGTCATGAATTTGTACAAGGTCATGCCGTTCATACTGTCATGAATGTGTACAAGGGCCATACCGTTCATACTGTCATGAATGTCTACAAGGGCCATGATGTTTATACTATACAGCTACAAGTAAACCCTATACGCCGGCAAGGCAAAGATAGTCATCAGCTGAGAACATATTAAAAAATTGCTTTCCTCTCATAACTCAACGTATTGTAACCCAGCTAGTCTGGAAAACTGGTCAGGATTTCAGGTTTTGAAGCTACAATTGGTTCGACGGACCCTAGCAATAGAGATTAAAAACAGAACAAATATCCAAAAGACGATCAAATTTGAGGACAAATATGTTAAATATTTTCTCATGCTTACTTTGTCGGGATGATATATTATAATAATAATAATAATAATAATAATGAGGACTTTGTATAGCGCCTAATCTTTATAAGCTCTAAGCGCTTTACAACATTAGACAACACCTATAAAACATATAATGCTACGATTATTAGGTCTTGCAGTTGAAATAAGTGAGTTTTGAGAGCCCTCTTGAATGTGATCACTGTGTCTTTGTGTCTAAGTTCAGTGGGCAATTCATTCCACGTTGCTATATTTATATATAAGGAGGATTATTCTCTAAACCAATTTTCATATTTAGTTTTAAGCACAAAACTTTATATTCTTTACACCCTCGCGGATGTTTGTGATTGGTTTACCAGCTTAACTGCTCATACGTCATATTAATGCTAGACTTGCTTCCACTGTCTTATGCAAGCTCTTGCACGTGCTTCATTTTTCTGGGCATACATTAAGGAAAAAGGTATTGTTTTATCCGCACTTAGACCAGCATAGTTCGAGGATATAGATTTTTCCTTTGGCGTGCTTCATTTAAAAACGAAAAGAAAGTGGTTTGGGGCCAGTGGCGTACGAAGGGTAAATAGTGCCCGTGGCGACGATGATAGCCCCGCCAACAATTTTCCTGCTATTCAATTTTAGGCGCCCCAAGACATCTGGTGCTATGGGCAACCACCCTGTCCGCCTTCCACCTTAGTTAATACGCTACTGTTTGAGCACTAAATTTACAAATGAACAAAAGCTTTCAAATGTATCTATGTAGCAGCTGATAAAACCCAGGTCATAAATAAGAGTATATGCAATGCCACTGCTTGTTGTTAGTATTCATACGCCGGTGGGTGGGCTATATAACCCGAAGCATATTGGCGATACAGCCTTATGTCGCCATCCGAGATATCCACCTTACTTATGTTTTGGTGTAAACGCTTAAATATACTCAGTTCTTCCGAATGCAATATAAAACCCATTGTTAGATATATAAGATGTATATACATCGTCTCGATCCCTGGAGTCGAACACAAGAAATGGGCGTATAAAAAAGTCCTAATTTTTTTTAGACCTTGGGTTTGTTTAAAAGATCTGATTGTTTCATGCCAAATAAGTTATTTTTCTTCACAAAGTCGCCAATCCAGGCACGAGCTGTTTTCAGGACCAAAACGGCTAAATTAAGGTTATATCGTGTATGGGCTCAGCTCTCGGCTGGAGTAGATCCAGTAGGAAAATTATGCCAGCACGCAGAATTAGAACTTGGCCCTGATTAGAGAATAGTTTTTTCTACATACGGATAGTTTGGTTACTACATAATAAAACTAGAGACGAGTGTACATTCTCATTTTTCCGGAATTTTAAAATCTGAATTTTATACCGGAACGTAATCAGTTGATGTTACGGCTGAAACAATCATTCAACTCCTGGCATAAATTATCCTGATTTTCTAGCGCAACATAATGTTCATTAAGGAGAACAATTCTTTCTTTAGTGGGTGTTTATGGCACTTCCAACACGAATATAATTAATAGACTTTGTATTTTTGTTAACAAAGGAATTTATACATCACGTTGTTCTACAAAACACTGCGGAACTCATACACGGGAAGAAACCGGAATTTAAGGTGGAAAACTACCGAGTTGGTTATGGACGGACGGTCGTTATGCAAGGCAGTGAGTGGTTCCGAAACTTGACCGTAGCGTGTGAAGTTTTTCGCAATCACTTCTTTCCTATCAGCCTATATAATACAAGTATATACTAGAGACGGTTCTCTTCCTGTTGAGATGGACTTCTGACATGAATCTAGTGAATATCACACGCTTCTATGCTTTGCTTTACTACAGAATGACGCTGTGTGCCAAAAATTCACTTATAAGATAGAGGCGTTCAAAAATGATTTTGGTATCGTTTAAAGATCAAGAACTTAAATGCAGTTGAATATCTGAATGCATAGGGGCATATAGATATGTCTGCGTACAGTACTTAAATTCCTTCATGGGATACGAACTTTCGTAGATTTCATGGCTGCTTACAATCACGAAGTTAACGTCACAAAAAAATGACGATGCTTTAGTGCCAACAAATAGACCCCATGCCCCAACTGACGACTTTGTATGACGAATATATCAATGTTTCGCACAACCACAAAACTTAATGTCCATGAAAGTAATGAATTTTCTGTCGATCAGAGGATAAGACAAAACAGTTTAAACACTGGATGAAATTAGGTGAGGAAAACAAAATAAATGCAAAAATATGAACTCATAAAATTACGACCATTTTTGTCTTACACACAGATGCTTGATCTATTTTTAGACATGTGTGTGTAATTCTTCTATTGTTTTATCCTGCTTCTTAAATTTGGAATGTTTCATTATTTTAAATAATTTTGATTCTTCGTGTCAAAATGTAAATATTTGTTATCTGCGAGTGTCACTATATGTGTGTGCGTGTGTGTGTTTGTGTAGGTTCTTTTCTGTTGCCCCAAGAAGAAGACCGTCATGTCAAAACGTAGAGAAACATATTTGATTGGGTGTTTCTTTTAACGCGCCGTTTTCAAAATTATGTCAAAATGCAAGTGAGTTTAAATTGACAATATAAACTTTAGACAGCAAATAACCTAACCTTTGCATAATCAATCTAAAGAAATAAGTATGAGTTTGTATCTATCTATTTATTGACACCAAATTTTACAGACATGGTCAGGTTTGAACTTACATCTTTCTATCCTACTTCACGCTTGAAAACTTGACATAACGGAAAGACATCGTTCCCTGTTATGGCAGACGGTGTTGTTCCATAGCTTAATGCTTACAAATGTGCATCGACAATGAAGAGAATGATATGAATTAGAAGGCACAGAAAACCAGTATTTAAATACCACAATCATTGTTCAACGACATCTTTGCTTTCACTTTGCCTCAGTTCTTTTGAACCAGTAGCTACAAATATGAATGTATATTAACCGGCCATCTTTTTACAGTCCGTTTTGTTAAGTGTTGTCTATCGTTTGTAAGTTTCTTTGTGTTGTTGTTAATATTTTGTTGTTTTTGTCTTTTTCTTGGGTTATTTTTTTGGGGTGGGGGATTTCTCGGATTTTTATAGTAAAATTGTAAAAGTGGGTATTTTAATTTTTATTGGAAGTAAGGTACTGACAGAATATAAAGACTACGTGTACCATATCCAAGGGATAAACAAATCGTCTTATATTACTGTAGCGAGGTGAACCAAGCAATCGCATGTACTAATAGTCGACAGTAAACGCTTTTTGTGTTTGTACTTCTTATACAGACGAAGTTAACAGCATGTTACTGTCATAATCTGTCAGGTATCGTTGCTTATCTACACCCTCCCCCCCCCAACCCCCCGAGTCTCTACGGCACAGATAGTCCACTTGGAATATATAAATGTCAGTACATCAGTCTATATATATATAAAAGTGTGTGTTTTTGTGTATGTGTGTGCATGTGTGTGTGTGCGTGCGTGATAAATGTATGTATGTTTTATATGTGTGTATGCATGTGTGTATGTATGTATGTATGGATGTATGGATGTATGTATGTATGTATGTATGTATGTATGTGTGCTTACCTCATTGAGTTTAAATGAGTGGACGTGTCATATTAATATGGAGTGGACGTGTTATACTGACATGGGGTGGATGTGTTATATTGACATGGGGTGGACGCGTTATATTGACATGGGGTGGACGTGTCATATTAACGTGGGGTGGACGTGTTATATTGACATGGGGTGGAAGTGTCATATTAACATGGGGTGGACGTGTTATATTGACATGGGGTGGACGCGTTATATTGACATGGGGTGGACGTGTCATATTAACATCAAACGTATGTTGATCAGTGATGGTGTCATCAGATTTTTGTTTTGTTTCTTTTAAAGCTAAAATATTTTTTTATTTCAATACGTGGATGTGAGGATAAACAATTCTAACGGTCTTGTGGTCAACACATCAGACGTCACCGAATAACCAACATCGGTAAAAAAAAGTGTTTCCTTCCATAATATGTTACATAAAAGTGGATGCTAGTATTTATTTCTTTTAAAAGTCATATAGGTCATGCAGACGCTCTGGACCGTCTATTCGAGTAATGAGTGCCATTTTCAGAATTTGATTATACATACCTTTAACTGGCAATTTTTCACTTGAAATGGATCCTTTTACATCTATATTCATTTGAAGCCATTTTTTACACACTCCAAGAAGTACATACAGCAAAATCAATATCAAATAAGGTAGACATTTTTGGATGAGGTCAGTCTAAAGGTGTTTTCCAGTACAAACACGACTGAATGTCGCGCGCTGTGATGTCACAATAGATGCAGCGTGTGTTGAAAACAAATGTGTATTTTTTTACATGTTACGATAGGTCCGACGTCATCTTTTTCTGACCCAGTTTAGTACCTGGCAACCGATGTAAAACTCCATAGCGATCGATAAATTTTATGTCAGCAATTTTTTGAAAGTGACATTTTAGGTCCAGGGCATTTAGCAACCAGGACTGAATAGACAGTAGTTAATCTATTTTAGTATTAAATTTTGGAACAATAATTAATATTTAATTTATTTTTTATAAATAAGCATACATGACCACATTGACATATGCTACTGAAACAAAGCATGTGGTATCACAATGTATGGATTCAAAAAACAAATAGCAAAAAACATCTAACACATTCTATCAGGTATTTATATCTTATGTTCGTCACCAGTTGCTTCACACAAGTTCTCGTGAGACCAATCCTCAATCTTAGTGATAAAAGTACAAGTTCTCTTTACTTTCTTCTCCGTGATACACCTTGTCGATGTGAGGGTACCAGGTCAATCACTGCAGTTCAGCAGGGACTTAACAGACTAGCCGTTATCGGAATGACGTCGCTGCCGCGCGAATGACGTAGCTTACTGACAAGTCGGGAGACAGATTTGACTAGTTATAGACCTGTGTTATTGGTTTGTCAGTATGGTGGCACCCTACAGTTTCGTATATGGGGTTAAATTTTTAAAGACAAAAGAATTTCACATGCTTTCTCACTGGTTGTACGGTTTATTAAAAAATATATTGTATATCTTAGAACCTTGAGATCCCTTTATTTTGGTGTGTGATTGACGAGTGTAATTAAGGCAATAGAGTATACAGCGTGACCTTGCTTCAGGTGTGCACATCTTAAAGCACTGCTAACACCGTTTGGTCCTTTTCACTTCCTGGATTTCAGAAGTAAATTGTAAAAAATAAAAAGAGCCGATAACTTTATTACTTTTAAATGGTTTAATTTCATTCACTGTACTCTGAGAAGTTGGTATTGTCTAGTGTGGCAAAATTTGTTTTCCCTATTTTAATAACTGCCAAACATTGTCACTTTAGACTAATTCGGGATTTTTTATGAGTACATGGGAAAAGTCGTTTTAGTTAGCTGTGTGCTTAGAACAGATACATTTTCTGCAAGCACGAGACTCAAAGAAATTTCAGCCATCGTAGATGAAAGTAACGTAGAGGTGTGGCAAACATTCTCTCCACTGTGTACGTTGCAAATGCAAAAAACTTCACCTTACACCTGTCACTCTCCCCTGTGTAAATACTATCTTTAGAGCGAACCCTAAGGCCAAATAGTAACGAATAACTTCAATCAGAACAAGCTTTGCATTTTCCTTCTAGTTGAAAAAGAAACCTCGGATGTAATTCGTCGCCTTTGAGAACCATGTTTTGAAATACTTTCCTCCTCATAGAACGATATGGCGGCGAAAACCACATTCGGAACAATCTCAGTCTTTACTCTCAACACATATGTTGCACTATGTCAGGGGCGAATCACCAAACACATCAAAATGATGTATATTCCTACAAACTACTCCCGAGGTTATTTCACGACCTGACGGAAGTAGCCGAGCGATGTTCTGATCTGGATAACATGTTTCTTTCGAGACATCCTTTGCATTTGCATACAATAAATTATTCAGTTTGCAAATTATTAAAATTAGTATTAATATAATATTAAAAATGAACGTAATACTATCATTATCTTTTATATTATCTTTATCGTGAATATAAATTTTCGTGTTTTTCTTTTGAGAAGAGTTACATTTTCTACACTATTCAAACTCATAGGTCTCTGAAAGGGCACTTTTGTTATCAGAGAATGCTCGTTATTCCAAATCCACGAAATGTGGTATCTAACGAAAGATAGTAATTATCGTTTTTCATTTAATGAAGATTTGTTTTGTATTCAACCCTATTCATTGGTGTTTTTTATATTTTATGTTTTAATGCTTTGTGATTAAACATTTTCATAAAGTTACATTTCGTGCCTTACATATGGAATTGTTGGTATTATATCGATTTTCATCTAAAATCTGGTTTTATAATCTGCCAAGATAATGCGACTATGTTAACTGTAACTGTCTTGGCAAATCCTTAATCTGTGGTTTTCAGGTAAGAGATACTTCAACCAGAAAGGTCTAATCAGAAATGCTTTTCCTCAAGCAACTTCCATATAAGTTAAGTGATGCATGTAAGTGAGAAAATAGTCATGATATGAAATGTGTTAAATCGACGATTGGTAACGCATCCTACCTTAGTACATAACACAGTTATACCAGCACCGAACCCTTGCGTTACGGAGTAGAGCACTTTAAAAAAAAAAAATTTAAATGTAAATTATTTTTTCATTGACTGTCTTCTTATTTTCTCTCGTCTTGTTATTCCATGGCCTTGGACAACTGCTGGTGCAAATGATATTACCAGGAATTTATCACACTGGAAATTCTCTAAGTATATTGAATGACAGTCTTCGTGAAGATAAATAGCTACAAACAGTAATGCAAGTGCAAAAATCAGTCAGCTATCTCTGTAAGCTTCCACAGTCGATAACTGTACATTAGTTTAAAAGTGCAGTACAAGATTAAGAAGGCTTATCAAAGGAACTTAAAGGAACTAAAACTTCAATGTTTCTAAAACTAGTGTTTGGCAACCTGTATCTAACTTTCTTATTAAAACCTGTATCTTTAGGTTGTCATTACGCTTTTAGAAATGTGGTTTATAAATTCATGTCAAATAATGGCGTAAACAAAATAGATCTTCTTAAACCAGTAATTTGGATAGGGTCTTTCATGCAAGTTTTATCATCAGCGACCGTTTATTTGAAAATTGCCACTCGTAAGATTCCTAAGTTTTATGGTTTGATAAATGGCGGAGGAATATTGTTTATAAAAGGCGTGCTGAGGTTCATTTCAGAAGGATTTGGATAGACAATTTAAAGCGGGATAAGTACCTTTTGTAGTCGAAATGTGAGAAACGTTTAATGATGATTTCAAAGTATTTTGTAGTCCAAATGTGAGAAACGTTTCATGATGATCTCAAAGTATTTTGTCGTGCTAATTTAAACTAATGTTAAGGCTTTCAAATCAGTCAAACTGGCTGAATTTCTTCCCCTCATACTGGCGAATTATTAGATTATACGATAAGACCAAATTTAAAAATAAAATGTGTGGTTCTCGTTACACTGAAAAAAGATAATGGTAGGTAAATCGGTACAAACGCCATTATTTTTTAAAAATCCTTGTAGTTTGTTTTGGTTCGGACGGATCTAAATGAAGCATGAACTACAAAACAAAGCGTCATTAGCATCCTAAATTTAACTTCGAACGTATTTGCAACCCTTTTCTAATTATTTTCATCCGAAATAGTTTGTTTCTTTTTTTCTTCAAATTGTGTTTGTTTCGCCCAGAAAGGTAGGGTCGGCAGGAACAAAATAGGTTCGGTCGGGTAACCTGAACCACACGACTTTTTTATTTGGCATAAGATATAATAATATTCAATTATAGTGTGATACAATTTACGTGCGGAAAAGTCATTCTCCAGCATCTTTCTGCGGCCATCGCGTCGATGACTATACACAATGCTAACCACCTGTTTAAAATATCTGCAATCGGAAAAACTTTGTTTCTTTTCTAAAAACAATCCGTCTCTGAAATGCATCGACTGAGTGATACTGCGTAAAAAGACGGAATTCGCTTGAAACTGGGTGAGAACTCTTTCACATTAGGAAGTACACAAAGCAAAATAGAACCATTGAACTATTTCTAAAAGTTAAGAAGAAGAATGTTCTCTATTGACTTAATGTTTGAAAGCATAAAAAAGATTGGTAATATATTTCGGTTAACAACAGAGAATAGCTTTGAGTAGATGTAAAGAAATATTTCACAACTGGTGTTGGAAACATTGTATAAACAAGTGGTGCCACTCCGTGACCAAAATTCCTCTTCACGAGTGAAAAGGCAAAAACCGTCGATTTGCATGGAGTTATTCCCCTGTGCTGTACCGACAAGATTGACGGCTTACCTCGATAAAAAGAAGATTCGAAATGGACAATATTTTAGGACAGCGACCTCTTACAAATATAGCTTGCACAAATAATGCTTAAAAATGTTGTGTATTCTGTAAAACTATTGTCTGTTTTCAAACTAAAATAATATATTTGTATTTTCATTAATATATTTCTTGCGCGAATTTATACCGTGAACAATGATTGGGTGTATACACATCACAGAAAGGTGTGTGTGTGTGTGTGTGTGTGTGTGTGTGTGTGATTTGGATTTTTAACGTAGCTTTCACAATTTTTCAGTTATATCGTTACGATGCATCAGCGTGGCAGTTTATAGTGATGTCTAGCACTGGAGCATCATGCCGCAGACATGTAGCATGATGTCCCACCCAGTCACATTATCCTGACACCAGGCCAACCAGTCCTAACACTAACCTCTTAATACTAAGCCCAAAGCAAGGCAACTGTTAGTATCATTTCTGTGAGCCTTTGTTATGACTCGGCTGGGGATGGAACCCAGATGCGGACGCTCTAACCACTAGGCCACCGGAGCGATTCAGTCACAGAAAGGTCACATCCAACAGATTTCAGAGAATAGCATCTTTAAACTAAATATATCAATGATTGTGAAATTACTTGTATTAATTTTGTTTCTTTATTTTTTGTTCATTTCTGAATTCAAACGTGACTGTTTCGCATCGGCAAGATGTATCAAGTACTGTATCCAAATTTCCATTGTCACTTAATTTGTGGTTTTCAATAAATGCCCGAATTCTTAATCGTTTTCAGGCATGATTATGGCTATGTTGACAGAGAGAGCTACTTTTGAGCAAGTTCCCCCCCCCCCTTCCGAAAATGTGTTCTTTTGTCGATGAGTGTGAGAGTCATATAATGTTGTATGGGTGAAAGAATATAGAACAGAAACAGTTTATGAAGTTCGGTCACTATTATTTTACAGAATATTTTGTGGATAAAACTAGTTTTAAAAGTAAATACTTGAACCCCACCATGGTTGTTTGGAATTCTTATTTTCGGCATGTTTTGAGTGGCGTCTGCTTAAGTGAATACTAGAGGGTCTACATGAAGTACCATTTCACCTCTATCCACGTCTGTTAGAGTCTCAGGCTCGGCCAATGTGGGTATGTGAAAAAGCTTGCTATTAATTCCCCTGAGGTTGGTGGTTCTTACCGGGGTTTTCCCGGATTATTCCTCCACCGGTTTACTGACCGCTATGCATACGCGTATAAATGATATGCGTAGAAAATGGCGTTAAACCAAAAACACAAAAAACACCACCTCATAAATATACGAAGATCTTGGTTATAATCAAACTCACTCAATATCTAAATTAGATAGTGTGATCCTCAAACTCAGTCAATATCTAAATTAGTATAGTGTGATCCTCAAACTCACTCAGTATCTTAACTGGTATAGTGTGATCCTCAAACTCACTCAATATCTTAACTGGTATAGTGCGATCCTCAAACTCACTCAATATCTTAACTGGTATAGTGCGATCCTCAAACTCACTCGATATCTTAATTGGTATAGTGCGATCCTCAAACTCACTCAATATCTTAATTGATATAGTGTGATCCTCAGACTCACTCAATATCTTAATTGGTATAGTGTGATCCTCAAACTCACTCAATATCTTAACTGGTATAGTGTGATCCTCAAACTCACTCAATATCTTAACTGGTATAGTGCGATCCTCAAACTCACTCAATATCTTAATTGGTATAGTGTGATCCTGAAACTCACTCAATATCTTAATTGGTATAGTGTGATCCTGAAACTCACTCAATATCTTAACTGGTATAGTGTGATCCTCAAACTTACTCAATATCTTAACTGGTATAGTGCGATCCTCAAACTCACTCAATATCTTAATTGGTATAGTGTGATCCTGAAACTCACTCAATATCTTAATTGGTATAGTATGAAACTCAAACTCACTCAATATTTTAACTGGCATAGTGTGATCCTCAAACTCACTCAATATCTTAATTGGTACAGTGCGATCCTCAAACTCACTCAATATCATAACTGATATAGTGTAACCATAATGTTTAGAAATAGAGCTGCATAAGTGTGGAAAGGCTTATCCGATTCGTATGCAAGTTCATCTCTTATATGCAATCTCATCCAATCGTATGCAAGCTCATCTCTTATATGCAATCTCATCCAATCGTATGCAAGCTCATCTCAATTATGTGCGTGGATCTCGCTAATAATCAAATCAATTCAACCTATTAATGATATAAGCATATGTATCAAGCTTGATCAAAATCCAATAATAACATTCTCTGAAAAATGGCGAAAACCTCCGTCAATCAGATGCACTATCAACTAACCAAGATGCCAAGGTCTGTCTCATAATAAAATCATTCCAACATGTTAATCATACCAGACCATTTATCACCCTTAATTAAAGTCGATTCTTAAATACCGTCTCTCGTGAATATGCGTGGAAGATGAAATAGAACTTATTGGATACCTTGGAAATAAAAAGCCTCTCTACCAATATGAAGGGGAACATTTCTGGCGATCTATGAAGTACACATTAACTTGGGAAAGAGAACAATTAATTATATTTATGGAGCCATGCGCGTATCAAATCGCCATACTGCCATGATCGGTAATGTCTTTTCGAGGGGAGAATTTTATTCTTAATTAAGTATTCGTTTATTTAGCCAACAGAAGACTGGTGGAGACAAAAGCTAACTTCGATTCCATAGTGTAAATGTCAGAATTGAAAGATTCCAGAAAAATGTTACTCAAACTACAAGGTCAAGCTGACTACGTCTTTGGCGCCTCGGGGAAAAAGGCGGCAGATATATTTGATTCTGATCGGTTACGCTAAATCAAGGGCACATCTTTCACACGAAACTCGTTGGGTATTAAATATTGTCTTCATCGAAATTCACATCAGTCTAAGATTTTACAAGTGTAGCAAGACTGGGAGGGTAAATTTGGGAGAAATTCTATCGTAAAACTGTGGTCCAAGAGGACTGTTATCGAGGAAAACCGACGAACAAATTTGGCGGTAGAAGCGAGGAACGTTAAAAGCTCAAAGGTATTTGTGACCATTCCATGTAATTTGTTGATGCCCATATATAATGCTTTGCTGAATTTATTTACTTATATTTGCATGAATATATCTGCTACATTCGTATATCAATTTGCTTTATGAAGTATATCTGTGTTGAGTTTATGCATATGAAGTCGTACATTAATCTTTTAGATACGTTTGAGGAATTGTCTGAATTTGTCGTCTTGTTTGCATAGGAATTAGGTTCTAAGAATTTCATGCATTACATTAGTTAATGTGAGTAACTAGAATCCGCGTGAATTCACCAAATTTAGAAGATTTCAGGGATGATTAAGGTTGGGTTTGTATTGACTGAAATTAACGTTCTTAAGCAATGAAGCGTGATTTCATGTATGTATAGACTTGAATGTATGTATTCGCTGAACATGACGTAGTAAGGCATACAATGTATTTCATTCATTCATTTGTGTAAATTGAGGCTGGCTCGGAACCGTTATGCCTCATGTGATGTTAATGCGCGATGAATTAGCCATTAAACGAACTAGGGTCGTTATAAGACATGTGGGGCCGACTGATAGCCTTGACATCTGTTTAGCACCGACAATAAGATCTGATAACGAGAGGGGATAATGCAAACCCCTGTATCATAAACAACAGAAAATTTAGGTTGTCTCTATTTATCTATTAAAAGGGAGAAAATAGCTCCTCTGACGTATTATCTCTGAGACATATTCTGAGACGTATTATCTCTGAGACGTATTCTGAGACGTATCCTGTGACGTATTATCTCTGAGATGTATTCCGAGACGTATCCTGTGACGTATTATCGGTGAGACGTATTCTGAAACGTATAGTGAGACGTATTATCCTGAGATCCAGGTATCTGTGAATCTACGTGCTACGCACATAGTTGAGGGCCGAAAGAGGCAAGACAGAGGGAAGTCGAAGGAACAGCTACAGTGGAAGTGGAGTGAACCGGAGAAGCATGTTATGCAATTGTACAAGGCATTGACTTCGATTGTTCGCTCGATCCTATGATGAACTAAATCTATCAGTAAAACAGATCGGCTACTTTATTTAAATGTGTTTTGGTAATTCGGTGAAAGCTTTTCTTTCTAGAAGCAGAGTATATTCCTGATGTATTGAATTCTCACAGTTGTTCTATGTAATTGATTAAATTGTTGTTTACATGTACGGGGGCTCGTGTTGGTCTTTTCTATATATCTGCTCAGATCTCTATCTATTCCACCTATAAGTTTCACCATTTATATTTATATTTACTCGAACCGGGCAATAACATCGAGGGCGGTCAACCTCTAGATAACGAGAACCAAATTAAGCGGACACTTTGAAAGAAGGTACAATCCGCCAACCCACAAACCTCTTGATGCAAGGTCCATTATGGCCATCAAGGCAGTCATGTTGAACATCTTGTTTTTGCTACTCTTCCTGATCGGATGGTCATATCAGCATGGGTTTTTCACTAAAAGACTTTCTGTGGTTTCTGGTTGGTCCTAAATAAAAAATGGCCTGGATGATCTGATGTCCAGTATGTCCATCACAGTGACCATCATCAAAATCTTATTGCTGCTGCTCCTACATGGATGGTCGTATCAGCATGGAGTTTTCACTAAAGACTTCCAATAATGTATAGCTGGTCCTAAATAGAAACGATGCTGATCTGAAAGTGGACCGTGGGTCGCTTACAGCCAAGTTTAGTCAAAATCTGGTCAAATATTTAGTCGCCAAACTGATGCCAATCTCAGCCAGTCTGATGAAAGATTAATTTTTATTATGCTTGGATATAGTTCAAAGTTGCATCTAGCTGAGAATCTGAGATCTTGCGGATTTAAAATCATTTATCAAATTTGATCAAAACCTGATCGGAAATTAAACTCCGCCAGTCACGTGAAAGATCACAGCATTAATATGCGTGTGTGCTTGCCCGTTAACAAGCTCGAGCAAAATCTTGCTGATATAAGTGCATTTTGTTAGTATGGTCAAAACTGGATCGGAAATATGGCATCCAGAGTGGTAACGATCTTGGCCAATCAAATACAAGATCCCATCATTAACGTGTGTGGACTCGTTATTAAATTCATCTGACATAAACCTATATTACATGTTTAATTAAAATCGCATCAGAAACTATGGCCTCTGGAGTAATAACAATCTTAGGTAAACAGATGCAAGAACACCCTTTTCATATGGGGTGGATCGCGTTCATGATTAAATTCCTCCTAGATCCTGGTAATATAAGCCAACATTTAATGTTTGATCAAAATTAGACCAGATATATGTCCTCAGGAGTGTAACATGCAATTGTTGACGTACGGACCGACAATGAACGAAAGATAATACCACAAGCTGACTTGGCCGTGCGGGCTTCGTTAATTACAGTATCGTGATTGCTTACAACTTTGAGATTGTTTGTACCAAGAAAATAGCGCCCGGATATTGAATCATTGGGTCGTTGAAAGGGCCATATAAGTGTATAACATCCAAGAGGTATTTTTGAGAATTGATTTCCTTGTGAGCGCCAATGTGTCATATATTAAATTACTAATGATAGAAATCAACAGTTACATAAGCGAAAAAATGAAAAATGCCCCTGATATTTTTGATTTACTTCATTTCCAACATTGTCACAGTTGTTCGTGCACCCCATAAAATTATACATTACTCCATCGAAGACTCGACGAAACATGATATAGAGTACTTGTGCAGTAAATCTTTCTTTAGTTACATTTGGTGGCTTAGAATAAGAGGCTATTATACTATCCCCAGGGGCCCCGAATGGCCGAGTGGTATAAAGCGCTCTCCGATACGGATCACTGCCATGTCACCTCTGTATTCGTGGATTCGAGTTTCAGATTCAGCCAATGTGGGTATGTGAAAAAGCTTGCCAGTAGCTTCTCCTGGGTCGGTGGTTCTTTCCAGGGTTTTCCCGGGTTCTTCCTCCACCATTAATACTGGCCGCCATGTATAGCCTATCGTGTGCTGAAAAATGGCGTTAAACCCTACAACAACAACAACAACAACTACTATCCTCAAGGACTCGATGTAATAATTCATGTCCCATAGTAAACATATGCAAACGCCATGATAATAAAAATTCAGTAACTTAACATTTCTGAGTCTATGAACAAACGTATGTTTATCAGTATAGACAAATCCGTGATGGCAGCTTCTGTGTAGAGAAAACGTTATGACCAGCGGCATTTTCTGGACCGACATCTGTTTGAAACATGTGCTTTCAATACCGCACCAAAGAATCAGGTGCTGATTTCAGTAATGTCTCTTTCAACCTAAAGTCTGTAAAGGAACTGAAATTAAATCATTAAAACAATGTCTCATTTTCTCAGTTACAACTAGAATAAGCTTTTAAAAGAATACTTTTCTTCAAAACTTACTTTCATTATCAACCAATCTTGGCTAGCCAAACCCATAAATATTCTATTGTATCTCCAGCCATTTCTAGACTGGTTCCCATTATTCTCTATCATTAATACAGTGAGTCCTTGAACTCTATTGGAAACCCTCCTTATCTGTGCCATATTCAGCAAGTACCTTCTTGTTTCTAATGGAGATTCAAATGCAGAATCAATTGCTTCATTGTTTCCATGCTTCTGGCGGCGTTAACCAGATTTGTTTGTTTGAGGTCAGACCAGGATGAAATAACTTCTCGGTCAGCAACCGGCTTAGTAATTAATATATAAATTTAGAGGATTTCTTTGATTTCGACGGTCATCGTGAAGTCTTCCAGAAGGGAAACTATTTTTACCATGGTATAATTGGGAAACAATTATCCTGAGATGCATTCTTTTCTTGGTTGCAATCACAATGCAAAGGCAGAGTAAGTACGTGATGTGGTCACAGGTTTGTGTTCTAATTAATCCAGTAAATGTTGATCAGCTGTTAAATGTAAGTTTGTCTGACTGTCAAGTTTTGTGTGTAATAAGGCTGCAATGGTGATGTACCTCCTTGGAATCTTTGTTTGATTTTGTTCCGAGCTGAACATGGATAAAATGTTCCGTGGAATATATAGGAAAATTAATAGTGGTCTGATGCAGTTATTCGAGCTATACACTCGAACTGATACAGATGGGTTGCCTTTCTTGCAGCAATGTGATGCATCCAATTGAACCAAGCAGTAACAAATGTTGATTTATGTAACGACAAGATGAAAGCTTCGGAGCTAAGTGGAAGACATTTATTTTAGTGGTTCAAGTAGCCACTATTTATAGAATGCTTAAGCAATAGACAATTAAGAAAAGAGCTGTCAGTTACAAACAGATGTGCAGTGAATTGTGTTAATGGGTACATGTACATTATTCAATTCTTTTTCGCTTTATATTCATTATAGTCTCTTATTTAAGAGATAAGTTCATCTACGTACTGAATTTGTTTTAGCTCCTTACATACCTTAGTATATCAATACAAATTTTGTCGAAACGTGTGAAATAAAGGTACTGTATGTACAGTCTTTACAACATATTGTTAATTTTGTATATAAACCGCATTCCCTCAGAAAATCAAAGATTTTTTTCTATTTGGTACATCATCATCAAGTTTCTCTTTGCAGTTCACATCCAGATACTCTGATCTCGCAGGTGGGTAAAATAGGGGCATAATCCCGTGCTTCAGAAACTAGATTTGTCCACTAGATGCTCACAAATTAACTAGATTATCATTAATTCACTAGCTGGTCATTAATGCAGATGCTCATTAATCCACTAGATCAGAGGTTCCCAAACTTTTTGCCCCCCCCCCCCCGGTTAATCTCAGCGCCCCCTACCTTATACCGTAAAAGCATTAGTCATCATTAGCATTCCCTTCGGTAAGTTCACCGCCCCCAAGCGGGCGGTGGCGCCCTCTTTGCGAACCACGGCACTAGATGCTCATTAGCCCACTAGATGCGCATCAATCCATTGGATGCTTATTAATCCAGATGCTCATTAATCCACTAGTCCACTAGATGCGCATTAATCCACGTGCTCATTAATCCGCTATAATTCTGCGCAGATGCGCATTTATTCTGACAGGCCTTCCTGCATCGTTAGAAGCCAATAATGGAGGCAAGATCCGCGGTTGCATAATAGCATGCAGGACGTAGGACGTGCAACGAAATTTGTTTATGTTCGAATCCTACCATTGTATCTGCGCGAGTTGGCTACCGTGGTGTCTCGCGTAGCAAGATGATGATGATGATGATGATGATGTGTGTGTGTGTGTGTGTGTGTGTGTGTGTGTGTGTGTGTGATTCGGATTTTTAACGTAGCTTTAAAAACATTTCAGTCATATAGCTACGAAGTTTGCATTGTGGCAGTTTAAAGTGATGTCTAGCACCGGGGCATCATGCCGCAGACATGTGGCATGATGTCCCACCCAGTCACATTATTCTGACACCAGGCCGACCAGTCCTACCACTAACCTCTTAATGCTGAGCGCTTAGAGAGAAGATGCTATACTCCTATTGCATCGGCACTTAACAGTCCACTTGAAATGCTGTGCCGTAAAACACCAAACAATTATGATATTAGAAACATCTGTGTGTGTGTGTGTGTGTGTGTGTGTGTGTGTGTGATAAAGATGACATGTTTCATTCGGACACTTGTAAAGTAGACGGACAAGGTAATAAATACGGTACCGATGGACGAATGAATAAGTGGTCGTTTTAGTCCACGAAAGTTAACCATATTCGCAAAATACCAGCTTTCATTTATGTCGGCGTTTTGTATGCACGGCTACATTGTTTGTGCTACGGGAAGTTCTGTACACCATGCTCATTACCGGGTAGTGATTCTTACCAGTCACAGATTGGATACTCCAAACGTGTTCGACTTTTGAGAGACATCCCTTTAGGATACAGTGCAGAGAATAACAACTTTGCCAGAAACGGCAATTCAATAAAAGAGCAACAACAACAAAAATATCTGAGAAAACAAGCGCTCATACATGTGCAAATAATGACATAAGAACGAATATATCTGGAATAGGTGGAATCAAACCTAGATCATCAAGGTTTGCCTGGTGGCCAAACTTTTGTTTTCAGTGACGTGCTATCGAGACACCAGATAAATTTCCGCTTTTCCACTGGATATATATTAAGAACTGGCATGAGTACAGTCGACATCTTAATTACAAGCGTAAACCAACTAAGCAATTAAACTGCATATCAAAACATTGAGAACGCCAGCACTATCAAGACTTTGTTCCTGAGATGTTTCATACAACACGTAGAGCAGGATCTGTTTCAATGTACATAAATACATAAATGTTTCAATGTACATAAATATAGAAATGCCTCGATGTTTACGGATGTGTCAAGATCGATATGATCTTGGCATGCCGTGAAGCATACTAAAGCGTGAGATGGAGAAACAAAACCATTAATGACAATATACATGTTGACAAGCAATCTGATTTGAAACTAGAAAAAAAAAATATTTCTTAATGGCGCGCCATAAAAGGTTTATTATCCGATGAGAATGATATATCCAGTCAGTGGCGTACTAAGTTGCGCCGGGACGATGGTTGAGGCCCAAAGGGGTTTTGGAGCCCTATGACCTCTGGCGCCCGTGGTTTTGGTGCCCGGGACAACTGCCCCGCCCGCCCCGTCCCGCCCCGTTAGTACGTTACTGCGCCCAGTTACTCCCACAGTGCACACTATTGCCATGAATGTGCACCATATTGCACACACAATGAATATTTGTGCCATGCAAGTGTACCCTGTATCGCTGGTGATGAAGCTTGTGCTTTGTAACCTCAACCACCAAACTTCAAGTTGATTTTCTTGCAAAATATCAACATTTCATTGATATCAATTGTTTTTTTTTCCAGTTGATTTTCAGCTCTGAACAAGAGACCCTCGAAGAGATTGGCGCTCTACTGGGCAAAACGAATTTTGAGGAATTCAAGATAAGACCATTTCGTCCCTTTAACTGCTACATGTTGGAACCATCATCTCTGATATTCTTCAGCAATAACAAGATTTTAAACTTACCTGCTTTGGTGGACATATTTGATGTCAGATTGGTACCATTTTAATTTTGTGACAGCAAGATTTTCAAACGCATTCGTCGTGGCAACCATATTGGATGTACTACAGACACCATTTTCATTTAGGGCTAATAAGGTATCATAAGTCTACCGGTGAAAACACAATGTTGATATGAGAAAATAATATTTTCAAGATGGCGGGCATGGTGACCAGGTTGATAATCAATTTGCATCATTTTCATTAGGAGAAACTAGACAACATACAGTTTTTGCAGTTTAATATTTTTCCTATGTCACGATGTTAACATGACTTTATGAGAGTCTGATTGGTTCAAATATGTTCACGAAACTATTTTTTTGTATAGTATTGTCATTGCTGGTCATCTGCTGTCGTGGGAAGTTTCCTTGCTCCGCTTGTTGGAACATTTATTTATATTTTAACTATTACTATCCACAATATGGCGGCCGTCTTTCCGTTCGGTAGGTCCAAATGACATTGGGGGAAAGAAAAACAAAACGGTCACGTATGTCAAAATCTGGCTTATTTACCCTAACGCCAAAACTAAGGCTTTAATACATCAGGATATTGGTAGTGCTATCATTATTTTAATACACCAGGAAGCTAAGAGTGACATAACACCTTTAATACACAAGGATGCTGAAAGTGCTATACGGTCTTGAATATACCAGGATATCGAAAGTGCCATAACGTCTTAATACACCTGAGTATTGAGAATGCGATATAGTTTTTAATACACCTGAATATTCAGACTGCTATAACGTCTTTATTACATCAGGAAGCAGAGAATACATTAACGCTTTTAAAACACCGGGATATCGAGATCATTATACCGTCTTTAATACGCCAGAATGCACAGAGTTCTATAGCGCGTTAAATACAAATGGGATCTTGAGAGTGCAATGACGCTTTAATATACCAGTATGTTGAGTGTTATAACGAGTTTAATACACCAGGATGAGGAGGTTCCTATAACACCTTTAATACACCAGGTTATCGAGAGTGCTATAATTCCTCACGGTACGAAGATAAGACCTAGATACAGAAGTTCATGCTTCAACTTGGTAGAAACACCTATATTTCAGATTAGAGTCTTAATCACGATCCGAAGATAAGACCTAGATACAGAAGTCATGCATCAACTTGGTAGAAATACATGTACTTCAGACTAGAGTCTTAATCACGGTACGAAGATAAGACCAAGATATAGAAGTCATGCATGAAGTTGGTAGAAACACCCATATTTCAGGCTATAACAATGTCAAACAAGAGCAATCGATATTATGTCTATAAAATTATTTCAAAAAATAGCAAACGAGATCACGTCTTGTTCTGAATCTATGGTACCGAGTGGTCAGGACGAACTGGAACTATTACGCTGCCGTCTACATGACGGGATATTTATACTGCATGCATGATCAAGATGACGTTGCCTAAGTCAGAAAGATGATTTACCGATTATGTATATCTACGAGACATCTGAAGAATACAAATCTTCATTAAATGAAAAACGATAAGTACAAACCTTGACATAGCAAAAACTAATTTATTTTGAGCGAGCAAATTAATTTCATTTTAAGTCAGCCCAATTATTTTCAGCAAGCAAATTAATGTCATTTTAAGTCAGACGTATAGTTTCTGACATATGATGGCAGACACAGAAATTCCTGTTTAACTTGGCACCACCTTTTCAAGTCGTTGGTAATTTTTGGAAGTCTTTGTGGGTCAAACTGGTACCATATTATAACTTAACTATTTCACCACATAAATCAATGAATACTTTTACACAGACAAAATCAGTACCGGCCATACTCATAATGCACTGCGTAAAACTACTCACGATGACTTGTACAAATGGCATCCATTTTACAGGAATTTCCACGTCTGCCATCAACAGCTAGAAGTTATAGAGCCATCCAAATATGAAATTTATTTACTTGCTCAAAATTAATGGGGTCATGCTGTCAGGCCTTGTAAACAGTACTTTTTATTTTTTTTTAAAAAGCTGATGTAGTTACTCAATGCTGTTGAACTACACTCGAGTCATTCATAATTTAGTATAGTGGAATGATGGTGACATTCGTTTTTATTTTTGCTCTGGGACTATTGAATCAAAATTAGAACGTTGTTTAACTTTGTCAGTGCAATAGACTTTCGACAATACATGTATACATACAAATTTACACTTTATTTATCTTTGTCTAGATCTCAAAATTCAGTTGACGTGAAGGTTGTTCTTTCTTAAGGTAGGGAAACCTGGCTGGTTCAGGGGTTAAGAGGAATTAATCATATCCATGTGTACAGACGTACAAAATGTAATTATCATGACAAACAGTGCAATGGAAACGTTGTAAACGCAATAATGTGAAGGTCATTTTGTTGATATCCAATCAAACAAGTAAGAAAAACTGACTTATTGATTTTCATCATAAGAGATCCGTGAATGATGGATCAACTGAAAAACGAATATTTCGATAAAGGAATATTTATCAGTCAACAAGCCTGAATCGGCTGTCACTTTGAATATATCTTTATTTTAAAATAAAAACACTAATTTCTAGTATATTGATCTTCAAATGATCATGATCTTAAAAAGATAATAACCAAGAATATTATATATGGTTTAACAGCCTTAGCATTGAAGACATTTGTTCTGGTTTCACCGTTTTTTTTTTTTTAAGTCAGCGGAGACGGAAAATTCAATTTGCGATGTTACAGCCGCCATGAAACGTTATCGTATCCTCAAACGGTAGGACTGTTATCCCCATTCTAACAGTCTCGGGCAAAGTTTGGTCAAACAAAAGCAGAAAATGTTATTCTTCGTCGTAGTTAGTCACTAGAAATCGTGACGTTATAGTGGTACTTTGTCACAGGATGTCATGACGTACCAAAGGTGTGCAAGATTTTTACAGTGTAGGGTTTGTTTTTGCTACCGTATATTATGACCGTTAACCATTCAGCATGCCCGTTATATTGGCAATTGTGTTTGAATTCACAGTAATCATTCATCCGACTCGAACAATTAATGTATTAAGCACAGTGAGTGTTAGAAAAGGGCCTCGTGCAATTATGCGTGTTTGAGGAATATAAAAGAAAAAAAAGGAAAAGCAAATGTGAGCTTGCTATATTCCGACTTTTAAGAAAAGCTGAGAATTTTGCTAAATACTCCACCGGATAGTCCCGTACTCACTCACTATTAAACCGTTCGATGGATTTTCACTAAACGTTGTAACAATGTTTTCTCTGTGTGACCATTTTGCGAGATAGAATATCATGATCAGCTCCAACCCCTGGGGTCCCTACGAGGGATTTACAAATTCAATATGTACAAATTTCAAATACAATTTCATTTTCAAACATTTTCTGAGCAAACGTAATTTATGCTCTCATTGGACACGGGCGCATCGTTCATGTGACGGATTTTGTCAAATTACCAACTTAGGTCACACTCTGGGGATTGGCATGCGTACGGGCGGGGTGTGTGGTCGGTAATGGAATATGTAACGAAAAGCAAGATGACTTGCAATGCTCTGGGTTAATATTTTTTGATAATCTACCGTAATCCATCAGTACCTCTAACCAGTCCGCTTTACAAGTAAGGAGACAAGATCAAAAACTTGTTGTACATAGTAATCCCAACTTAATATAGTATTCCCTCAGTGAAACAGTATGAAAATTATTTTGATATAATATAATCACGTTTTCAGGTTGTGATTGTTTGCCAACTCGGGTATATCAAACTGTAATTATTTTGAAGAAACATTTGTTTGTTTTTTTTTTTTGTTTTTGACTGACACGATCCAATGAGACATACAATGGATAAAAGGGACAGTGGAATGCTATAAGCTATAACAGTGTCATATGTAAGGTGCGTTAACTACAACAGTCTAAACTTACATAATCATTGTTGGAAAAATACCTGGACGAGTAATGACGTCATTGATGCAGATAATTCCGTCACTGTGACTACGTCTCCGTTTACTTGCACTGTAGCCGTTACAACAGCCGTTACAACAGCAAGTATATTACATACTGTATCCAGTATATATGCACTGGTTTTCAGTTTTACCTGCGACGTTCCGTGACCTAGATGTGGGAGATTGCGGGTTCGAACCCCGGCCGAGTCATACAAAAGACTTATCAAAATGGTAGATGTTGCAGCTGTGGTGGCCATAATGGATGTCCGGGCGGGAGAATTTTCATTTTGAACCAAGGAGACCAGGGCATTGATGTGTGTGTAAAGTTTCATGGTAATTTTCAACGAAGGACAACATGCCAACTCATAAGCTCTTCTCATCTCATCTTTTCTCAGCATCAACTACAGAAGCTTCAAAAAGTTAAAAACGCAGCTGCTTGAATCATCTTAGAATACAAAGAACTGAGCACATCTTCCTCTGGTCTGTAGCGTTCACTGGCTACCCGTTCAATCCAAAATCAAACACAAAATCTGTCCACTATGCTACAGTTCGTTGCCTGGCTTCAGTCCATTATACCTATCTGACCTCACCCTATGTGTACACCCCATCTAGAAAATCACGCTCCACATCCGACACAAGTATTAGTTCATAACAACAGAAATAAATACTTTTGTAATCATGTGCTCTTCCTGTTTGCTTTGACAGTATTTGGAAACAATGGCTAAACTATACTTTTGCTATTTTGTTATTAATTATAAGAGATTCATCAATATTTTCATAATTGTTTGTAAGTATGCAAATTAAAATTCATACTTGAAATGACTGATGAAGTCTTGAACCTGAAAATCGATGACAAACTATATACAACCTGTGTTCGTTTCACGACGATCATCCACGCAGTGTAAGTTCGATTTTCAAGTTCTTGGAAGTCATGAATGACGTTAATTTCTTTAATAGACACAATCAGATAGTACCGCCATGTGTACTTTTCCATTCGACTTTACCGGTCCCAATAACTACTGACCTTCAGTGCAAACAAAGGTCATTTCTTTGTTTCCTAATGTCAGCTTTATCTAGTATAAAGGTTTCTACTCAACAATAAAATCCTTTTTTTGCTACAAAATCTTTGTGGGTAATGGATTTTTTATCACTACAGATTTCTGTTCTCTTAGGTTAATTCTGTAAATGCCGATAGTTTAGCTTATGCCGTGGCCTTACTGCCACAACCACCAGCTGCTTTATTGACAGCTGCCATCGACTTAGATAGACCTGCTCTAATTGCCAAATCCGAACAAACTCTGGCCTAAAGACCGTATAAACTGAGGTTGTTGTTGTTGTTGTTATAGGGTTTAACGCCATTTTCAGCACAAGATAGGCTATACATGGCGGCCAGCATAATTTGTGGAGGAAGAACCCTGGAAAACCCCGGGAAGAACCACCGACCCACGAGAAGCTACTGGCAGACTTTCTCACGTACCAACGTTAGCCGAGCCTGAGAATCGAACTCACGCAGACAGAGGTGAGATGGCAGTGATCCGTAACGGTGAGCGCTTTAGACCACTCGGCCACTCGGGGCCCCCTTATAAACTGAGGTAATTTTCTCCTAAAGTTTTTGTTTACATGCCTTAATTTATTCAAAAGAACAAAATACTTGGCTTGGGAGAATTACGACTGCGTATTCGACCATTTCACACTTCTTAAGCTGCATAACTCCATCGAAGCGTTTTCCAAGGTAGATTTTTGGGGGGTCCAAAAATTTTAAGAGTTCCGATCGCTTAGTCCTCATAATTTGAATAAAATACATTTACCCGTACCTCTCAAGTCATGAAGTATTGTTTTCGGAATCGCCGAAATATTGTCCTAATTTCACTATTATATGCAGAGGGAAGCGTATGGAAGCCATACAGTCTGGTGGATACGATGCTGCCTTTGCTGACACTGACGCAGAATATTCTTTCATATTATCATTTTTTAAATAAAACGATACGGCCATCACTTTGGAACTTGACAACTACTAACATAAAACCTCTGACTTTAGAAAACTGAATGCGACTATTTTGCCTCTAGCTTTAATGAGTATTATTTATCGCCTAGACGTGCGTGTTTGATGAAATATCGCCCTATTGTAAATGAAAAAGAACACAATCTAAACCAGCACTTTGTTCATGGAGTTGAAGTTCTAGCATAAAGCTAGCAAATATTACATGCAGATATCCCCCCACTGCTATCAAACACAGATACACCCGCTGATATCAAACGCAGATACACCCGCTGATATCAAACGCAGATATCACCCGCTGATAACAAATACTTCCTAGCAAAAATTATAGACAAGAAGGAATCTGCCAAACGTCACAACCAAATAAAATTCTTTTAAGTGAGTTGTTTAAAGATAAATGATGTGCACGAAAACGCCAATAACCGACATGTCGATCAAATACATCGAAAGATACAAACAGCATTTTGCATCTCTGAAGCCAGTGTTTATTATATTCCATTCTTAGAAGATCATTATAAGTATGGGATAAAATGGTAGCAGCGATCAAACTGAGAACAGACATGTAATATGCAATACCGATCAAACTGAGAACAGACATAGGTCATATGCTATAAATAGCATGAAGGTTAATAAACTGTAGCATGTACGACTCTTTGTAAGTGCAAATGTTACCTTGCATTTGTAACAAGCGTTTGGATTGGATACAAAGAAATTGGCACAATGCGATGTAGTTATTAATTCTTAGCACCAAAGGGAGCTACTTATGTATTCATGCACCCTTTTAGTGTGCATTGATAATATTTGTGAACAACGGTTAAATATAGTTTTCTTGTTTATTGATCGAGATTAATTATTACGTTCATAATTGTTTGAAATTATAAGAACTAAACTTAAAGCTATACAATATTCATGTCTTTAAGGCTTGAAAATCGAGTACACACTATGAACGACTTGCTAGACAGTCGAATAAGGCTATGCACGAATTCAAGTACAACTCACGCATGAACGATCTGCTTGAAAGTCGAGAACATAATGTGCCTGAGGTCATCTCTAGTCTATTCATACATGGTGTGTATTCGATTTTCACGTTTCATGACTCTGAGAATTCCGTAAAATAAGTTAAATTCTTAAATAGCACATATGGGCATATTATTTCACTCACTGACGTATTTATTGTTTTACCACCGATGCGCACTGTCAGAGTTGTGTTATAGCTATGTAGGGTAGGCGACAGCTGCATCGGGGAATTAGCTGGCAGAGCGAACAAACAAATGTCAAATCTACATATTTCTTTAAAGTTTCTTTTCACTGTACCAAATACAAATTCAAAAGCTCGCACTAGCCATACTTACTTATTTAAATTACCATTGTGTGCGACCAACTGACCATTTACTAGTAATTAATGTACGCACAGCGCACTATTTAATTTCCCCGAAGACTGTAGAGGTAGCATCAGTTTGGGGTTCAAGTGGTTTACCAGGCTGCAAATCCACTTGCGTTTTAATGCATGTATGACATGCTTGTTAATTAGTCACCGTGGGGGTGCATAGCACCCACATACCGTTTTAATGTGTTCCCAGCACACTGTTAGTAGTTCATGTCAGGCGGTGGAAAAGGAGGAGCTGGGACCGGTGTGGGTGGCGCCTTGCCCTCTTCTGGTGGCTCATGTGGTCCAGGGTATGACATTTTTGAAATTTTGAAGAATTTTATTATTTCCAAAAGTAAACTGTTCGTCTCACGCTTGATTTTCAAACAGATAAATGTGTACGTTTTGTTGGCTTTTGTTAATATCCTAATTAAGTTGTTTTTTGTCCAAGGAGCGGTACCCTATGGTTATGTCATGTGCTTAACATGGTGTTGTTTTTACTTATCGTTGCCACTTCGTGTAGCTGGGTCTGGTGCTTTTGGATTTGTAGCCACCAAATATTGTCTAAAAGTTACGGATCGGGTTATCTTCTGCCTCTGTATATATAAACATTTGATATCTCCCTAATGAGTGGTCTAGAAGTCGATTTGAAAACATATACATGATTATAATATATCTGATCAGACTCACACTCACTTTCAACCTCTTCCTCAAAATATAAATATTAAATAAATTTAGTTTATGTGAAAGGGCTGGAAAATGTCAAGATTCAAGGGACAATATATATATATATATATATATATATATATATATATATATATATATATATATATATATATATATATATATATATATATATATATATATAAGGTACTCTGGCTAATTAGATACACTGAATCTAATATCTTGTCTCTAATATCATCAGCATTTTCAAAATCTAAAACTAATTATAAGTCCTGTAAATAATCATTTAACTAATTTGCATAAACACAAATGCCTGCTGCTCTATCTTACTACATAGACCTTAGAGCTAGACCTGTTAAAACAAATGATTAATGTCCATACAGCCATGGCGTGAGTGTGCTGTAAACATTCTGCTTGTATTGTTTTGGACTGCAGAAGAAGAACATTTCTTGAAATGTGGATTCTATTCAACATAACTATGTACAAGACTAGAAAACTGGAAAAAGTTGAATCATATCAAATGTCCCGACTGCGGTTGCCGCCTTCACTCCAAACTACACAAAACAAATCCTTTAAATATCGTCAAAGCCTTTGAATAATGGCATAAATTAGCACTAGTTTCTTTTTCTGCAAAATGTACTTTTTCTAAAATCCCAGATTTTTATTCTTTAAAATCTGCAGCCCTATCCAACTGCCAGGTCTGCCTAATGGAAAATCATTCACTGATTTCACTTGATATAATTTACATGAAATAAACTGTACAATTACAATTTAGAATATTATCGAAAAAGTTATGCCTTACCCAGCGTAAACGACCACCTGTTAAAATATTCACTTTCTTTTGACTTTTATTTTACCATGACGACGTAGAGGAGCTTCCATCGTGCAGTAACCGCTTGCTTATTTTCTCAGTCTATTTTTCTGTTTCTCTTAACCTAAAATGACCCAAAGTGTCAATATTCTATTCGTAATAGATTAATACATAAGCTGAGAACATTTATGCGGATATCTAAGATAGCCATGTAAGGATACCATGCAGATCGCAGCAAGACGCAACGCATGATCTCATTGCCTTCAACATTCAACAGTGTTATCCGTCTGTCTTTTTTATCGAGGTGCCACAGTGCGTAACTATCAAAAACCATCACGAATTCTTTGATAACATTTGACAGTGTATTCTTTTTCATCGGCCGCTTGGCACAATATAAGTATGTTATGTGCATGTTTAACATGTTTAATTCTTACCTACACCAACTTCATCAATCGCAGCCGCAATATAAAGAGAAAGATTGTATCTGGATAAATGGGAAATACTGCCTGCCGATTGGTTAATTAATATAGTCACATGTGAATCGTCAACCAATAGGGATCTGGTGGAGGAAAGGTGTTTCAGTGTAATTGGTGATCAGATATTATGCTAATATTGTAAAGAAAGTACTAATATTTCAAGCTAACAAAATGTTTTTGAGAATAAATAACAATTTTTTTAAATTAAAAGTGGCACGTATATAGTGGACAAGTTAATTGGGGGAGGGGGTAAAGAACGGTTGATACAAATTAGATACCACACGTGTTGAAAAAGCACTCTTCCCTGTAGATAAAATTCGTATTTATATGTTCAAATACCATCTTGAGTGGATATGGGTATTTCTTGACATAATTGGAAGCAACTGATTAGAATAATAAATGAGCCAAAAGAATTGAAAATAGTGTCTGGGTCTATGTATGTTCTAGTATGATTCGACTGACGGGTTGTGTGGGTGGATGTATAAGGTATACAAAAAATATTTCGTCCCTGATTCGGTTTTACCACACAACAAATTTACATACTGAGTAGGTGGCACAATGTATATAAAGGAATGATAGAACCATGGTAGTATCTGTCCCTTCACGTAAGTGTAAATTCTACCGGTCGCATATAGGATAATCTGCCAGGTTGCCCATTGTTCAGGTAAAATGGGCAAACGATTGTCTGCTAGCGACCATATCGAGAAACATGTATAGAACGATGACAAGCATTATCTCTTATGAAAAAGTTGTGCATGTGGTATAAGCAAACATGCACTAGATGCTCCAAAATAAATAGCGGGGAAGTAATATCAATTTAACCGCACAAATCACTTTTACCGAACAGTGAAGAACTTAGACCAATCGTTGCTTTGCATCGTCAGTGCTGATTTACGTATTGCTATACTATGCCCTGCTCGTTATATGTGTGGTCCGATATATTGAGTCTATATCAGTAGCATAGAACTCCTTTCGATTTGTAAAACAAGCTCTATCAGTAGAAATTTGACTCACGGCGTAAATTTGTACCAGTCTGTACTCATTGCGTAACTTTGTATCAGTCTGTACTCATTGCGTAACTTTGTACCAGTCTGTACTTATTGCGTAACTTTGTACCAGTCTGTACTCATTGCGTAACTTTGTACCAGTCTGTACTCGTGATCTAAATTTGTACCAATCTTGAACTCCCAGTGTAAATTTATACCAGTCTGTACTTTCTGCATTGATTTCTAACGCGTATAAGCGCTGGGTAGTTTTCGCAACTAAGCAAAGAATTCTACTAGAAAGTATGTTCCTAGTCTTTTACTCACCAAGGCACACCCATACACGAAAGTTCATGAACAGTGCATCGGATAGCACCTTAACCATAGTGCCTGAAAGATGAAGTACAGTTGGAAAGCGGTCGATTTTCTATGAGATGCATTTACGCTAAGAGTTGCAAAATCTATAACCAGTAAAAACCTAGACGCAAATCCTACCCGTGGTTAACGTAGGGACAGACAGACGAACAAGGACAGCACCATATGCCACTTCCAATGTCGTGGAGAAATATATTGTATGGACAAGGGTAAGCTTTGACACCTACATATCACAGGAAATCTGAAGGGCATTTTAAAAACTCGTTCTCGGATAATTCAAACCAGACATCAGATGTGCCGTGTTAGTCAGGTTCTCTAGTTTCCAATTACACAAGAGCCTGGAATTAAAAACCGCTTTGTTCCCCCGGAATTAGACTCTCGCCGAGAGAACGGCAGATAATACAAATCTGTGGGATTTTTTGTCTTAATTCAAGAATGAAACTGTGCCAAAACAGAGCATATGTTTAATTCACAAAATGGGCGAGTTCTGCAGTTATTTGAGGATAATAGGGCGAACATGAACTGCTTGAATGCGATTAAATATATAAATGAAACGGGTCTTAGCGTGCATGTCAGGACGAAGTAAATTGCAAAATGTGTATTGAATTGGTCGTAAAGAACATGTCAGCATGAAGTAGATTGTAAAATATATAAGAAATGGGCCTTAAAGTACATGTCAGCACGAAGTAGATTGTAAAATATATATGAAATGGGCCTTAAAGTACATGTCAGCACGAAGTATATTGTAAAATATATATGAAACAGATCTTGCAGTACATGTCAGGACGAAGTAGATTGCAAAATATACATGAAATGGGCCTTCAAGTACATGTTAGGACGAAGTAGATTGTAAAATATATATGAAATGGGCCTTAAAGTACATGTCAGCACGAAGTATATTGTAAAATATATATGAAACAGGTCTTGCAGTACATGTTAGGACGAAGTAGATTGCAAAATATACATGAAATGGGCCTTAAAGTACATGTCAGGACGAAGTAGATTGCAAAATATACATGAAAAGGGCCTTACAGTACATGTTAGGACGAAGTAGATTGTAAAATATACATGAAATGGGCCTTCAAGTACATGTTAGGACGAAGTAGATTGTAAAATATATATGAAATGGGCCTTAAAGTGCATGTCAGCACGAAGTATATTGTAAAATATATATGAAACAGGTCTTGCAGTACATGTTAGGACGAAGTAGATTGCAAAATATACATGAAATGGGCCTTAAAGTACATGTCAGGACGAAGTAGATTGCAAAATATACATGAAAAGGGCCTTACAGTACATGTCAGGACGAAGTAGATTGCAAAATATACATGAAAAGGGCCTTACAGTACATGTCAGGACGAAGTAGATTGTAAAATAAAGTACATGCCAGGACGAAGTAGATTGCAAAATATACATGAAATGGGCTTTAAAGTACATGTCAGGACGAAGTAGATTGTAAAATAAAGTACATGCCAGGACGAAGTAGATTGCAAAATATACATGAAATGGGCTTTAAAGTACATGTCAGGACGAAGTAGATTGTAAAATATACATGAAAAGGGCCTTACAGTACATGTCAGGACGAAGTAGATTGTAAAATATACATGAAAAGGGCCTTACAGTACATGTCAGGACGAAGTAGATTGTAAAATATACATGAAAAGGGCCTTACAGTACATGTCAGGACGAAGTAGATTGTAAAATAGACATGAAATGGGCCTTAAAGTACATGTCAGGACGAAGTAGATTGTAAAATAAACATGAAATGGGCCTTAAAGTACATGTCAGGACGAAGTAGATTGTAAAATATACATGAAATGGGCCTTAAGGTACATGTCAGCACGAAGTAGATTGTAAAATATATATGAAATGGGCCTTAAAGTACATGTTAAGACGAAGTAGATTGCAAAATATACATGAAATGGGTCTAAGAGTACATGTCAGCACGAAGTAGATTGTAAAATATTTATGAAATGGGCTTTGTAGCACATGTCAGCACGAAATAGATTGTAAAATATCTATGAAATAGGTCATCAAATACATGTCATCACGAAGTAGATTGTAAAATATATGAAAAGGGTCTTAAAGTACATGTCAACATGAAGTAGATTGTAAAATATATATGAAATGGGTCTTAGAGTACATGTCGGCACGAAGCAGATTGTAAAATATATGAAAAGGGTCTTAAAGTACATGTCAACATGAAGTAGATTGTAAAATATATGAAATTGGTCTTAGAGTACATGTAAACACAAAGTAGATTGTAGAATGTATGAAAATGGTCTTAGAGTACATGTCAGTGCGAAGTAGATGGTAGAATGTATGAAATCGTCTCCGAGTACATGTCAACACGAAGTAGATTGTAAAATACGTATGAAATGTGTCTTAGAGTACATGTCAGCACGAAGTAGATTGTAAGCTATATGAAAAGGGTCTTAAAGTACATGTCAACATGAAGTAGATTGTAAAATATATGAAATGGGTCTTGAAGTACATGTCAGCACGAAGTCAATTGTGATAATATATCTATACATATATATATATGTGTGTGTGTGTGTGTGTGTGTGTGTGTGTGTGTGTAGTATGAAAAACAAGTGTTACCAGCTAGACTGCAAAATTAAAGAACAGAAAAATTGTGAATAATTAGGCAAGATTTTCTTTCACAAAGTATTCAAGTAAACGACTGATATCTGAGAGTAAAGCGTTCAGAGATCCTAGTTTTTATATGGCAAGCGAAGTTTTTGAAATACGTTTAAAACTTTAAATAAAACATACTTCCAGAAAAATGCCCGCAAAAATTAACTATTCCTAACCTGTTATGTGATGCGGATTAAAAAAAACATACATATTGTCAACAAATAATGGTTTTGATTAGGAAACTAATTTTACAAAAATATTTTTTCATACTCGTCTCGACATAAGAAAAACGGCTTCACGTCGGTGTCGGCAGTTGCGATTCGGAAGAATAAGTGCATATTTTTTGCTTTAAATATTTCCCTCGGTGTATAGAGTTCTAGATATAATACAAAATTAACCTTCCAGATTTTCAGACTGTGGAAAGCATTCCAGATAGAACCTTTATCTTCCTAAACAAATTTTTCAAACATGCGATAATCAAGGGAATATGTCATGATACCTTCGACTAAAATACCCATCTCTTTTCTAATGTAATATTTTTGCATATATATATATATATATATATATATATATATATATATATATATATATATATATATCAACTAATATGGGGTAAAAATGATGTTCCCCTTATTTCTGTACTTTAGTCTGCAACGTATCTCATGACACTGTTGCAATTCCTGTAACCAGATCACAACAAATAGGAACCTATACTCAATCCGACATCTCAGTCGAGACATTAATTTTGGCAATGTGCGTTCTAATAAATTGCCACAAATTACCGGGAAAAAAATGTAAAATATGTTTGAAAAAATTGCCTGTTGTTACGCATATTTCTAGTTGTAGGTAAATTATCAAGTCTCCAGGTTCATTTTTATCTCTTTTTTTGTAGCTAATTTAGCCATACGCCCATAAAGAAATCTTTTATTATGCCAGTCCGTTGTACAAATTCGTTCCTTTCAAAGTGCAAAGTCCGGTTCAAATACGAAAAATAAATAGTGCCGAGTAAATTGGTTTTTCTTCTGCATCTGTGACTTTGTATGCGATAAACGGACAAATCTTATAGCCATAAAACATGCATAACTTTAGGCCTAATGTTTGCAGCAGTCTTTCTCTGGAGAATGCTTTAGAATCTTGATTGTTATCATTCTTATATCGGCGCCTAGGTGAACCCATCAGAATTGTGTGTACCTGTGTGGACTTTATATATCATTGCTTTCTACATGGTGCTAAGGATGGGACTAGACTGAAAACGTATATCAAGTGGAAACAGTAGTGCACGTTACATATAATTCATTATAAAACATGTATGTAAATAAATATATTTTGATATTTACTCTTTCGATGTTATTGTGACAAAGTTTTGTGTGTGTGTGTGTGTGTGTGTGTGTGTGTGTGTGTGATTTTGATTTTTAACGTAACTTTACCAATTTTTCAGTCATATCGATACGATGTTTGATGTGTGGCAGTTTAACGCCGCAGACATGTAGCATGATGTCCCACCCAGTTATATTACCCTAACCAGGCTGACCAGTCCTAACACTAACCTCTTAATGCTGAGCGCCAAGCGAGGCAGCTGGTAAGTACCATTTTTATAAGTCTTTCGTACGACTCGGTTGCGGATCGAACCCACGACCGCATCCTAGGCAGACGCTCTAACCTGGTGTATGAAAATAGTTAAAAACGAGTTGCAGGATATGTTTTCTTAGAAGTCGTGTAAATTTGCAAACAAAATAGACCCTTATCTGCCGTTGCATAATGCGCTTGCAGATCAGGGTCTATGTTTTTTTTTGTTTGTTGGTTCTACTGATTACTCCTAACAAACTGCATAGAACCAGATCTGCCGGTATATTATACGACGGAAAATCTGGAGCGGTTCATTTTACAGTCGGATTAGACTTACAAGTGAGTATAAGGATAAGTATTTAATGACTCGTGTACAAAGTTCAAATTCTCAACTTTTAGGTCCATATTTCTGCAGCAGTTATCACTGCAACCCGTCTTGCATCATGAACAAAATGTTTTTAAATGGCGATTGCCTAGTTCTTACAAAATCTTTGTAAATGGACACACATAGGTTCGCTTGTTGCTTACAAATAAAAAAAACCTTCGTACAAAAAAGGGGATGGGCATGGATTTGGCAAACAATTTCTTACATATTTTTCGTAACTAATGCAGGTCTCAGCACTAACATCTAATCCAAATGAGCCATTGTGCAATGTAATTTAATTACCGGCTGAAATATTGGGTTCATATGCTAAGAGGTTGCAACCTGCTTAACAGACGCGAGTCTCTTAAATTTCACTTCGTTGTTTTGACGATGTTTCAGGTGAGTTGCAGACTTTTTCCTTAACTCATAATTAGGATCGTTTGATGGAATGTGTAAACGGCACTTAAAACATTAAGACTACGTTAAAAATAAAAATAAAATAAAATGTGGGTGGGGAAGGTTTCCTGACCCTAAGAGAAAAACAACTCTTGATCTGATTTGTGCAACAAGTTAAAAAACGACCTCTCTGCAGAGAAAATCAAAAATATATTGGTCGCAAGGAATACTCATGCTCCCGCGTCCCGAAAATTAAATGGCCGGGCTCTTAAACTGATGTGACATGATGAATATATTTAATATATATGAATATATTTATGCTTAACATATTTGCATCTTCCCAGTGGTTTTCGTAAAAAAAGAAACCATTGTAATGTCACTTCACTCAGACAATCGTCTATCAAAAGAATAAGTCCGAAACAACTAAGATATTATTGATGCTTATAAAGTAGTCAGGACTGTCTGCCGTCATTGTATGCATGAATCAACCTAAAGGTTTCGAATAACCTCTATAATTATACTCGTCAATAGACCGAAAGATTCCGAATAGCCGCTATCATTGTACGCATGAATCAACCGATAGGTTTCAAATGATCTCTGTTTTTGTAGGCATGAATGGACCGAAAGGTTCCTAATGGCGGTAAGATTTATACCATCTTTAAATGAGATGGAACCTGAAAATCTCGGAAATTAACAAACAATATATTTTACAGCAAACGCACTACGAGTCTTTTTGTACTCAGTGTCGATCTGCGATCCTAGGTAATGAATCAGATTCTTCAAATATCCGGTTAATCTACAATTCTTAATCAATTCTGAGATGATACAAATATCATCTTAATCTACAATTCTAAAGAGATTCTGGGATCTGTGTAATATTTCTACATAATATTGCCAATTTTACACATGCACATACGCACAGACGATATATTTTGGACGATTTTAATATAAACAAGGTTTTAAACAAGTGTATTTTGAGTGGGCTAGCGCTCTTCCATTCAAGATAAAACAATTTCTTCCTTTTATTAGCTGAATGATGAAACCATCTCTGATATTCGTCGACGTTAAAAAGATGTTAAAGTTAGCTCCTATGCTGGACATATTGAATGCCACATTGGCACCATTTTTACTTAAGACCATTTTCATATAGACATCATAAAGAGACTTCTGATCAAATCTCCGTGTCATAATAGCCGTTCCTTCAGGAATAGTAGTGACAACAAGAATTTCACGACTGCTGTCACGGCAGCCATTTTGGATTTACGACTGACACCATTTTCATTTAGAACCATCTGAAATCTATTGGTGAAAACCCCATGTTGATATAGCTACCCATTTGAGAGTAGAGATAACAATATTTGAAAGAAGGCCACAATGGTGGCCATATTGAGGATTAGTCATTTTCATGTAGGACCAAGTCCCACGACAAAATGACATTCCCTTTAAAACAAGATTTTCATGATGGGCCCAATACTGGACGTCAGATTAGCACCAATATAATTTAAGATCAACACAATATTATCGGAAGTCTGTTACTGAAATCCCCATGCTAATATGACCCTTTCATTCAGGAGAAGTAATAATAACAAAATGATAACAACATGTTCAAGCTGACCAATATGGTTACCATATTATACCACAAGCCAGCGCCATTTTGATTTCGACCAGGTAATCATAATTGCATAACAGATGTACGTCATTTTCATATAGGACTTAGCAGATATAGTAAATATCCCGTAGATTCGACTACCATCCACTCAGGATTTGTAGTGATATAAAAAGTTTCAAGATGGCCTCTATGTGGCGACAATATTGAATATCAGATCAGCACCATGTTTTGTTACTCAGGACCAACTTTACATCATAAGAAGTCTTAAAGGGAAAACCCCATATTGATATAAACATACATGTAGAAGAAGCAGCTGTAACATAATTGTGGCTGCCATACTGGACCCAATATCAGTAACATTTTCATTTCGGACTAACTATACATCATACCACTTAAGACATTATTTTTCCGTGTTGATATGACTATCTATTAAGGTGGAATTGAGGTAGAAAAATTTACAAAATGGTTGTCATAGTGGCCATATTGGACATAAAACTGGCAAAACTTTCGTTTAGGGTTTAGTTTTTAAAGAGAAAGAATTTCCCATCTTTTCCTCACTGGTTATCCTGGCTTTTTAAAAAAAAAAAACAAATCTTGCATGACTTAGGTCTTGGTAAAAGAACTTTCATTTCTCTTTATTTCTGGTGTATGATTGGTTGGTGTAAGTTGGGTTACAGAGTATACAAATTGGCCTTACTTCAAATGTGCACCTATCAAAACACTGCTTGCTCCACTGGGACATTTTCACTTTCTGGACTTCAAAGGTAAACTGACACAAAAACAAGCCGATAGTTACATATTTTAATACCTGCTAATAAAGACAGTTTACTTTCGACTAGTTCAGACTGATTTTTCGAGCCCATGGAAGCAGACAGGCGGATTAGCTCTGTGTTTAGACCATGCACGATTGCACAAGTACAAAATATAAATGACTTTCTGTCCCAGTATATGAAAGTAGAATACAGGTATTCCAAAAGTCACATTGCAAATGCAAACAACTTCGACTTATAACTGTCACTCCGTCAGAAATACAATATGTTGAGCGCAACCTTTAGGACCAACCGTGCTTCGTATGAAGTTCTTTTTTCAAGTGATATGACCATCCATTCCAGAGGAGTAGCCATCACAAGATTTTCAAGATGGCGGATGTAGCCGCCACAGTAGGCGTGCAAACTGTGCCATTTCACCTAGGACCAACTAAACGATGCGATGAACGTGTTTGTAAAATTTCGTAGCAATCCTGCAAGCAGGTTAGGAGGAGTAGCTTTCGCAAACGTTTGCTAACGGATGGACGGACATCTAACGACGGACAGCATACCAGTCGGACTAAAATTGTAATGATTTGGGAACAAGTCTTTCCATTTATTAACCTGTCTATCAGAAGCATTTTCACGCGCATGCTTCACGTCTGGAAATTCTTCTCGTGTTATTTCTCTCTGTAAGTTCATACACCTTATTAGTCGACAAGGACGCCATACTCGATGTGCGAGCTATTTGCAGACAAAAAGCTTATTGTGATGTTCATAGCCCGCAGTCACTTATTCATCACTCTATGCAGTAGCGAAATTGATGGTTTTTAAATTTGGAAATAATTTCTCCAGCGTGGTAAGTAAGTTCTGTTAAAGAAAATGCATATGATCAAGCCAACATTAAATCTAAGATCGTAAACCTAACTCGAGGTAATTAAAATTTTTGTAATTCCAAGCGTACTTACAACCCCATGAAAGTAAGAATTAGCACAATTAAAATCCGTTAAAAGACCGTGTACAGCTTATCCATGTAGATTATTCCGCAGATAATCCTGTGTACACAAGAAGTGCTCCGTATTTTAAAATAGGAATCAAATTTAATGCTGTAAACCAAGCGTACAAAGAAAGGTTCGGGCTAGAGTCACCACGGCATACGGTAGAAACGTCATAGAAGGTATCAGAGTACAGTGGACATTTTTTCAATACTTAGGCGATTGATGTTATCTTTTATTGCAATAATTTAAAGTGATATACATCAGTTTACACTGGAAAGCAATTCGTTAATTTACGAACACTTTTGCTGTCAAAATTAGACTAATAATCAACGTTACTGTCATGATGTTGCTATTTCGTTGCGTTTCAATATAGTAGGCGCTCTCTTGTACACGTAGCGAATGTTTTAATCATTGTTGTCCATCATAGTAAAAACTGACCCGTCATCAAAATAGAATTACTCATTGGGAACGTTGGCATAGTGGTTAAGACGCCAGATTTGCAACCAGAATATTGCTGGTTTGATTCCTGCCATGACCAGGAACTGCCACATCATTGTAACGTGGCACACTAATTACAGAAAAGATCTGCGGCCTATTTCTGATTGTTTCAGGATTCTCGTGTATTTACCAGTGATTTTCAGCTCTGTTCAGGAGGCGACACAATATGTTATAGGTTATAAAACACGGATATTTGTGACGTAGTGTTTCTTGTCCAAGGTAGGTAGATTAAATAAAATTTGACATTTTAGCTTATTTTCTTTAGCTAAAGAGAAAGGCCAAAACCAACCAACGACAACATGAGAATGACGCTAATTGACGTCATGTATGGATGGAACAAATCAAAAATGTTTCGTAACAACATAACAAATGGGTGTTTTGGTATCTTCAAATCTCATAGTCAATGGCTTTTGTTGGATATCGTCGTCAAATTAGACTCATATTAAGATGTAACATGAGATCTCTGGTTTAAACAGTGACTTTTTCATCTGTGCCATCTGCATTGTCCAAACGGATCATTTTTGCTATAGCATTTAGGCATGAAACGCACGTTGTAAAATAAACAACAACAACAAAGCTTACGCAACTGCGTTTACACCATAATTTCCCCATCCATGATCGTCTGAGTACGAAAGAATCTGCCAGGCAAGGCAACTTCTGCGACTTTATGCCTGTAAACTAGACTGGTTTGTACAGTTCAGTAACTCATTGGATATTCGGGGATGCTCTTTTGTCACAGTTGTTTGGAGGAAAGCAAGAAGTCCACCATTTGTCAGTTTTCAGTCCGACCTTTTTCAAACTCGTGTAGACAGCTACCAGTTTTATATAAAAAAAAAGTTTCTTATCGTACCAAAAGGTGTTGAACCAACCGCAGATACCATACTGCAAAATATGGCTCTTTCATTGATGTGTATTTCTGATATATTATAAACCACTCGTAGAAACACAGCAGTACATGCGAACCCATTGAAGCTTTGCAAATATTTTATAGAAAATTCTACGAATGTCGTACTTAGGAATTGATGAATCTGCTTCCGTTATTTTGGAATTAACTATCAATATGCATGAAAATTCTTGTGTAAGACACTCACTGTGTTTCATTCCAGATGTCAATGACGCTAAGTGCTTCCTTAATTAGCGAGTAAAACACATTGCCACATAGAATTCCAAGAAAGAATGAATGGTCTTGTTGCAAACTTCATTCCTTCTTGTTAGTCTCTTGTTTGCTTTCTCTGTGTGATTATTGATATACGTATTCGATTGCTTTGTGTGTGCTTGTGTGCATGTTTATATATGGCTTTTAAAGTGTTGGCATATAGAAATTTTGATATGACAATACTATTGTATATCAAATTGTGATCCTCCCATGGCGCATTAATACGCATATATAAACATTATTGTAACGTCGCTCTTGCAACTGTGTGCTGTCCTCTCATTATTAACTAGTGACGTATGAAAAGAACAATAAAAAGTATTAATAATCTCCGTTTTCTAAATGAATTTAATATGATACACGATTTCATTGCAATGCTTTCTGCTTTACACTGCCCCTCCTCTCTCATGCATAAGGGACAAAATACGCAGAAATCTGGACTGAGACAGAAAAAGAATTTGGGCTGGATGAAAACCTTGAAAATGAACTGACACCAAGTAACCTACGAGAATATGGTTCGTCGAAACGGTATGTGTGCGCTTTCCTTGGGATTTATCTATAGTGTTTATATAATCAATGATACAAAGTTGCAAACCTGTCGACATTAAACTGTAAATTTCTCGGTTACGTGGTACATATACTATGATGTATTTAATGTTTTGTTGTTGGTGGTGTTGTTTCTTAAACCTATTACAACGTTCTAAAATTAGAATATTATTAAATAAATGTGACAATTTCCAAAGACAGCCCGCACCTCTCTCTCTCTCTCGACCATCGTTGCAAGATACGGGCGAAAATGAATCTATGAAAAGACGAACCGCTCCGGTGGCCTAGTGGTTACAACGTCCGCCTTGGATGATGGAGGTCGTCGGTTTGTTCCCCGGCCGAGTCAAACCAAAGACTTATAAAAATGGTACTAACAGCTGCCTCGCTAGGCGCTCAGCATTATGAGGTTAGTGTTAGGACTGGTCGGCCTGGTGTCAGAATAATGTGACTGTGTGGGACATCATGCTACATGTCTGCAGCATGATGCCCCAGTGCTAGTCGTCACTATAAACTGCCATATTGCAGACATCGTAGCGACATGAATGAAAAAATTTAAAGCTACGTTACAAATTCAAGTCACACAAAAACTCTGTCTCTTCCCCCTCTCTCTCTCTCTCTCTCTCTCTCTCTCTCTGTCTCCATCGTATGGCTAAAATCTTTGAAATGACGAGCGTAAAAGATTTTCGTTTGTGTCATCCCACGATGCCTCTGGACTTATGAATGAGTGTAAAAGTTTAGTCAAACCAAAGAGAGAGAGAGAGAGAGAGAGAGAGAGAGAGAGAGAGAGAGAGTGTGTGTGTTTTATGAGCGGTGGTACTGTTCCTAAAGCAGAATAATGATTTAGTTCAAATGTAAATACATTAAAATATGTTAATTGCCTCTTGTTGGTTCGTCACTGTGCTTAGTTTCTATTCCACATTAATTTCCATGCGCCGGGATGTGAATGGCTAAGAGTTCATGTGAATAGCGTAGCTAACCAAGTGTTTGTAGTGCTCTACTTTCATCATTAAAACCATCTTTCATGTTTAAATCATAAGGGTGTATTGTATTGGTTTAATCAATGTGAAGAAAAATAGAAACGAAATCAGCTTATCAATATGCAAAGGTGATTGTGAATAGCCAAAAAATGGCATAGAACAAAATTGTGTAGCGGACACACTCGGGGGGTTTTGTAATTCAATCACTCCGTCAATACATATGTATTTGTATGTGATACATACATACAAGCCTCGTTTCCTTTTAAAGAAAAATAAATACTTCTCGTGGTATTTCATTGTTACAGCGTACATACTCTCTCTCTCTCTCTCTCTCTCTCTCTCTCTCGTTCCAACTGTAAAAACAGATGTGAGTGCCCCACAACCCACAACCTTCCAGAATTCCATTAGACTCCGTGAAAAAGCAGAATTTCACTGGCGTTTATGAGACTGTTAGCATACTTCTAAGCGTTTGATCATCTATACTACTGCAATAAAATAAACTGTATTAATTATATTTGACAAGTCAGTCTATATTGGTCGGAAACCAGGAGTTTGGTACACAAATCTCAAGGTTTGTTGAGCTCCAATAGAAAATCCAGTACTTTTCTGGATTTCCCAAAGAAGTTCGTTCAGATGGATATGTTATGTTTCATTTGCATTTATAAATTTGCATATATAAATTTGCAACAGATGTTAGAATTAGCTTCTTTGTTTTACACATATCAGCCATAGTATTTGTTTTAAAGGTGCGGATGTTTCCCGTATGCTGCCATATCTGAGTTTTATCTTTTGGGGACAAATTATTGTCGGTGATATTGCCTTATGTGAGGAGAGAGAAAAGATCGCAAATTCCCTGTCATTAAACAACAGAATATCTGACACAAAAGTATGAGAATTTCCAATGTCCAATTTAAGTTTTAATTTGTCCGTGATTTTGTTACATCCAACGGAGTGTCTACAGCTTGTACCATAGGTACTAACTTACAAGTCCAACTGCAGATTACACAGATTTGCTGTCACATAATTCACCGGAAGAGATCGGAGTATAAGCAGTTTTGTTAGGAGTAATTAGTAGAACACATATCAAAGACCCCGATCTTCATTATACGTCACGCTATGGCCGATCAGGTTCTATGTTGTTTGCAGTTGAACGTATTTTAAACGAGTTCGTACCGAAACTCGTTTCTGGAGAGGTTATATTTCTCATTATCTTTGCTCAAACTTGCAAATACAGTTTCTCCCGTCTAAGACATCGTGCTAAAGGAAGTACGCATAGTTGCTCTTGCATTCTGGGCATAAACCATTTAGACTTCCTTTTTGTGCAACGCATACATGATGCATTTGGTCATAAACTTTTGACTGATTGACCACTGTAGTTCCAGATCAGTTCTTACCTATCCAAATGTGAATAACAATATGCTTCTATTTAATAAACGTTTCAGGGGCATCAAGTGACTTTACTTGTAAGTTTCATGTGTCACTAAGATAGAAATTAAGTTATTTTGAGAAGTCAATTTGAGTTGAAGTTTGATTCTGTTATATGCCGTACCACTATAATCAATAGACCAGGTGCATCCCGTGCATTTATCTATACAATATCGTGGAGGGGGTCCAGTTCATCAGATTGTTTCCTTAACATGAGGTAGATTACTGGGAATCTGTCTCGTTTATTCATTTTCTACTGGATAATAAGAAGCACGCTTTCGTCTAAATCTGGAGGACTCTCTCTCTCTCTCTCTCTCTCTCTCTCTCTCTCAGTCTCTTTCTCTCTCTCTCTCTCTCTCTCTCTCTCTCTCCAATGGATTTAAGGTTGCTTTTGTAATAATAATAATAATAATGATAATAATAATAATAATAATAATAATAATAATAAACAAGCATGAGAAGCAAAGCAATATAAATCAATATTATATTTCTTCACTCACTTATAGTAAAGATAATAACTATTTCGATGTTGTAAATAGTAGATGATATTATGAAAGAAACGAACTTGAATAAAAAAGATTAAAGGAAGTAAATCTTGGCAATACCACATCAATTACATTTATTTTGTTGTCCTACAAAGCAATAACGAAGTGATTAATTTGAAAAATATCGGAAAGTTTAAACTGAGATATTTTTGCCTTCTCCAGCGTTAAAGAAATGCGACTACATGCAATGATAGTTTAATTATTACCAAAGCAAATATTTTAGACAATGCAATCCTGTTTTGGCAGCGACGAAAACTCATATTATCAATTATTATCAATACACGTATCCAAAATCTTCCATGACTGTAAATGAAAATGTTTAAAGACTCTTGACTATCTGCATAGTAAACTAAGTTTGACCATCATTGGAAGAACCAAAACAACGCCCGTGCCATATCTAGGCTTCGCAGACGATACAAATACAAACAGTTTTACACTATATAAAATTTAACCACAAAAAGTCATTTTGTCTATAAAAAAAATTGACCGAAACAAGGGCAAATGTTACTGTTTTTGTTTTTGACTTTGATTATCAGTGCGACGTTTAAGCAATTGAGTTAACCAAATGAGCTATCACATCTCCCCTGATCGAACGTTTCAGAGATCCGATATTTCCTACAAAGTAGTTTCCTGTATTTCTCACTATCAAGAGTCGGTATTGTCCGCTCTGGCGGGAAACTTCGCGTGGTTTTATTAAATCATAGATAAATACTAGCCGAAACTAAACAAATGCGTACTTCACACTTACTTCAAAGTGTTGATTAATCTTCTTAATTCTTTCCAAGATCGTTTTAACTTGAAAAAATCGAACAAAACTCACGTCGACCGTATGTATGTATGTATGCATGTCTGTATGTATGTATGTATGTATGTATGTATGTATGTATGTATGTATACATTCGAAACCTACACATTATCGTTGGAAAAAGTTTATGTGTTGGAACCTTTAAAATAAATTTACATATTGCCCTAATGCAACAAAATCCCACGCCCTTGGGTGGTCTAATTTTCAAACCGAATTTACAATTTAATACAAAATCGGAAGAAATCTTGTTTTCCCAGGAAGCATGTTATTATTATCATTTCTAAGCACCTTTTTTAAACCTTCGATTGACTCAGTGGCTAGCATGCCTTCCTACCATAGGACCATTTAAACCTTCGATTGACTCAGTGGCTAGCATGCCTTCCTACCATAGGACCATTTAAACCTTCGATTGACTCAGTGGCTAGCATGCCGTCCTGCCATAGGACCATTTAAACCTTCGACTGACTCAGTGGCTAGCATGCCGTCCTACCATAGGACCATTTAAACCTTCGATTGACTCAGTGGCTAGCATGCCGTCCTGCCATAGGACCATTTAAACCTTCGACTGACTCAGTGGCTAGCATGCCGTCCTACCATAGGACCATTTAAACCTTCGATTGACTCAGTGGCTAGCATGCCGTCCTACCATAGGACCATTTAAACCTTCGATTGACTCAGTGGCTAGCATGCCGTCCTACCATAGGACCATTTAAACCTTCGATTGACTCAGTGGCTAGCATGCCTTCCTACCATAGGACCATTTAAACCTTCGATTGACTCAGTGGCTAGCATGCCGTCCTGCCATAGGACCATTTAAACCTTCGATTGACTCAGTGGCTAGCATGCCGTCCTACCATAGGACCAGCCTGGGTTAGCTACCTTGGCATGTCTTTGGGCAAATCATTTTAGTCCAATTGCCAAACAAATGAAAACAAATTTTCAGACATATTTTTAGATATACATTTCCGAAGCAAAAAGGATTATTTTCAAATGTTCAAAATGGGATAAAGTTGTCCATCTCAGATTTATCTTCATTCGCAACCAATTCACATGTACTTAACAGATGGATACATTATCACTATATAACATTTTTTTCTCGGGCTTTCGTATTAGTACGAGATTCGAACAACAATCATGTGTGCTCTCTACAACATTTCGAAAATATTCCGCTGTTTCAAATCTTATTTAAATTTTTAGGATAGATACGCTGTTATCGAACTTCTTCACACGAGGGAAATGGGTGGCAATAGCACGATAAATCAGTCCCTCCCCCGTGATGATATTGATTATCGGTTTAAGGGCTGATATCGCCTATTCATTAATGGCTGCGAAAGTCTGCAACATTTTTAACTGCACGCATCGGTGTACATTTTATACACTTACCGGTATTACTCGCATCTGTGGAGCTACCGTCGGCTAAAAGGTTCTTTTGATCTTATATGCATTATATTTCCGGAGCAAATCCTATGTTTGGTAGCTTCTAAATTCATGTGAAATAACACAACCATCTGTCCCGTGGCCATTGTGAATTTCGCGCTAGATACGGCTGTTACCAATCACCGGTATGTGTCTAAAGAGTACGCAGATTTGTTCCGGAAAGATTTGCAAGTAGCAAAATTACACACATTAATGAACAGAGGACATCTGACCCACTTATCGTCCATCGGTATCAACACGGATGGGGGAGGGGGGATTTATCGGACTAGGGTCGCCATTGCACTGCTAACATATTTTACCTGATGAGAAAATGTAAGTTTTCTTGTTACGAGATTAACGGGTTTACATACTGTATTGAATACAAAAGACAATTTTTTCCAAGCATGATTTCGTGTATACAGTTTCATGAAACCACAGGACACTGAACAAATAAAAAAAAGATCTCTCAATCCATTACAGATATTGACTAGGAAAGGCATTTTACAAATAGATGCGGCGATGTTTCAAATCACATACTTTATTCATTATCACATCGATAAATTATGACGCTTTAGTAAAATTGAATCATAAACGATAACGAAATCAGTAACATCGGCACATATTATAATAAGTCATCGCATCTGGTTCTGACTTTCGCGTCTGACAAAGTGATTACAATAAACGAGCTTACTTTTCACGTCGGATTGAGGCCTTCAGGTCTGAGCAGCCTTAACCCGCAACGTATCGAGAAGGAACGTAAGATGCTAACACAATATCCGACACCAGTGCAACCCCACTGCCCCGAAAAAAACCCACCAAACAACAAAACAACAACAATACATCAACAAGTAAAAAGCAATAACAAAGCAACAACAATACATCAACAAGTAAAAAGCAATAACAAAACAACAACAATACATCAACAAGTAAAAAGCAATAACAAAACAACAAAAACCTAGTGAAACAATTACATCATGCTTTCAAACTTTAAGTGATGATCCAATATTGAATTCCTTGGGTAAATTTTTCCCTTTTCTTTTTTTCCCTTTCCTTAAATAAACTTATTTCTCGGAAAAAAGGATAGGTGTAGAATAATACATTTCTTTTTATTTTTGCACAGAGAAGAAAAGCTATCTACGATAATGAAACAGTCTGAAGTAAAGCTTAAAAAAATCGAAGATATATATATATATATATATATATATATATATATATATATATATATATATATATATATATATATATATATATCACATTTTGATCGAAGATACCATAGATGGGTGCCAACATTTTCATGTAATGCTATGATGTGGACAGCTTGGGTAAAGAGTATGGCACCAATGATTTGATTGAGTAAAGAATGTGTTACAAATGATTTGATTGGATAATGAGTACGGCAGAAATGATTTTATTGGGTAAAGAATGTGTTACAAATGGTTTGATTGTGTAAGGAGTATGACACAAATGATTTTATTGCTTCAAAACTTCTCACATTTAGGAGGTAAATATGGAAGCGGAGGCACAATAAGACCTTATTTCCGTTTGGTCGATTCGAGAGAAAAGGAATATCAGTCGACGATTGCTCCGCATGCCATAATCAAACAAACATCGGCACTTTCTGTTCAGACAAATACAGAAGTAAATGCACCTGACTAACTCCTTTTTTTATTGAATAGTTCAGATACTTTGTATACAAAACAAACTCACCAATCTTGAATGGGTGATTACATTATAATGTCTGAAAAACACAAGGCTCAGCCTTCATAAACCAGGTATTTCGCGTCTACAGTGTGAACTTCCCAATGCCATCCAAACACAAACGTACCTTCTCAGCACCTATAACCAAACAGCTAGAAAGTTATTTTACTAAATTGTATCATATTACCGTACTTTTAACTTTTGCACTTGGAGCACATAATTTCTTGTCAACTTCCTTTTCTTACTGCATAGTGTGTCTTCTACATTATGAACTTAACCTACACCCATTCTTCAGGTACTCCCGAATGTTCTCTTTGAAATTATAACACGCTGTAATGACTAGAGTCATACACTCTGAAAACAGTGAAGGCGGAAAATGGACAGGACTAGTCTCTAACATAAGCGACGCGGGTCAGTAACCCTACTGCATAATGATGTCACCCATCCATGTACAAACGGAGTTGTGGGGTAGATGGATTTATGTGGTATTAGGGTCTAATGGCACATCAGCATAATGACGACTAACTGAAGGATAGCTTTACATATGTACGTATAGTGATGTGATTTGGATTTTTAACGTAGCTTTAAAACAAATTCAGTCATATCGCTACGATGTCTGCAATGTGGCAATTTAAAGTGATGTCTATCACTGGGGCATCATGCCGCAGACATGTAGCATGATGTCCCTCCCAGTAACATTATTCTGACACCAGGCCAACCAGTCCCACCACTAACCTATTAATGCTGAGCGCCAAGCGAGGCAGCTGTTAGTACCGTTTTTGTAAATCTTTGGTATGACTCGGCCGGGGATCGAACCCACGACCTCCCGCATCCGAGGCGGACGCTCTAACCACTAGGCCACCGGAGCGGTGAATATGTAAGTACAAGGAACTGCGCAAACTATTTTGGAAGATAAACCCTTCCAAATGAAAAGACAAGTGCTACAAAATAAACGGTAAAAAATAAATATGTAAATATACAGAAATCAAAAGTATTTTGAAGATACATCCTTCCAAGTTATCGTAAGAATGACGTACTTACAAGATGAAAAATAAAACGTGAAGTTGTTATAACATATATATATATATATATATATATATATATATATATATATATATATATATATATATATATATATATTTGACAATGTATTTAATTTTTCAATTACACACACATGAGAAAGCTAACATGAAGCTTTCGTCATTACGCTAAGGACTTCATCAGCAGACTGATGTGATCTCTACTGACTGTCAACATCGCTCGATGAGCGATGTTAACAGATTGTCCATCAGCCTAATTAGGCCATATATAGAGGTTCTGAAATGAGTAACGATTTACTAGTGATAAATTGGACATACGCGCTACAACTGGTTTGAAGCCCGGTTCCAGTAGGGGAAAACATGTGGTATACTTCGGTCTTATCCTTCATCTTGCCTTACAAGTGTTTAAATTAGTCATCATAGTATTTCTCCGAATGAATCTTGGAAAATCTTGGGAATACATTTCAACATGGTATTGGTTAAAAGTATTTCGTTTTAAAACAAAATTATCAGGCTTAAAAGAATATTCTTTCCGATCAACGACAAAGGTGTAAAACGATAAAAACTAAGACAATCACCCACCCAAACGAGTCATATAGCGCTGTGTGGTTGGTTGAATTCCAGCTATGATGTCACGTGGAAATTATCATTTGACTATATGAAACGAGTAGCATAATGATCAGCTTTTGCAAATCTGATGTCAATGGGCCATATTCAGGAAGACGTGATGTTTTCCACAATTCCCTTTTGGCAATATTTTCTTTAAAAATATTGCGGCCAAAATGTGAAAAGTAATAATAAAAACAAAAAGTTCCAGAAGGCGGGGTAAGGAATATTTACTCACCATCGGAGTCAAACAATAATGAGAATACTGCGCAAGAATTTCACGGACTTATCTGGACCAATCAGAATCAGATAAAGTGTTATGTTAACATTTTGTCACCTCAAAAATATGAAACTACACATAATACATGTAAGGTGTGAGACTCTTTGATATCGCAAACGAACTTAGAAACCTTGTACGCATGCCTCCCATGATGCAAACGCAGCGTTGAACGACCGACACCGGTGGTGAAAATTAAAATGGCCGAAGTAATACCTAAATGCATTGACAATAAAGGAATAGCAATAAATCAGTTATTTCCAGTTGTGTCACCAATGTTGTTGCATTTTTCACAAGTTTGTCAATTAAAGAAGCTGAGTGTTGAGTGTTTGTTTAACTTGTCACTATGCAGTATAGTATTTTCGTACATTGTGTGTGTGTTGAGCGTACGGTGAATGAATGAGAAATCGGATAGCTATGCATTTTGCTTCTCTGTGTGCCAGAGACCCATTATTTGAATGAGTGGAATTTGGTTCGTATTGCATTTATATGCAACACGATTTTTGGTACAGAGTGATTGATCAGAATCTTTGCTGGCAAGAATTTACAAGTAAATAAGCAATAAAAAAGGAATAAGTATGCTTCAAAGCATTAAACACCTGTTTAGTTTAAAAAATATTTATTTCGTGTATGGTATACCCTCGAAGTGAAAAGATCATTACAAGAATTCGGAAACCTTTCTTGGTAGTAACAACGTTTATTTGAGCTATAGTTTGATAAGGTATGCCTACATTTTTTAAAATACTTTTTGCATGATATATGTGTTTGTATACGTAAATTGTCGCACCTGCAAAAACTGGAAAATGGATTCATGTTAAGTGATTTTGATAACATTGAAGTACACACTTTAATATCGCAAAGAGGATAACATCCTCCGTTTGGCATGTATGATGCATTGGTAGCCTTTTGGTACGCATTTAGCGGTAGTTCCATAAAGATAAGCTACACACTTTTTAACAACAAGCAATAAATAAAGCAGTGAACTGAGCATTAGGCACTAGTTGCACGTACTTGAAAATTCTCAGAGCTGCATTAGTAGTATTGTGATATACTCTTGCATTGTCAGACTCCAAGAACCAGCAGTTCTAATAGGTGATAGACAACCTAAGATTCCTGCATATTTGACCAGTTATACATTTCAATCTATACGTAAACAGAAGGTTAAACCCTGGACATTTCTTTGAAAATTGCACCTTAAGTCTTTGGAAGCTCTCGTACTTCAGTTGATGCATTTATGGTATATCTTATTTGATAGCAATTAATAAATTTGCACTAAGAGAAGCATGTGTTCATTCAGGTTGTGGCATGGTGTAACTGTATTGGTACATTTGGCATATGTGTGATCTGTCTGCAATATACAATATTTTCCTTGTACAAAATTGCATAAAACTGTTAACATTGCTTTACATCAAGTATTATTGATATCGAAGTCTAAATATCATTAATGCCTGACTACATTAAAAAGGAAAATATGGTTAAGTTCCAAGACGGGTTATTTCTTTTTAAAATCTCTTAAGTTCCTCAGTGTTCAGCAAAGACGTAATAAACCTAGCATCTACCTTACAGCAGTGTTCAGCAAAGGCGTAATAAACCTAACATCTACATTACAGCAGTGTTCAGCAAAGACGTAATAAACCTAGCATCTACCTTACAGCAGTGTTCAGCAAAGACATAATAAACCCAGCATCTACCTTACAGCAGTGTTCAGCAAAGACATAATATACCTAACATCTACCTGACAGCAGTGTTCAGCAAAGACGTAATAAACCTAACATCTACATTACAGCAGTGTTCAGCAAAGACATAATATACCTAACATCTACCTTACAGCAGTGTTCAGTAAAAACATAATAAAAATTAACATTTACCTGACAGCAGTGTTCAGTAAAAACATAATAAACCTAACACCTACCTGACAGCAGTGTTCAGTAAAAACATAATAAACCTAACATTTACCTGACAGCAGTGTTCAGTAAGAAACATAATAAACCTAACATTTACCTGACAGCAGTGTTTAGCAAAAAACTTAATAAACCTATCATCTACCTGACATCAGCGTTCAGTCAAAACATAATAAACCTATCATCTACCTGACAGCAGTGTTCGGTAAAAACAAAATAAACCTAACATCTACCTTACAGCAGTGTTCAGTAAAAACATAATAAACCTAACATCTACCTGACAGCAGTGTTCAGTAAAAACATAATAAACTTAGTATATACCTTACAGCAGTGTTCAGTAAAAACATAATAAACCTAACATTTACCTGACAGCAGTGTTCAGTAAAAACATAATAAACCTAACATCTACCTGACAGCAGCGTTCAGTAAAAACATAATAAACCTAGCTTCTACCTGAGAGCAGTATTCGGTAAAAACATAATAAACCTAGCATCTAACTCATAACAGAACATATATTTTTTTAACAATTTTAACATCGCTTAGTTACTTGCTACATAAATCTAACAATTTCTGTGTCAAAACAAACCAGTGATATACGATACAGATATAATCTCTAAGCGTGTATTGTAAGCAATATTAATACAGATATAATCTCTAAGCGTGTATTGTAAGCAATATTAATACAGATATAATCTCTAAGCGTGTATTGTAAGCAATATTAATACAGATATAATCTCTAAGCGTGTATTGTAAGCAATATTAATACAGATATAATCTCTAAGCGTGTATTGTAAGCAATATTAATACAGATGCCGGGGTAATCCAGATTTCCAGCCATGGCTATGACATAGACACTGGGAAAATATTATTTTTCCAAATTAGATAAATAGAAATAGAGAAAATGGGAAGCTCTTTTTATCTGATTGCATAATTTGGTATCTATTGCATTACCATCATAAGCACACTCACCCCGATCCCATTATCTGTTCAACAAATGCATCTTTTAATTCAAGTATGCAACAGGAAAGTCGGTATACTAGAACATTCTGATATTTAATATAAATTAACAGCAAAACACAGTCCCTCAAACTTTCTTTTAAATCAGGCATCTCTGACACAATTAAAGCACAGCCATACAATTGCGCAACATCTCATTGTACCCTCACCCCCATCCCAAACTCAGGGAAACAAGGGAGTCCACCCAAAAACCCGCAAAATAACATTATTGCAAAGTGACACTTAAATAAAATACCCTCACCCCCATCCCAAACTCAGAGAAACAAGAAAGTCCACCCAAAACCCCGCAAAATAACATTATTACAAAGTGACACTTAAATAAAATACTCAGAACGTCTTGAACTGACATAGTTTTGACTGGGTCAACGAAAATACCGGCGGTGACAAAGGTGGAATTAACTGATTAAATGCTATTTTTTTTATTTCCAATGCATTTTTGTATTATTTCCGCCATCTTGAATTTCTCCACCGGAATCAGCCGTTCAACAGTGCGCGCCTGAGGTCGTGTGCGAAGCATCATGGGAGGCCATGATGCCAGGTTAAAAAATGAACATAATCTGCAAGTGATGCTAAATAACTTAACCTAATTTAGGCAATAATAAAAACCTCTCAACCTAATTAGGCAATAATAAAAACATCTCAACCTAATTAGGCAATAATAAAAACATGTCAACCTAATTAGGCGATAATAAAAACATCTCAACCTAATTAGGCAATAATAAAAACATGTCAACCTAATTAGGCAATAATAAAAACATGTCAACCTAATTAGGCGATAATAAAAGAATTAAAAACTCAACCAGTTAGGCAATGATGAAAGAACTCAACCGAATCAGGCAACAATGGAAATGAACTATCTTGATTACTGTTTGAGATTTTTGATATTTAACATCTACACCCCGAATATTGGGCCCGTATGGTGTAATGAAAGTTTATACCCTGTATATTGAGTCCATGTAGTGTAATGAAAGCCCAAACCACGTACATTGGGCTCCAAAAGTGTAATGAAAGCCCAAACCACGTACATTGGGCTCCGATAGTGTAATGAAAGCCCATACCACGTACACTGGGCTCCGATAGTGTAATGAAAGCTCATAACACATACAATGGGCTCCGATAGTGTAATGAAAGCCCATACCACGTACATTGGGCTCCGATAGTGTAATTAAAGCCCATATCACTTACACTGGGTTCCGATAGTGTAATGAAAGCAGTGCCTGATTAAGGTCTTCCAGGGCCCTAAGCACTGAAAATAGTATGATGCCCCCTCCCTTCCTACAAAATGTGAAACTAAAAATAACAATATTAAAAGCTATAAAGGTGTGAAAATACCAGTGTTGTCATCATTTGAAATCAGAATTCTCATACATACAGATTGAAATGGTCATATATCTTAAATTCAATTTTATCATCAACAATTAATTTGAATTTTGTTGGTGCCACTGTTGGGATGGTGCCCTGTGTACGTGCTTAGTGTGCTTAATGGGTAATCCTAAATAAGATAACTTTTCATAATTAATATGTCATATGTTCTCGTTAATGACGTGTAAGACACGTTTTTAATAGCATTACTTGTAAGAGTGAGTTAGTACGAATTTATGCAGCAGAAATACGAATTAAATCTTCTGTTTATGTATTAATAATTCTTGTGTACCAGAATTTCACTTTACATTTAACAGTATGAGAAATACAATGTTAGATGTTAGGAGGGGCCCCGAGTGGCCTAGTGGTCTAAAGGGCTCTCCGTTACGGATCACTGCCATCTCACCTCTGTCTGCGTAGGTTCGAGTCTCTGATTCAGCCAATGTGGGTATGTGAGAAAGCTTGCCAGTAACTTCTCGAGGGTCGGTGGTTCTTTCCGGGGATTTCCCGGGTTCATCCTCCACCACTGATACTGGCCGCCATGTATATCGTGTGCTGAAAAATGGCGTTAATAATAATAATAATAATAATAATAATAATAACGAGAACTTTGTATAGCGCCTAATTTTTAGAAGCTCTAAGCGCTTTACAACATTAGACAACACCTATAGGATAAAAAAACATATAATAATATTATTACAAAAACAAACACCATGAAATTAGAAAAACATTAAAAAATAAAAAACATGCTGAGAATACTTCAGGTAGGAAACTTTATTAGGTCTTTAAGTTTGTTCTTGCAGTCGAAATAAGTGAGTTTTGAGAGCCCTCTTGAATGTGATTAATGTGTCTTTGTGTCTAAGTTCAGTGGGCAATTCATTCCACGTTGCTGGGCCCTGGTATGCAAAAGAACGCTGTCCATATGACATTGTTTTCATAGTGGGAATAATGAGTATACGATTGACAGAAGAGGAGCGTAAGTATCTTGCTGGTGTGTACATATGGGTGAGGTCGGATAGGTATGTTGGACTAGAGTCCGACAGTGAAACGTAGCACAAAGAACAAATTTTGTGTTTGATTCTGGATCGAATGGATAGCCAGTGTAGGGTACAGAGCAGCGGGGAGGTGTGCTCTGATCGTGGTACTCTAAGTATGATCCGAGCAGCTGTGTTTTAAACTTTTTGAAGTTTCTGGAGTAGATATTGAGATGAACCAGACAAAATTGAGTTACAATAGTCCAGTCTTGAAAAAAACTAATGAACACACAATTGTTTTAGTGGCATCAACTGAAAGATGTTTGCGAACGGAGCTGATGCGTCTCACCTCAAGATATGCAGCCTTGCATATGTTCATGACATGTTGGTGCAATGTGAGAGTACTGTCCAGAGTAACACCTAGGTTTCGTACTGATTGTGTGAATTTAATGTTGGCGTTGCTGATATTTATTGTTTGAGGTAAAGGATGTGAATGAGAAAGTCTTTGTGTTGTGATCAGAATGGCCTCAGTGTTATCATCATTCATCTGCAGCTTGTTACATGTCATCCATGATTTCACATCAGAAATGCACCTCTCTACACCTTTGGATGGTAGCATCAACTTCAGTTGGGTGGCTAGATTTGTATATTTGGGTGTCATCAGCGTACAATTGGTGATACACTGGATGATGATCTATGACACTTGAGAGCGAGTGAGTGTACAGAATGAAGAGAACAGGTCCAACAACAGACCCCTGTGGAACACAACAACATAGATCAACTGGGCTGGAGTGTATTCCATTTGCAGATACAATTTGTGTCCTGTTGACCAAGTAGGACTTGAACCACAGTAAGGCTGTATCATGAATGCCAAATACATGCTGGAGACGGTGAAGTAATATATCATGGTCTATTGTGTCAAATGCTGCAGACAAATCAAGGAGGGTGAGGACTGTAATCTTTCCGCTATCCAACGCAGAGAGAATGTCATTAACTACTTTTAGAAGAGTACTTTCAGTACTGTGGCAAGGGCGATATGCAGACTGTACATTGCTAAAAAGACTGTTTGAATTTAGATGAGATACAAGATGGGATAGAACAACCTTTTCTAAGATTTTTTTATATGAATGGGAGATCAGAAACTGGGCGGTAGTTCTTTAAATCGTTCTGGTCTAGTGGTGGTTTCTTCAGCAGAGGCTTTACAACGGAAGTTTTGAAAAATGATGGGAATTCCCCGGATGAGAGAGAGGTATTAATAACATCAGTTAGTGAAGGCAATACTGGATCTAAGCACTCAAGCAGTAGTGATGTTGGAATTGGATCAAGTTCACATGACTTTGGTGCACTCTTCATCGGAATTGTACATATGAAATCCATAGAGACAGGTTCAAATGCTGCTAATGGTTGCCGCTCAAATTCTGTATCCCAACTGTAAGGTGACGACGAGTCAATTGAAATTGTGGTGTCAAGCTTATTTCTAATGGTTTGTACTTTGTTACGGAAGAAATTTGCAAACATGTCCGGAAGGTCGACTGGAGAGAAGGTAGTTGGAAGTGGTGTTGATTTGTTCCTTGACATTAGCTTGTTAGTAATCTCGAAGAGCTCTTTGCAGCTGAAACTTTCCATAATCTTAGTAGTGTAGTGGGCTGATTTCGCTGCATGGACTATATTTGTGACATTCTTCTTAGCGACTTCATAGATTTGCTTTCGAATAGTGAGTCTGGTGGAAAGCCAGAGCCTCTCAGCTTTACGGCGGTCCCTTTTAGCAGTGCGAAGCTGGTCCCTAACACTGTTATACCATGGAGAACACTTTTGAATTGATACTCTGCACTTGGTAGCTGGGGCATGTTTGTCAAGCAATGAACGAGAAAGTTATCGAGTTGTTCTGCGGTAGGAGGTAAGCAAGTTGTTAGGTTAGCTTGGATGTTGTGCATTAGTTTGGTTCTATTTATCATACGGAGGTTTCTCTTAGTAGCAGATAAAGGTGGAGGGCCATACGTCAAGATGGCATATAATGCAGAGGTGATCTGATGCAAGGTCATGGGATACCATGGGACCGTAGAATGTTATCATCAGGTCTATGAAGAATCCAGTCTAAAATGTAACCATGTTTATGGGTGGGTGGGTTAACTGACTGTTTGAGGTTGAAAACATTAATGGAATCTATGAGTTTTGATGTATTTGAGCTTCCGGGACAGTCAAAGTGAAAGTTGAAATCTCCAAGAATATTCAGGTTGCCACCTATCGAATTTCCATAGTCCAGGAGATTCGGAAACTGCTCCAAAAAGAGAGAGTCAGCCAGCTTGTTTTTTTTTTCTAGGAGGTGGGCGGTATAGGCAGAAAAAATGGACTGACCTGTGCTCCAGTGTGAGTGTGGTTTGGACTAGTTCAAACGATGTATGGTCGAAATTGAATGTTGTGGTGTAGTTAAGACGTTTTATCATGGAGTTCTTTGTGATGACAGCAATTCCACCTCCGCGAGAATTACGGGGGATCGACTTGATGGAGTAACCAGTGGGTGTTAGATCCGCACACTTGGGCTCATCGCCTGATGTTTTTAGCCATGTTTCTGTCAGGAAAAATATGTCAACATTCTGGTCGTTGATAAAATTAACTATTTCTGTACGCTTTTCCAGTGGTCCTACTGACTGGGCATTGAACAATGCAATGCGCAGAGGTATGTCTTGGATAGTTGACACAAAGGTTGACGAATTAATAGGGATTTGAATTAGGTTATGTAAATTAACGGCCGAATTGTTTTTAAATGGTTGTGCCGAAATAAGGGAGATAACTGGGATTCTTCTTCCTGTTCTAAGCCGGCCAGCTTTGAAACAACGTTTTTTTTTTTTTTTTCGCTTCTGTTTACATTTAGGTAATGATGAATATAGTCCCAGTTCGTTTAGTCTAGAGCACAATGTAGTGTGGAGAGCCAAGGAGTGATCATTTAAAGCAATTAATGAGGGTCCATCGTAGCATAAACGGGTTGACTGGCGAGTATCACGTGATGGCGGTTTGTTTAAACACAGTGGAGCAAGACAGCTGAGAAAAAGTCTAATTGTTCTCGTTTCCAAAACAAGGAGATGAAGAAACAGATACGAATTTAACAGCCAATACATAATGAACACAATAACGAAGATGAAAACAGGCAACAAGCACAAATATCATGAAAACGGCACTAAAAAACGGAACATTTGCTTCAAGCCGGTTAGCATCTCCGTTTTTAGTGATAATAACAAGTGAATGAATTCAATGTCTAATTGTTGTTGTTGCTGTTGGGGTGGGGCTGAATGGCGGATGGTCATATTAAGTTAAAACTCCAATGTGCGTTAAAACTGCCATTGTAAAGCCTCTGCTGAAGAAATCAACACTAGACCATAACGATTTAAAGATCTACCGCCTAGTTTCTAATCTCCCATTCATATAAAAAAATCTTAGAAAAGGTTGTTCTATCCCAGCTTGTATCTCATCTAAATTCAAACAGTCTTTTTAGCAATGTACAATCTGCATATCGCCCTTGCCACAGTACTGAAACTACTCTTCACGCGATAGCGGCCATCTTGTTTAATAAACCCTACAACAACAACAACAACATCAGATGTTAGGCAGTGTATTTCAGTTTCAAACATCGCAAACTCAGTATTCTCGTTTATTGATTCGGCTGAATCCTACTTTGACAATGATGTAGTTTAGTGGTTAACTACAATGACGTATTTTAGTGGCAAACCACAATGACGTAGTTTAGTGGGAAACTACAATGACGTAGTTAGTGGGAACTACAATGACGTCTTTTAGTGGTCAACTACAATGAAGTAGTTTAATTGTTAACTACAATGACGTAGTTTAGTGGTACACTACAATGACGTAGTAGTCAACTATAATGACGTATTTTAGTGGTAAACTACAAAGACGTAGTTTAGTGCTAAACTACAATGACGTAGTTAGTTTACAATAACGTATTTTAGTGGTAAACTACGTAGTTAGTTTACAATAACGTATTTTAGTGGTAAACTATAATGATGTAGTTAGTGGTAAACTACAATGACGTAGTTTAGTGGTAAACTACAATGACGTAGTTAGTGGTAAACTACAATGACGTATTTTAGTGGTAAACTACAATGACGTAGTGATAAACTACAATGACGTAGTTTAGTGGTACACTAACTACAATGACGTAGTGGTAAACTACAATGACGTAGTTTAGTGGTACACTATAATGACGTAGTTAGTGTAAACTACAATAACGTAGTTAGTGGTAAACTACAATGACGTATTTTAGTGGTAAACTACAATGACGTAGTGGTAAACTACAATGACGTAGTTTAGTGGTACACTATAATGACGTAGTTAGTGTAAACTACAATAACGTAGTTTAATGGTAAACTACAATAACGTAGTTTAGTGGTAAACTATAATGACGTAGTTAGTGGTAAACTACAATGACGTAGTTTAGTTGTAAACTCCAGAGTATTCAGTTTGAAAGAAGTAATGAGAAAGTATGTGTTTTCAATGTTGACCGGAATATCCAATAGTAAGAAATGTTGAAACCTCCGTGGAAATAGGACATATGTTTATTATTCTCGGATTATAGATTGATGGAACAAACATTACTCTTTAAATGTCTTCAATAATTTCATTCTTAACAACGATGGACACTGTCCATTGTTATAGATGTGTCCGTATATTTGTTCATGAGATATATATGATCTTTGATGACTAATATACCTTTATTTTATATTTACATTTTAATTTAAATATGCAGTCCGGAATAAAGAATTTTTATCTTATCCGCCTCCGCAGCCCCCCTTCCATTCAGTTCCATGATACATCGTACCCATATACACGCGTGGCATTTTAGTGTAGATATCTATTTTATTTTTTGCAATGGCACAAATATAGAACGTTTCAAGTCTTCAGTCATGTAATGCTAAATGGTCTGAGGAACACATTTAGCGCCTTGTTGCGCGCACATTATTTTTATAAAATAGCAACTTGCGAATGAAACCTTTGATCTCAACCAGTCTAGCGTAGATCTTTGAGACAAGAGGGTCTAGAAAATGTTTTATAGATTTCTGATACATTTCGGAAAAAAAAACTTTGTACAAACGAATTTACAAAGACAGCTCTCCAGAGCTCAACATTTTTTCTGTACTTATTTTATGTAGTCATTCAAACCCAAATTAGTTTTAAAGCACAACGGGATATAATGAAACACTGCTTCTGAAGCAGACGGCGTGTTTCAAACAGTCCACTGATTTCCATGTGTACTTCAAACGTGACGTCATCTTAGTATTACAATTACCTAAGAAAATGATATAATATCATAAACCAATGAAACCACTCTTCAATTTATAGGGAAAGCGTCGTTATGGCGTTAAAAGACATGAAAACCTGTGCTTCCCAGTTGTATTTGCTCGGGGGAATGGATATGCCACATGTCATTCCTATGAGAATGTAATAGACAAAACGTCGCATGCTTCAAACTCAAGATCACATGAACTTGACGATAACAGGGACTGGTTTGCAGTTTTCATAACAGATGAGTGATTGTAAATAATCACCGAGAAATTAATCATTATAGAACCTTGGACCTCAATAGTGCAGATGAATCCTAGCAGCAAGCACTATTATCCCATCAAGGGGTTCAGGAACTACAAGTTAAACCGTGACCAGATTTAGTTGCTTCACTTAGAGTGGTTGCACGACCTTAGCTCATATCAACCACTTGCAGATTGTAGAATATTCTATAATGAACCCATGTGCCAATACCAAGATAGGAATATGTCTATATTTCTCGATTTTTTTCTGCTTCAAAAATGTTGCAAGATAACAGATAGAAGATAAACGCTCTGGTGCGGATGAATTTATACATGTAATTAGGCCATGTCATATCTCAACAGAAATGATCCGAACACAAGATAGTGCAATTCTCACTTTTTTCTTCATAAAGAATTTGGGAGTTTACAAGGAAATAACACACTAGAAAATTAAAGAAGAATATACTAATATATTTTTAATGAATTGAACTGTAGAGTTCCTTGTCAAACAACAACTGCAAAAACGAAAAGATAAGCAAAATACGGCACAGATGAGTGGAGAAACATAATCACCCAGAGAGATGACGACCTTGACCTTACTTACAATCCGAGGAATAGGTCTTTCAAAGTTTTCCTACCCTACGAAAAAAGAATTCATGAAAATGAGTTAACATCTTAATATGATACGTAACAAAACGCACATTGGAGTTTTAACTTAATATGACTATCCGCCGTTCAGCCCCACCCCCAACAGCAACAACAAAAATTAGACGTTGAATTCATTCACTAGTTATTATCACTAAAAAAGGAGATGCTAACGATAACACCCACCCGCTCCCAATTAACACAAGGAAACTAACTTTCGCGGTTTTAAACCCAACACCTTGATGTTTCCGTACTAATTTTAGTATAACGTCTGCGCATTTTGTCGCTCACAACTTACATCACCCAAAGAAGAAGCCTTTCCCCCATATACAATTTAAGTACGTGTGCCTTGCTGATTCTTTATAGGACACACGGTACTAATTGTATGGAAAAATGGGAACCAGCCTGGAAATGGGTGAACATAAAATAGAGTATATATGAGTTTGGATAGCTAAGATTGGGTGATAATGAAAGTTATTTTGCAGGAAAAAGAATCTTTTGAGACCTTATCCTAGTTGTAAAGTAAATAATAGACATTGTTTTCTTGATGGAATTGCATTCCTTTAACAGTTCTGAGTTTGAAACACTCATTACTGAAATCAGCACCTGACTCTTTGGTGCGGAATTGAAAGCACATGTTTCAAACACATGCAGGTCCAGAAAATGCCGTGGCTCATATCCTTTTCTCTACATAGAATCTGACATCCAGGTTTCATACATACTGATAAATATAGGTTTGATCATGAGTAATCAGAAATTTAAAACTACTGAATTTTTAATATCATGTTTGCATAGGTATACTGTGGGAACTGAAATAGTACCGTGAGCCCTATAATGATCACTTTTATTCAGGGCTTCTCCGTGTATTGTATACCTTAACATAGTGAGAACATTTCCGGTAGAATACGTACTGCGCGCGACTAAATCGTGATTGCTTCAATGATGAGTTCATTCTGTCAATGAATCTTTACAAGCATCGGTACAAATTTCCATACCGCAGGCTGTAACTAGCGAATACAAGATTGGCCGGGGTGTAGTCAACTTTCCCCGTGTATGAACCTATTTTTCTGAATTGCCCGCTGAACTTAGACACAAAGACACAGTTGTACTCTTTTTATGTTATAGGTGTTGTCTAATGTTGTAAAGCGCTTAGAGTGCTCTTAAAACTCACTTATTTCGACTGCAAGAACAAACTTAAAGACCTAATAATGTTTCCTACCTTAAATATTTTCAGCATGATTTCATGCTTTCTAATTTCATGGTGTTTGTTTTTTTGTAATCATATCATTATATGTTTTTTATGTTATAGGTGTTGTCTAATGTTGTAAAGCGCTTAGAGCTTCTAAAGATTAGGCGCTATACAAAGTCCTCATTATTATTATTATTATTATTATTTATACAGTGCTGAACTCTTTTGGTAGTAATGATTTTTCTCCAAAAGGCTACTATTCGAATCTCCTTCTTCTCTTCAACTCTGACATTAGTGATATCTCTTCGTTGTTGTTGTTGTTGTAGGGTTTAATGCCATTTTTCAGCACACGATAGGCTATACATGGCGGCCAGTATTAATGGTGGAGGAAGAACCCAGGAAAACCCCAGAAAGAACCACCGAGAAGCTACTGGCAAGCTTTCTCACATACCCACATTGGCTGAATCCGAGACACGAACCCACGCAGACAGAGGTGAGATGGCAATGATCCGTAACGGAGAGCTCTTTAGAACACTCGGCCACTCGGGGCCCCTATCTCTTCGTCTTTGCAACTGACGTAAGAATTATGATCTCTGCGCATACGTATACAGATTAGTAGAAAAGATGCATCAAAATTTTATTTTCCAAATTCTCCTGAGACAAAATATACTACATGTTAATTTTATTTGGAACTGTTTTGTTACTCATTGTCTGTTTTCATCCGGAAGTAAACGGGAACTAATAGCCTTGGAAAATTATTACGGAATCATCGAGGGATTAGATTTAGAACAGCGAGAATTAACCGGGAGTGTGTACCTTCAGAAGTTAGTATGGAAACATCGAGGGTTGGAGTTTGAACCGCGAGAATAAGTAGCATTGTGTTAATTGGGGGTAGGAGAGGATGTTGTGTTCAGTTTCCCATGTTACTGATAGAAATTAGTGCCTGCGGTCGAATTCATACAAATCACCATGTTAACAGAAATACGCATT